>JANAVB010043420.1:5647213-5812213 GCA_029216955.1 Iris pallida | reverse complement strand
GAAATCAACCCTAACATGATATCTAATTCCCCATAAATTAAATGACAGGAAAAATAAATAGCATATAAGTATTCTTAGCTAGGTGACAGTCCCATGTTCTCAGGATTCAGATTTTAGAAACTGTGTATCAGTCCTAACATTACATTGAAAATTCGAAAGCCAAATAACAAAATTAAAGCTAAATCTCATGCCTAGCATAAACCCTCACCTGTTAGCTAATCCCAGGTGTGATTACAACACTAATTAATCATTCAATAGTTTAAATAAAATATCAAAACTCAGATTCACCCAATAGTAAACGTGTATCAGTAAACATAGGATACTTCGATTAGATTACTAAAAACTTGATAAAAATAACAAACAATTTGTTGGTACTTAATGAAAAACATATGTACGTATTATACATACAGTATCGTGTCCAAAAACAGGACACGAACGTGTCCAAGAACTCACATGAACCAACACACCATACTGGACACGAACAGTATAACCCGTACACGAGTCCTAGCTCACTCGACATGAAACCATTAGACACGAGGCTTTGGGGTGTCATGTCAGACACTGTCCCTACCTCTGTGTCCAACCTCACATGTCCAAGTGTCCCAAAACAGCCGCACGAGTACACGAGTAGCAAGACAGCCCGGCTGCACGCGCGCGGGCATGTCCATGAGCCGAAAGCGACACAAACAAGACATGATCCCTGCTCAGTCACAAAGAAAGTGTTAAGCCACATTAAAACGAAATTTCCTATTCAAATATAATTAGAAAACAGTGATGAAAAGTCTACTGTGGCATTTCATCGAACACAACTACACGTAGGCTGATACGTGTCCGATACGGACACATAAAGGGCACGACTCAACACGAAATCTATACCTACAGCTAGAGGACACCTAGGGCTATGCAAATATAATAAGATATCAGAAAAATAATGGTTAAAAGAATGTTACCTATAGCTTGTTCCTTCTCAAGAAAAACCCAAAAATGAAGATCCTTCCTTGCTAGCTCAAAGCTCTTATGGAATCCAAAACTGATATTCACCTCCACCAACAGTAGGAGAACAATAATTAGGCCACAATGCAAAAGATTTGAATGAAAATGGATGAGGAATGATCAAAATAGGAAGGGTTGAGGGAAGAACCAAACCTTTGCTCTTGAAAATGGAAGAATATGCAAAAGAGGCAAGAAACTTTAGAAGACATTAAATGGGGGGGTGGATCCCTAGGTGGCCGGCCCAATATTCTAGGATTAGGGTTTTGGGGATCAATGGCTCTCCTATCATCAAGTCAAATCAAGGGTCCATAAATTCTAGGTTACACACTAGTCTAAGTCATGCATCCTAGTTAGCTCTAACTAACCATGACTAACTAATACTAACCATGACTAACTAAGACTAATCTAGGCTAGGTCCAATCTAGGTTAGGGCTAATCACAACACATAGCAACTAATTAAATAATTATTAAAACCACACAAAATTCCAATAAATATATTAATTTCAAATAATTCCAAAATGAAAAAAATACCCTCAAACTAGAAATGTGGTAGTGACAAAAGGTTAGTTAGTTAGTTACATATGTTAGTGTTAGTTAGAAAATATATGTTGGTATCCTACTACTAGTTAGTATCTTGGGATAAGGATACTAGAAGTATAAGATAGTTGGTTAGATGTTTAGTAATAAGTTAGTGTCTAGAGTGAGGTTAGTGGATATAAGTTAGATAGTTTATATGTTAGATGGTAGTGTATTAGAGTGTGTTTTTTTGATATGATAGCTTAGAGTTTAGATAGATATATATTGGATATGTATAGAATCTTAGTTTTATATATTAAGTTAAATTTTTATATGTTAGAGTTGAGGTACTTGGTATCTTGAGATACCAAGTGGTATCTTGAGATATCTTAGGATACCATAGATACTAGATATTAGGATATGTTGTGTTAGTTAGATATTGTGTTAGAGTGTCTAGACATGTTAGATATCTTAGATGTTAGTCTATGTTAGTTTCTAAGTTAGATAGTGGTTAGTTTGTAAATAGATAGTATCTTGGGATACTAGGAATTTGTATCTTAGGATTCTAATGTTGGTAGCTTAGGATATTGGTTTTACCTTCACCAAAGTATAGTGGTTTACCCTAAAGATATTGGGATTACCTCCAAGGTAATGAGTTTACCCTATGTTAAGGCAAGGTATTGGGTTACCTTCAAGGTATTGGGTTACCTTCAAGGTATTGGGTTTGCCTAGGATATCAAGGTTAGATATCTAAGTTATTGGTTAGCTAGTGGCTTGGGGGTATATAGATAGTTACTAGATATCTAGAATTAGGTATTGGGTATTAAGGTATGTTTACCTAGACTAAGGTATTGAACTTCTACCCAAGGTATTGTTATTAGGATACCAATATGGATAGGATATCTTGGTAGGTAATGCTTAGAAGTGGGTTATCTTGGTAGATAATGGTTATAAGTGGGTTATCTTGGTAGGTAATGGTTAGACTTGGGTTATCTTGGTAGGTAATGGTTAGGAGCAGGATACTTGACTTAGATTTGATCATGTTTGACCAAGGTTGACTATTTTGACTCAAAGTCAACTACAAGTCAACATTAGACCTAGATTAGACTAGAAATTGACCAGAGTTGATCAGATGACCAAAAGTCAACTATAGGTCAACCCTTGACCAAGTATGATCTAGATTGATTTGGTTTAAACTTTTTGACCTTGTTTGACTTTGTTTGACTTAGCTTGACCTAGTTTGACTTTGTTTGACTTAGCTTGACCTAGTTTGACTTTGTTTGACCTACCTTGACTTAGTATGACTTAGGTTTACTTAGATTGACTTAGCATAACCTAGTTTGGTCTAGTTTGACTTTTAATTTTGTTAGACCTAGTATGACTTAGTTTGATTTAATTTGACCTAGTATGACTTGGTGTGACTTAGTTTGACTGAGTTTGACCTAGATTTGCATAGCATACCCTTGAAATCATGCCATACACTGTTAAACCCTATTTAACTCATGCATATCTTATCTTGAGGTCTGTGACTTCACTCTGAGCCTCGATACATTGTTGATATATTTCCACCGAATCTCAGGTGAGTACATTCTCTGATAATATTTCTGTTTTATGATATCGTCTATGTTTCTTGTATTTAGTATAGATATTCTTGTTCTTTTGACACATTATTCATACAGATTAGTATTTGTCTGGATTCCGTCATGAGATGTTATTCCTTATATTACTTGGTATATATTGTGCTGGTCTCCCTTGTTTATTATGCACTGTATAGACACGATTCCTACGAGGGGCTCACGACCTTCTCAGAGATTTCGTGTCATAACGTGTAATGGTTGGATCCACTGTATTAGTCAGAGGCGGGAAGTATTAGTGTAGATATGTGGTCAATTCTCTATTGTGCAACTATTGTGATTGTGAGTGTTGATCATACACCCCACGTATGATTAACTAGGCCATGAAGCTATTGTGCAAGTACCCAAGCCGGCCACATGTCGTGGCTAGTATTCACTCACATAGATGGTATGATTCTCGGCTCTTGTACATAATATGATCAGTTTTCTTGCCATTGCTCTAGCTATAGTTTACAGCTTTAACCTTGTCATGCTACTTTCATGTACTTCCTATTTCACAAGTATACTCTCTATTTACTACTACATATTCTTTATCGTCTGACTAGAACTGTTATTTGAGATTTGTGCTCGTTCCATCTTGACTGGATATGTTGATAAAATTTTACAGATAATGGTAAGGACGAGTGTCCTACTACTATAGTCCTCATGACGTAGTGGACGTAGACCGAGACACCCTAGTCCAGCAGGGGTTAGTACTAGCCGATGCAACTTTAGTGGTAGCTCAGCTAGATTAGTTTAGTACTGGACTTTGTCTCCATATTACATTTTGGCTTGTTATTATTTTAGTATTTGTATTTGAGATTGTTGACTCAGAGACTTTGGACTTGTATTATTTTTGTTGGATTTTTTGGATGATATTTTTATATCTTGTTGTCTTTATCTTTTAGTATCATCTATCCTTCTTAGATTTGTGATTGAGTATATTATATTGTCATTGCTTGTCCTCCGTTCGGAGTTGACCATTTTTAACAAGTTTTGATATTATAATAGACGGTGTTCTACGATGTTTCTGCGGTATAGGCTGGGACGCTGTCACGCACTCGTGCCCTCACTCAGGGTGCGGGTCGTGATACATTTTTAGTGGTGGCCCATGCAGGTCAGAAGTCGTAAGTAGTATGATATCGCAGTGGTGCTCGACTTAGAGTGCTGCTACGAGCCTGCAATAGGTTTAGAAGATATAGGCTATAAGCTAAGGATACTAAATCACAGTTAGGACTTCTTGAGAAGATTCTAGGGACGACCCTTGAGAATCTCATGATAAAACTATCTCAAAATTTGATTCCAACTATTTTTGTCTGTTCTTCCTTGTCCGTGGTTGAATTTGATTCTTGGTGTTTATTGATTTTCTACCAGGATAAATTTTTAGACTAATTTGTCCCGGTTATGGAATCTAGAGTCTTTTACAGCCATATTAGCAGGCATGACGAAGACATAGGGTCTGATTTTGGATGTATTTTTTGGGAAGTAGGAATTTAAGATTTTCGCGGCCAAGCATGCGACAATGCAAAAATGTTAGATACCACGATCTTAGAGGTATGTACCTTAGTTGCGGACCCTATGGTTTATTTCAGCCATACTTACTAGCGTGACGAGGATTCCGATAACATGATTCTGGGTAGATGGGTATGGTTATCAGATTACAGAATAGACACCCTATAGAGGGTACCCTAGTATAATGGAGTAGGTATCCGTGGAGATGTTGCTTGGGTATCTTGGAGAAGAGAGTGGAAGCTAGGCCACCTATGGCGCAGCATCATATCCTGCACCAAGAGCGGGATATACCCCGCCAGGGCAGGGCTTTTGAGATGATGGTCGAGGAGGCCCACACTGCAGGTGATGGATTAGGAGGTTAGGTCTTGTTCTTTCCTTCTTCATGTTTCTTTCCACCCATTGATTGTTTGATTGTTTTCTTAGTACCTTTAACTTGTTTATGTGATGATCATGCTAGATTAATAGAAAACCCAATAGGGACTGCAATAATATGATACTGTAGAGATTAAAACCATGCATGTTTGTTCCCCTTTCCATAGAATTGCATGTTGTATAACTTTGGATAGAATTTTGTAGACTTTGATTGTTGGGAGCTTGACCTAGAGAAAAGTACAACCATTTTGAATTTCAAGGACAATTTTTCTAAGAGGGGTAGGATTGTAACTGTCTATTTTCAAAATTGAGGGTAAATTTGTTATTTTCCATATTCTAATATTTTTTGTGAATATTTATTTATTAATATTGTATTTTGGGGATTAGTTTAGCCGGGTTTGAGTTTCGTCTAGTTTTGACTTATATTAGTGACCCGAATAGTTTAGACTCTAGTCGGAACCCAAAGATTAGTTAGACATTGCCCACAAACACATCTTATTAGGCTAGTGTATTTAGACTAAACCCATATGACAAGTTTAGTCATTTAGATATTAGAAACTTGACCATTTTGACCCCAAACCTTTGCATGACTTAAGTTGACCAAAGGGAGACTAGATAAGGGCATCCTAGACATTTCACAAACCTATTTAGGGCTCCTATAGTGGCCGACCATGACGGGGAGTGGTTCTCCATTATTTTGTTTTTTCTTTATTTTGAGTTCTCCCCCAAACTTGAGAGCTTTCTTTTGGATTTTATCTCCCAAATCAAGTCTTTCTCCCTCCATTCCACTCAATCTACCAAGGAGGAGGTGCAAGCTTGGAGTGGGGAGCAAGGAGAGGAGTCCATTTTCAAGGAGTTTTCGTGTCAGAACCGTGTCCTTGGGTTGAATCATTGGGATCCAACTCCCAATAGGTAAAATCTTCTTTCTAATTCATGTTGCCTTACATTTTTGATATATTTGAACCCATAAGAATCACCTCCATGCATGAACCACCATTAGGAATGTTTTAGAGGCTCTTTTGAGTCATCTTTAGGAGTTTGGGGTAGGTTTGGTGTCCCCCATAAAGAGATTCCAAAGGGGGCACACCATGTGTTTGTGTTTATGCCTCCATAGGCTTATTTGTCTTTTAATTTCAGTTTTGGATGTGTTAGAGAGTAGATTAGCCATGGTTAGGATGTCCCATAGAGTTTTCATATGGATACATATGTATATATCTATGTATTTTGACCCACAAATCATATTTTTATGTAGAGATATCAAAATTGGTATATATTGTATATAATGGACTGATTTTGGGTGTCTTTTATTAGATGTGTGTTGTGGGTTGGTTAGTGTGCTAGATGTATTTGTGTTTGTGTGTTAGTGAGTAGAGGAGACGGGGGAATGAGAGGAGATGTGGATGTGTGTGTTAGTGTTGGTTAGAGTTAGAAGTTAGTAAGTTAGATGGTAGTTAGTTTAATGTTAGAGTTGATAGTTTGTATATCTTAGTCTATGCTGCAGATTTAATAAGCAGCAGCAGCAGATTTAATAAGCAGTAGCAGCCCCCTTTGTGCCTTATTGCATCCCATTACCATTTCCCTTTACCCCCCTTTGTCCTATTGGAATGTGTGAGTAAGTGAGTATGTTTTGGGTATGTTTTGGTATCTTGTTTAGTGAGCTAGTTATGTTAGATAGATGTTAGTTTGTATGTTAGATAATAGATAGTTAGTATTAGTTAGTTCTATGTTAGAAAGTTAATGAGTTAGTCTATGTTAGTTGTAATATTAGATAGAAAATATGTTAGAGATGGTTAGATAAGTTAGTGTCTAGGATATTATGTTAGTATATTAGGATTTAGATAGTTGGTATCTTGAGATACCTAAGTGGTATCTTAGAATATCTTGAGTTTTACCTTATCTTAAGGTAGTGGGTTAACCTACTAGCAAAGATATATAAGTGGGTTACTTAGATGGTAAGGTAATAGGTATTATGTTAAGGTAGATGAGATCAAGGACATGTCTATGTGTTGAGAGAGTAAGGATTTGATATGGTTATAGGTGTGTTTAGATATATGAGTTGTGAGTTTGTGAGAGGGATATGAGAATGTGTTGTGTTAGATTTGAGAGAGTGTGTGTTTGTAGTGTGATGAGAAGAGGGTGATGAGATGAGAAGTGTGTGTTTGTGGAGAGGAGATAAGATGAGGTGAGATGAGGGATGTTTTGTATGTGTATTTGTAGAGAGGGGTGGAATTTATATGTATTTGTATGTGTGTTTCTAGAGAGGGGATGATGTATTTGTGAGATAGATACTGAGTTGTGTATGTGTTTGTGATAGAGGAGAATTTGGGATTATGTGTTTGAGATATATAGATAAATAGATAGATAGATAGATAGATAGATAGATAGATAGATAGAGGAGTAGAGAGGAGATGGGGGAGGGGACTACTGCCCCCAATAACAGCAGCCGTAGTGGCAGTATGCTGCCCCACTTAACCCAGTAGCATGAAGGCTGCACTAGGCAGCCTTCCATTCCCCCCTTTGTGTGTTAGTGTGTGTGTGTTCATAGCTAGTGTGTGTGTGTTAGTGTCTTAGTTTAGTATCTTAAAGGTAAGTTAGTTAGTTAGTTACATACGTTAGTGTTAGTTAGAAAATATATGTTGGTATCCTACTACTAGTTAGTATCTTGGGATAAGGATACTAGAAGTATAAGATAGTTGGTTAGATGGTTAGTAGTAAGTTAGTGTCTAGAGTGAGGTTAGTGGATATAAGTTAGATAGTTTATATGTTAGATGGTAGTGTATTAGAGTGTGTATTTTTGATATGATAGCTTAGAGTTTAGATAGATATATATTGGATATGTATAGTATCTTAGTTTTAGAGATTAAGTTAGATATTCATATGTTAGAGTTAAGGTACTTGGTATCTTGAGATACCAAGTGGTATCTTGAGATATCTTGGGATATCTTAGGATACCATAGATACTAGATATTAGGATATATTGTGTTAGTTAGATATTGTGTTAGAGTGTCTAGACATGTTAGATATCGTAGATATTAGTCTATGTTAGTTTCTAAGTTAGATAGTGGTTAGTTTGTAAATAGATAGTATCTTGGGATACTAGGAATTTGTATCTTAGGATTCTAATGTTGGTAGCTTAGGATATTGATTTTACCTTCACCAAAGTATAGTGGTTTACCCTATTGTAGGCTAAGACATTGGGATTACCTCCATGGTAATGAGTTTACCCTATGTTAAGGCAAGGTATTGGGTTTACCTTATTAGGGTAAGGTATTGGGTTACCTTCAAGGTATTGGGTTTGCCTAGGATACCAAGGTTAGACATCTAAGTTATTGGTTAGCTAGTGGCTTGGGGGTATATAGATAGTTACTAGATATCTAGGATTGGGTATTGGGTATTAAGGTATGTTTACCTAGACTAAGGTATTGAACTTCTACCCAAGGTATTGTTATTATGATACCAATATAGATAGGATATCTTGGTAGGTAATGGTTAGAAGTGGGTTATCATGTTAGGTAATGGTTAGAAGTGGGTTATCTTGGTAGGTAATGGTTAGACTTGGGTTATCTTGGTAGGTAATGGTTAGGAGCGGGATACTTGACTTAGATTTGATCATGTTTGACCAAGGTTGGCTGTTTTGACTCAAAGTCAACTACAAGTCAACATTGGACCTAGATTAGACTAGGAGTTGACCAGAGTTGACCAGATGACCAAAAGTCAACGGTAGGTCAATCTTTGACCTAGTATGATCTAGATTGACTTGGTTTGACCTTGTTTGACCTTGTTTGACTTTGTTTGACTTAGCTTGATCTAGTTTGACCTAGTTTGACTTAGCTTAACCTAATTTGATTTTGTTTGACTTAACTTGACCTAGTTTGACTTTGTTTGTCCTACCTTGACTTAGTATGACTTAGGTTTACTTAGATTGACTTAGCATGACCTAGTTTGATCTAGTTTGACTTTGTTAGACCTAGTATGACTTAGTTTGATTTAATTTGACCTAGTTTGACTTGGAGTGACTTAGTTTGACTGGGTTTGACCTAGATTTGTATAGCATATACTAGAAATCATGCCTTACACTGTTAAACACTATTTAACTCATACATATCTCATCTTTAGGTCTGTGACTTTACTCTGAGCCTCGATACACTGTTGATATATTTCCACCGGATCTCAGGCGAGTACATTCTCTGATAATATTTTGGTTTTATGATATCGTCTATGTTTCTTGTATTTAGTGTTGATATCCTTGTTATCTTGATACATTGTTCACACAGATTGGTATTTGTCTGGATTCCGTCATAAGATGTTATTCCTTATATTACTTGGTATACATTGTGCTAGTATTCCGTGTTTATTATGCACTGTATATACACGATTCCTGTGAGGGGATCACGCGACCTTCTCAGAGATTTTGTATCATAACGTGTTATGGTTGGATCCACTGTATCAGTCGGGGTCGGGGAGTATTAGTGTAGATATGTGGTCAATTCTCTATTGTGCAACTATTGTGATTGTAAGTGTTGATCATACACCCCATATATGATTAACCAGGCCATGAAACTATTGTGCAAGTACCCAAGCCGGCCACATGTCGTAGCTTGTATTCACTCACGTAGATGGTATGATTCTCGACTCTTGTACATGATATGATCAGTTTTCTTGCTATTACTCTAGCTATAGTTTATAGCTTTAACCTTGCCATGCTACTTTCATGTACTTTCCATTTCACAAGTATACTCTCTCTATTTACTGCTACATATTTTTTATCGTCTGACTAGAACTATTATTGGAGATTTGTGGTTGTTCCATCCTGACTGGATAAGTTGACAAAAGTTTACAGAAGATGGCGAGGACGAGTGTCCTACTACTATGGTCCTCATGACGTATGGGCGTAGACCGAAAGACCCTAGTCCAGCAGGGGTTATTACCAGCCGATGAGGCTTTAGTGGTAGCTCAGCTAGATTAGTTTAGTACTGGACTTTGTCTCCAGATTACATTTTGGCTTGTTATTATTTTAGTATTTGTATTTGAGATTATTGACTCAAAGACTTAGGACTTATATTATTCTGTGTTGGATTTTTTGGATAATATTTTAATATCTTCTTGTCTTTATCTTTTAGTATCATATATCCTTCTTAGATTTGTGATTGAGTATATTATATCGCCATTGCTTGTCCTCTATTCGGAGTTGACCATTCTCGACAGATTTTAATATTATAACTATTGTTAGATAGTAGACCTAGACAACGTTCTATGCCGTTTCTGCGACGTAGGTTGTGGCGCTGTCACGCACTGGTGCCCTCACTCCGGGTGCGGGTCGTGACAGGAGGGAACATTAGGTTGGGTGTTTACACGTTCTTCCAACAGGCCCTCTGTTTCAGTCAAAATTACAAATTGGACCAACTAGACCATAGGGGTATGCTCAAGAGGAGGTCCTTTCACACGGCGAAGGTCAATCACCAATGGTTGACTAGGTGGTTTGCCGTTGGTTTGTTTACAACTTCAAAAAAAATTAGGACAAAATATTCCTATGGTCACAAAACCCTAGATCTATAGGCAACCCCCATAGATTAACACAAATAAGAAATAATTATGGAAATAATCAACAACATGATCATAAACAAACAAGACTATAATCTCAAAAACACATGCATTGTCATGCCCCGCTCCTGGAGGAGCGATTCGCTAAGGCGTAATGCCGCATGAGCCTAGGTTGCGCTCATGCAAGATAGGTTCCATAACAGCCGATTACAACAGCTTGCGACAGGATTATCGCACAGAAGTCCCAAGAAAAAACATTGAGTAATAAAAGCAACATGAATATACAAACAAAATCTAGTCTTTTATTGATATTGAAAAAATTACGAAGGGCGCAAAGTCAAGATTATAATCACTCAAGCTCACTTTTCTCTTAATACACTTTGACGAGCTAGCGGATGCTTCAGATGGGCGATGTCCATACATTATGTCCCGTATAAGTTCCGACTCCGTACGGTCGCATGCCCCGAAATGCCAAGGAAATTCGTGCATCGACGTATCCAAGCGAGCTCCACGCCAAATGATCTTTACCTGTGCCTGCACAAGAAAACTATGTGGATGTCCATACACAACCGTACTAGTAGAGTGAGCTCCTCGCCCACCCATACAAAACTAATACGTTCATAGACGTCTAGCCTATTTTGTGTCCCTAAACCATCATCAAGCCATCGTACTGATAAATTTCTTATCCTTGTGCCTCTAGACCATTCTCGTGCCAACAACATCTTCTTATCAATTCGTGCTTGCCTTTCGGCCAATATTTGAAATGCAACAACTTATTCGTGTTATAAACTCGATGCGTGCTTCAATATCGAGGCCGTGCCTCACAACTTAACACGACTTAACCAAACTTGCCTCACGGCCCTTCTTGACTTAACTCAAAACAACTCAAATCCTAACTTATGCAACTCTGAGTAAATGACTCAATACTCGACGACACATCTCGTGCCGAAGCATGTGTCTTTACTTGTAGCCAAATCTTAGGCTTCATAAAACTTGTGTTGCAATCGTACATACCATCTTGACTCCATTCGTGTCATGCTTGCACTTACTTTGATTCGATCGACATTGTGCATGCGGATTGTCTCTCAATACACCAACTTATCTATAAGAAAGGTCACTGACAATTCAGGCCATCTTGGACATGTAGGTGGTGTAGACGGGACCCTTGTAGTTAAAGGTAGCTAACCCTGCTCAAGTTCTTGAATCACCGTAGCGTGTTCTTGCCTAACTACCTTGCTTCCCTCCTAGGTCGATACGGTCTTGTGTCCCCAGGCTACCAAATTGAGGGCGCGAAACCTTGTGCACAAGTTATCCATAACCACGCACTATGATAACTTCTAGACTCAACGTAAATGCATGGCCTAACCATCACAACTTACTTCCTTTGCTTCACTTCTTTACTTTTTTATACTTTTTTTGCAGAGCCCAAACAAGGGTTGCCTCAGCGACTGACCTACAGTCCCGACGTATTTCTTCTCGGTGACTGGCCAACAGTCCCAACATATTTTTCAGTATTTTATACTCTTATTGACTCAAACTCATGAATGACTAATTGATAGTCTTCCAGCATTACTTGAACAAAACGTGTTCCTTACGTGCATAGACCATGGCTTACTTATCTTTGAACCAACCGTGGCTCGTGTCTTAAACCAATTTGTGTTCTGTGTGACACTATCGCCCATGTTATATTCTATATGATGAGCCTTTAGACTGTAGAAACATGTGGATATATCAAGCCGTAGCACCGTGGGATCGAACAAAGGCTACGCCAAGCCTTGCAACATGGAAACGTACATTAAGACTTGTCGGACAATTATGCTATGCCAAGCATTGGACGGTGGGACAGTGCATGCTTTACCAAGCATTTATATTTTACGACGCCTAGACTTTGCTAAGTCCATAGCCTTGTGGCAACATAAACCAACTTTTCCTTCTCCCAAGACACGAGACAAAGGATTGAGTGTCAATTTGAAAGCACATTGTGCACAATTCTAAGCCGACTGTGGGACCTTTCCATATTCAAACTCAATTTGACCCAAGGTGGAATTATTTTCTTAGCTATGTGGATTCATCTCTTTTATTATCAAGCCTGTTTGTACATTTGAAAACTTTTGTTTTATTAGTGTGAAGACCAAGCTGAGGTAAGTTCATCGAAGCCATCCACCTGAGCGAGATGTTGCCTCGACCGAGCAGGCCGTTGCATGGCTAAGTTCGAACGTCGTTGGCATTTTGATTCCTCCGGTTGAACTGAGCGGGATGGGACATTACATGATACACCACTCAGAAAAAGTTTCATCTTCAAAACTTACTGAGTACACACTCATCGACTTGTCATTTGATTCAACATTCAATATTTCTCACACACACTCCTCCTTATGCATTTCTTCAATCCGAGCCACGCTCGTGCCTTAGTTATTTTCATATCGAACAACTATATCTCAAACTTGTGGTAACTTATACTTGTCGCGCACACGAACAATTGAGTTTTAGCGCAAACCACCCGATCAATCAATATTCATGTTTATTTCGAATCTAACAATCATACTACAATAAATATTTTCTTTGAAAGCACGATTTCAAAATCCATAATACCTTTCCACTTCTTTAGTCTTAACTGAATTCATGTACCACTTAGTTGGATCGTGCACATATTCCAGGCGTCCCCAAAATACATGCATTTCAGCCAAGTCTCGTGATAGAGAATCTGTCATTACCACTCGAGTCGGACAGTGCACATATTCAAGACGTCCCCCAAAATATGCATTTTAACCAAGCCTCGTGAGTGGTGTCTCCACATAATTAAATCATTCCATCCACCAAAACCAATATCCAATCCTATCAATCCTCAAGATCAATTGTACCGATGCTAACTCTTGAAACATGGGCATCTTGTATAACCGCTAGGCCATCTCTCCAGGCTAAAGTCAACCGTCAGTATTAAAATTACCGTTCCTAAACAATAATATCAAGACGGACCCCATCCTAAAGTCAATCCAAAGTTGATAGTACGGGTTTTCTACCCAAGTTCGCATTACTCTGATTTCTAAACATCGAGCATATATTCTCCTATTCGCACTTGTAATACTTAGTCCAAGGGGTCCGAGTCATTCAGCAAACCACCCTACGATAAGTCATGTTCAACCAATTCCTTGACATATCAATATCGAACGTCCAAACAAGCACTTCGCATAGTCTATCTCTTCGAACACATTCATTATAATCCATGTATCAATCATATCCAAGTCAAGTACTCTACTACACGATTTGTCATTGAACCATAATTTTCATATCACATTTTCCGAGTCGTTCGACAAAATTTATGTATTTGATCATAAGGTTGTCTAGCATAACAATATGTCATGCACCAATCTCCCGTAAGTTCGATTATCCACGCTGGACATAAAATTACCATGCCAATGCTCCCGCAGGATAATCCTCCTCCTTGGGGCGTAACTCTTGCTTTGTGTCTAGACTAATTTATTCTCGATACGTAGATTAGATCTATTCAATCCTCAACTTAATTTATCATTAATCACAAGTCTGAACCATCCTCGAATTTACCTTCATATCAAACCATAAGTCAAAACAATCCATTTGCCATGCCATGATCTCCTGCAAGTTTGATCATTCATGTTGGACATGAATCACCATGCCAGCGCTCCCGCAGAATGATTGTCTTAATACGGCGTAACGCATGTGTGAGGCTGGAGTTACGCTCGCACAAGACAAGAATGTCAATGTTGTGGTTAACTTTGAAACAATCAAGACACTTTCATTTTCATCCAAACATTCATTTATATCAAAATCCCAAGTATAGCATCCATTGAAATAATAATATTTTACACAATCATCATTCCTCAAATCAGAGTACCCTTGGGTTATCGTACATCGATATTTGATACGTCTCAATACTATTGATGATATACATAACCTGACGATCTTCCTTTTGCAATATTTTGAGTCGTGCAACCGATGCTACCATCCAAATTAGATATACTATAATCTTTTCGACATTCAAGATCAAATTCGATTATTATCTCTCGAACTAGTTACATGATCAATTCGTTCAAACCCAAAATCACGTATGTTCATCCATCTATTTTAAGTCATCGAGCAATATATTTTCTCAAGTCGCATTATTCTATGCTAACTCAAATCATCGAGTAAAATTTATCCCAATCCTTAAAGTCATTTTTGTCTACTCGAATCATATCAATGCACGCTAACTTCCAATTGTGCTAACTTTTTGTATACAATTCGTATCAATTTCTTGATTAAGTCGTCCGTTCGTTGCACCTTAACTTTTCCTCGATTCAATTTACCTACTCAATCACTTTTGTAGTTCATACTTGTGCAATCCCAAGCGCACTTCGCATCGTTTCTAATTCATTCGAATCAACTCATCAACACTTCAAGATTATAACTTACTCAACAATACTCAATCTAAGGCTTTGCATACTGCAACACTTGCTGATAGACTCATCGGCACCCCGCATTCTCAATTGATTAACATCCTCATGGCTATCCCATACACCACTCAGGGATGAAGTTACTCGATAAATCCTCGAAATAATTTCGAATCACGATCGATTACTTCGAATCTCCATTCGAATCATTCCTCAAATTTAAGCGCGTTCATCACTATATCACATCAACGATAACATCGTCCGATGGTACCCTATCGATAGTCATTCTGCATTACATGAATCAAGTCAAACTTATTTTTGTCCGACACAATTTGAATCACACATACGACTTTGCTAAGGTCTACCTAAATCTTGGTATATATATGCCCAGCCCGACTTAGCCAATCGTTCTTACTTGAAGTTAACTTTGTTCAACCAATTTTTTTTTCGTGATACTTTTTAAAATATATAGACTTATTGTATGAAATATCTCACAGAACATTGAGAGAGAGCGCCAATGTATCAATCGCAAAAACAACATCAGAGTTTACGAAAACAATATCAGAGTTAAAGAATTCAATCGAAAGTCTAAGGACGTAAATTCGTGTTCTGATACCATTATTGTTGGCCCATTTCGTTCCTACAATTATGTCACGTCCCATTCCTGAAGGAGAGATCGTCCTCGCTAAGGCGTGATGCCGCGTAAGCATAGGTTGCGCTCATATAAGGCAGATTCCATAACGACCGATTACAACAGCTTGTGACTGGGTCGTCGCACAGAAGTTCCAAGTATAAATATTGATAATAAAAATAACATGAGTATACAAACAAAATCTAGTCTTTTATTGATATTGAAAAAAATTACAAAGGGCGCGAAGCCAAGATTACAATCACTCAAGCCCACTTTTCTCTCAATACACTTTGACGAGCCAGCAGATGCTTCAGATAGGCGATGCTCATACATTATGTCACATATAAGTTCCGACTTCGTACGGTTACACGTCTCAAAATGCCAAGGAACTCCGTGCTTCGACGCATCCAAACGAGCTCCATGCCAAAGGATCTTCTACCTGTGCCTGCACAAGAAAACTGTGTGGGTGTCAATACACAACCGTACTGGTGGAGTGAACTCCTTGCACATTAATACAAAACCAACACGTTCATTTAGTTTGTGCAATATAATCCCTTTTTGATTTTATTTCTAATCTTGTCTTAGGACCAGTTTTAGGACATAGACATCTGTGAGACTCGTCTCACTATATTGGTATTTATATACGGATACGTGTTTTTGTACTGTATTTCGTGTTTTCTTGGTTTTTGGAATGTTTTAAATTTTTTCCAACTTATAGATTTTCTCCTTGACCGGCATACCGCCAGTATACCAGTGTATACCAATGGTATGCCTGTCGCTCCCATTTTTTGTTACACATATTTTTAGTATACGTGTACAGGATTCTGACATTTGTCAGGTGACCCGTGTTTTGACTTGTCTTTATTAGCCTTGACTTGGTTTAATCTTGACTTTGTTTAATTTGATTTGGTTCAACTTGGCATGGCTTGATTTGGGTTGGTTTTAGATGAGAGGGTTGGTATATAAACCAATTTCTCTCTCTCTCTCTCTCTCTCTCTCTCTCTCTCTCTCTCTCTCTCTCTCTTTATTACTTCTCATTTTATTTCTTCTTCTTCTTCATTTACTCCCCCAACCCTAGACAAGTACATCTTGCCAAATCTTAAACATTATTATTTTGCCATTTTTTTGTTCTATTATCTTTTTTATATGATTCTAAGCCCCTTTAGAACTTGGAGTTTTTTATTTTAATGCTTACATTTTTGTAGATCTAAGTTTGTAACTTTTTTGTTTTTCTTGGTTTTGATTCTTAAACTTTGTTATTTTCGAAAATTAAGGGTTCCATGTTGTAGGAAATTTTATTCTACCAAATTTTGGCTTTTGAACCACTTGATTTTGATTTATTTTGAGTTAGTTATGCCATTTTTCGTGTTCATGGGTTCCCTACACTTTTGGTGCTGTCGGGACGATAAACAGTGCCGCACGCGAACCTTACGTTGTGGTCATTTTTTCCTGCGCTCGTAGCGCAACTTGCGCGTCGCGTGCCCACGCAATTTTTTGTCGCACGCCCGTGCGTCGTGCTTGCGCGTACCTTGCGTCATGGGCATTTTTGCCCCCGCGCGCAGTGCAACTTGTACACCGCACGCCCGTACGATTTTTTGCCACGCGCTCGCGTGCCGTGCTTGCGCACACCTTGCGCCGTGGGTACTTTTGCCCGCGCGCGCAGCGCACTCGCCCGCCGCGCACTAGCGCAATTTTCTGCCGTGCCTGCGTGCCGTGCTTGCGCGCACCTTGCGCCATGGGCGGTTTTGCCTGCGCGTACAGTGTATTTTGTGTGCAGTGCGTAGTCCGCGCACCGTGCATGCATGCACCTTACGCCGTGGGCATTTTTGCCCGCGCGCAGTGTGCCCCGTACGCAGTTTGCCTTAAATTACTGTTTTTGCTTGTTTAAATTGTTTTGTAGCTAGAATCTTCAAAAACTAAAAACATGAAAGTTGTAGATCTTTGGCTTGGCTTCAAGAATCTTCTTGTTTCACCTTAGTTGGAGTTCATATGCGACTGATAATTTCAATCATACTTTTTATCTTTTGGCATGTTTTCTGTAATTGGCCGTTTTGATATTTTCTTCGACTGTAATAAATTCTTAACATGATTAGATGATAGTTAGAGGATGATTATACACCCTATATACACTTGACACTAGCACATGTTCAATTATTATTCTATGTCTTGTACTTACTTTTATTTATTCCTTTTCACATGCCATGATATGTCTTTTCTTTCGATTCTTTCTTATATGCTATGATATGTATTGCCACACCTTCCCAGATTTATTGTACCTTACAGTCTATGCCATGTATAGAATTTCTTTGTTGTGGTCGGTCGTGGTGCACTCATGTTACATGTCTTCTTTGCTTACTAAATAGTGACCCATTGTGGTGCACTCTTGTACATGTCTTTTCTTACTTATATGATAGTGGCACGTCGATGCGCACTCTTGACCAGTACTCTTGACATGACAAGTAAATCTAACATGACATATGAAATCTGGATTGCTGTTGCGACAGCCAATCTTGACTCATTAAGTATAACTGTTGTCTTGACACCGTGGTTAATTTTTTTATTGTGATTGTACAAGCTACTTGTCTCGTCTTACATCATGTCTAGGACATGGATTCCTGGTTACCACGTTCAGGAATTCATAATGAATTTGACTAGGTTAAACGACTAGATTGATCAAGTAGTTCATATAGAGAGATTTTCCAGTTACAGGCGATTCCATTATCCCGGCCACACCAGTGGAATTGTAGCCTGCCGTCGAGTAGGGCGCATTTCCAGCACACTGTCATGTGTTGCACTTCTTGAAATCATAAGTACTAAAGTCACCTAATAATTATCATAATTCTTGAAATCTCTTGTAACCTTGCCTGGATAACCTGGATAGTCTACAGGGCTTGTGATTGCGAGAATATCTCAACTGTATCTTGTTAGTAACTAGGCTTGTGATAACCCTAGTTAGCTAATATATAAAGCTGTACTCGTTGCTTGGCCGTGATTGTTGTGTGGAGTCCAGTCTAGTTTTGTCTAGGCAGTATCCGAATTTATTTATTTCAGTACATTATTGTTTATGCTTTACTTTTTTCGACAAATGATTAGAGACTATGTTCTGTTCAGGAGAAGGGTTATAACCCCGGTCCCTATTTGGTTTACGGGTTGTAACTTGGGTTCCGGAATAGTTCCTAAGTCATCTTATCATTTGTCGTTCTATATAGTTCTAACATGCCCACATGTCCCAGTTACCTTACATGTTTACATAGTCTAGTTGCCTTACATGCTCACATGTCCCAGTTGTCTTCCATGCTCACATGTTCAGATATCTCACATGCTCAAATGTCCCAGTTATCTAATATGCTCTCATGGTCCAGTTATCTTACATGCTCACATGTACTATTTCTCTACATGCTCACATGCTCAGTTTATCTCACATGTTCACATGTTTCCGTTTACCTTACATATCCATAGTTTACATTATGTCACAAGTTATTTTACCTTATGCTCCACGTTGCTTTGCTTACTGTCTTTTCTATTATCGGGATAAGTGCATTGGTAGTGCACGAGTCACGATTCGTATTTACTTATTTATGTCTCTATCCGTTGTTATGTTAGCTATTGCTGGTTTTAGTTCATAGCTTTGGCTTCCTTTGTGGTACTTGCTATTGGGGGTCTAACCCTACTGGTTCTGTTTGGCCATATTGATAGAGGAGCCCGAAGGATATTCTGTACCAACTACTCGACGGTGACTACCCGGATCACCAGAGTACCTTAGTGGGTTTTCTATTCACTACCAAAATATGGCAAAATTGCGACGAATTTAGCGACTCCATGAGTGAACGTCGCTATTTTTTGGGGAGTTAGCGACGTGTAAATGTGACGTCGCTAGTCGTCGCTGGTGGCGACTACTAGCGACGAATAGCGATATTAGTATATTAAATGGGAACCTGCGTCGCAATTTCATCGCTACACGTTACTAATTATTTTAATATAGCGACGTGTAGCGACGACTGTTATATTACGTCGCATTATATTAATAGTCAGCGACGTTTAGCGACGTCCCATGCGGACGTCGCTAAATGTTTCATATAGGGCATGGACACGAGGGTTTCTTTTCTATTCGCGGCCGAAATTTTTTTCCTCCCAAAAATTTCAGCGCTCCTCCTCCTCTTCGTATCCTCCTCCGGCGCTCGTACCCTCCTCCGGCCTCCTCCTCCTCGCACCCTCCTCCGGCCTTCTCCTCAGGTAGCCCCCACCCTCTCCCTCGACCTCTCTCTCTCTCTCTATAGGGCACTGCTTTAGAGTGTTTGTCGAAGCTAATGCCAGGAAGGGGCTGTCTATTGCGGTTTGCTGGTCAGGGAAGGTTCTATATATGATAGGTGTTTCTTTCACCATATTCATCTGTCTAGGCCTACACTATTTCTTCTTGATACTCCTAATTGCGAAGCTTCATTTTCTGATGATAGATGTAATAACTAATATACATTACTTCAATTCCGTTATTGGCTAGTCTGGCCACCTAATATATGACTTGTGTGCCCACAGTTCTTGCTTGCTCATGTTGAGGGATATCCATTTGTATATTATATTTCAGAAGGGCACATGTTCAGTCCTTAGTTGCACTATTTATTCAGTCCATTGAATGTGTCGGGTTTGAAATCTTTGGAACTGAATTAATGGTTCGATTTGGGAACAAGGAGATTGTATTGGGGTGTAGGGCTATTAGGAGGCTTACAGCCATTGTGTTTAGATGTCTGAATCCATTTAAGTATTCTCTTTCATATCATATTTTATTGGGTTATGGTGGGTTATAAATGTGTAGTATGGTTACTAGGATGTATCAGCAAATGATGTTGTCTTGCACACCAAACAAGTGAGACAGGGTGGACCTCTTACTATGGGGTGACTGACACCAGACCTGTGGTGTTGCAACAATCAATATTTTTCTTAACTGTAACTTGATTGCAGGGTTATATGAGTGCTGTTTTAAACTTGTCTCAATTCGAGACAGTCTTATGAAACCTAAGAATTTTATGGTTATTGACAGTAGCTGATTGTATGGTTGGTATATGGATTCATAAAGGACTGATGTACAGCTACATAGTGAACTGATAATTAGGTTTACATTGGACTGATAAGTGAACTCATTTTAAGACTGAGATCAATTGGAGTTACTAATGAATGGCTGAAATCAATTGGATTCATTTTAAGATTGAAATCATTTTAAGATTGAAATCAATTGGACTGATTAGTGGTTGTCCTGATATTGGACTGTTGATATCTATCCTAAGGATGTGACTGACTCTGGTAACAGGGGTTGATTTAGTGTATGAACCTGAGAACTCATATAGTATAGGATAGTACCAAGTAAACTGAGACTTATGTAAGTTTGGTTTAGCTAGAAATTCATATTGATAGTTTATTGAGCTCAGTTAGAACTGGTATGGACTAACAGTGTTTAGGATGTCATGTTAACTGAATTGAAGTCAATCTGTTAGTGAAATTGAACTTTCAGATGAAGTTGACTGTCCGCCGACCCCCATCTCTCGGCAATGATGATACGACAACCTATCACTACATCTTTTAGTAGTAGATCATGTCTTAGTATTACATTTTGTGGGTTCATCTTACTGATTCTGTTACATCCTTTAGATACTAGATTCGATAAGAACATATACTACACCATATGTACAGAACATAGATGATTCACACTAATGTATGCTAGAATGAATTTTGGGTTGTGTTCTGAGCCATCCATTCTCACACTTGTCAAAAAAACGAATATAACCTTTTTATCTGCCATTCGACTGGCGAGGCAGAAATCTATGTACGACATTTGCTATAAGGAATTTGCATTAATCTACGGTACGACATCGTGATCAAGACATAGTCCCTGCAGCCATTCGACTGGCGAGGCAAAAACTATGTAGCTGTAGATAAAGTTGACTATCCTCCGACCCCCATCCCTCGGCAATGATGATACGACAACCTATCACTACATCTTTTAGTAGTAGATAATGTCTTAGTATTACATTTTGTGGGTTCATCTTATTGATTCTGTTACATCCTTCAGATACTATATTCGATAAGAACATATACTACACCATATGTACAGAACATAGATGATTCACACTAATATATGCTAGAATGAATTTTAGGTTGTGTTCTGAGCCATTCGTCCCTACACTTGGCAATTAAGCATGTGAAATATATCGTTGAAGAACATAAAACTTGTGGTCGTACAATCGTCACTTTCGTGCGTCAGTTCATGTCGGTCTTCACTTTCTGCAGTAATTATCTTAAAATAGATATGAATTACTATCTGTGGAACCGTTTGTGGATGTACAATCGTCATCCTGATGAATTATTATCTGTGTCAATCTTTACAAAATTATCTTAAAATGGATATGAATTACTATCTGCGGAACCGTTTGTGGATGTACAATCGTCATCCTGATGACATGTATGATGTGCGGGATGAATTTATACAGGGTGTGCAACAGTTCCTACAGTTTGCCAAGGCGTTCCCTCAGTACATGGACCGTACAAGAATTAAGTGTCCATGTGTGAGATGTCGCAACTTGAAATATCATTCGGAAGTGGATGGGACATATCATTTGTATTCGAGGGGTTTTATGCCAAATTATTATCAGTAGACCGCACACGGAGAACTTGTGCCTTTAGCCTCAGAGCCGGAGCCTTATATGGAGCCTTATGTAGATGTCCACGAGCATGCTGATTACGACCAAGGGTGGACGAACATGGTTTTCGATGCTGCGGGGCCTAGTTTCGATCCGAACAATCAATATGCAGCTGAGGAGGCACCGAATGCCGATGCTGCAAAGTTCATGGAGTTGCTGGAGAATACAATGACTCATTTATATCATGGTTGTGATAACCATTCACCGTTGGAGGTGATTACAAGATTGTTGAGCATAAAATCAGATTTTAACATGTCTCAAGAATGCTACAACCGAATCCTGGAGTTAATTAAAGATATATTGCCGGAGGGTGGCAAGTTACCTAAAGACTTCTACCGATCCAAGAGAATGGTGAGATCTCTCTGGATGGGGTATGAAAAAATTGATGCATGTCGCAACGGATGCATGTTGTACTATAAGGATGACAAGGATGAAGACGCCTGCAGATTTTGTGGTGCCGATCGCTTCAAGGCAACTAGTACAACAAGAACTTCTGGTGCACGCAAGCCAACAGATTCGATGCACTATTTGCCTTTGACGCCGTGGTTGCAGAGGTTATTTATGGCAAAGGAGACAGCTGATAATATGAGTTGGCACAAGCGAAAACAAATAGATGGAGTACTAGATCATCCATCCGACGGGGAAGCATGGAAGCACTTTGATCGAGTGTATCCCAATTTTGCTTCGGAGCCGCGTAATGTCAGATTGGGGCTTTCCTCCAACGGTTTTACCCCATTTGGACTTTCGGGCTCACAATATTCTTGTTGGCCTGTGATTGTTACTCCGTACAACTTGCCACCTTGGATGTGTATGAAGACTCCTTACATGTTCCTAACTGTTATTATTCCAGGTCCGAAGAACCCGAAGAGGAACATCGATGTGTACTTACAGCCCTTGGTAGATGAGCTGAATCAGTTGTGGGAAGTATGTGCAACCACATATGATGTTTCCAGAAAGCAGAACTTTCAGATGAGGGCCGCACTAATGTGGACCATCAATGATTTCCCGGCCTATGGAATGTTATCGGGTTGGAGCACCCATGGTCGTCTCGCATGTCCGTATTGCATGGATCGCACTAAGGCTTTCCATTTGAAACACGGAGGAAAACCGTGCTTCTTTGATTGTCATCGACAGTTCCTGCCAAAGGATCATCCGTACCGGAGGAACAAGAATGCTTTTTGTGCTGGCGTGGTAGAGAAGTCCAGTCGACCGCCATGGTGGTCCGGGGACACGATATGGGAAGAAGTTAAAGAACTGTCAAGTGCTATTGAAGAGCCTACAACGGGGTACAAGTGTGATGGATTTGGCCGCGCTCACAACTGGACGAAGAGGAGTATATTTTGGGACCTACCATATTGGAGTGACCATCTGCTCAGACATAACCTGGATGTCATGCATATCGAGAAGAATATATTTGACAATATAATAAATACTGTGATGGACGTAAAAGGGAAGACGAAAGACAATCCCAAGGCCAGGTTGGACTAAGAAGAAATATGCAGACGTCCAGAGTTGCATTTGATAAAGGAAGGCAGTGGAAAGTATAAGCAGCCCAGGGCCATTTTCTCACTGGACAAGGAGGACAAAGGTAAACTTTGTAGGTGGATCCAGGGCCTAAAATTTCCAGACGGGTACGTATCAAATTTGAGAAGATGTGTTGACCCGAAGGAGAACAAACTACAGGGTATAAAGAGCCACGACTGTCACGTTTTTATGCAGAGGTTAATCCCGATTTCGGGAATTCTTACCTCAGGTCGTTTGGGATCCACTGACAGAGCTTAGCATATTTTTTAGAGATCTTTTATTCTACTAAGTTGCTCGTCGATCGGCTTGAAAAGCAGAAGAAGGACATTGCAGTAATATTGTGTAAGCTTGAGAGGGTGTTCCCTCCTGGATTCTTCGACTCTATGGAGCATTTGCCAATTCATCTTTCATATGAGACACGTGTTGGTGGGCCCGTCGGTTATCGGTGGATGTACCCGTTCGAGCGCCATCTAAACCACCTGAAGAGGAATGTGAAAAATAAGGCACGGGTCGAGGGTTCTATTTGTGAAGCCTATGTCCTTGAGGAGATTACAAACTTTTGTTCAATGTATTTCAAGCCTCATATTGCTACAAATAGAACAAGAGCTCCGAGGAACGACGATGGAGATATAGAATATAATGATGCATTATTGAAAGTCTTCAATGCTCTTGGAAAGCCTTCTGGAAAACTGAAAAAGAGATATTTGAATGATGAGGAACTAAAGGCTGCCCAGTTATATATATTACTCAACTGCGAGGAGGATGAAGTGGAAAAGCTAGAGTGGTAAGTAAAAATCTTCAACGTTCAAGTCATCTATTTGTTGATTACGTTATTATAATTTAACGAGTATATCCCGATATTTATTGATTTTCAGCAAATTTAATGATGAGGTGAGGTCAAGTAGACCATACATTGCAGATGAAGAAGTAGAAGAAGAAATGAGACTTCATTTCCCGTCTTGGTTGACTGCATATGTACGTAAGAAGCTAGTTAGAATCTTCCTCCATTCACAACTGCACAAAAAATAACTTAACATTAAACTTAATTTTGTATCTTCTCGTGTTTAGGTCGATCGTCCGGACGTCATCCTTGAGAATGAATCTATTAGAACTCTTTCCAAGGGACCAATTTATGTCGTCAAAATATGGCCAAGTTATTGCGTGAATGGGTTTAAGTTCAAGTCAACAAATGCTCTCATCAAAGATAGCTTCCTGGATCTTGATTCCACAAAAAACAGTTGCTTGTGTATCAAATCTACAAACTACAAAGATGTCACTCCAGGCAATGATTTCTATGGCGTCTTACGGGAGATCGTGGAATTGACGTACAACTATGGCATAGAGCCTGCCAAGATCGTGTTGTTCAAAGTTGATTGGTTCGATCCCATACAAGATCAAGGATGGAAAATTGACAAGCATGGTCTTGTGGATATTAACTACCGTCGTCGATACCAAGGATACGAACCATTTATCCTAGCAGGTCAAGCTCAACTCGTATATTTTATAACATATCCTAGACGGGGAACAACGAGGTACGACTGGTGGGCAGTATGCAAGACTAAAGCCAAAAATACCTACGACATCGACGAAGTGGCTTATCAGGAGGACGAGCTGCCTCTTGTACCAAATACAGTTGATATCGACTCAGCAGAAGTTCCTTATTCAATATCTACTTGTGTAGAAGAGGTACAAGTATCCGAAGGGGAAGATGAAGGAGATGCTAGTGACGATGAGGAGGAAGAGGAAGAGGATGAGGAGGAGGAGGATGAGGCAAACGAAGAAGATGAATTTTCAGAGGATGATTGAGAAACTGTGATTTTGATGTATTCATATTTCTGTAATCTTAAATTATGAACTATGATCATTTCTAATATTAGTATTCAGATTTTTGAAAACTTAAATTATGAACTCCAATGTATGCAGATATTTCTAAACTGTCATTGTATTTATTTATATTTTCAATCATAAATTGTGATTTTGATGTATTCATATTTCTGTAATCTTAAATTATGAACTCCAATGTTATTATCAGCATGGCAGGATGACACGGAGGTACCTCAGGACGACGCGGAGATAGGCCAGGACGAGCCGTGTCCTTAGGTGGGCAGAGAGCTCCGTTACCAGAGGATGGCTCCGGACCATCGTCTGACCCGAGCACTCCATTGTACCATATGGTCGCAGGTCCGGGTGGCAGTACACCTGCGACGAGCAGTTCCAGGCTTGCTGATCATACTCCTTCCCCTAGCCTTCCTACCGCTGACAGCAGCATGGCGGGTGGGGAGCAGGTAGAGGAGGTAGTCCCTACTCCCGCCCGGGCGGATCCATACCAGAGCGACCCTCCATGCGCACCTCAGGACGAGACGAGGATGGAGATTTGGGCCGACGGTCCTACGAAGTAAGTTAAATGAATATATATATATATATATATATATATATATATATATATATATATATATATATATTATGCATGTCTGTATATCTATATATATTCATTAATACGTCGGTTATCGTTGTATACAGATATCGTCCCTCGTCGGTACAGAGAGCATTGGGCTCCTTTCTAAGGTCCAACTATGGGGGTCCGTGGATCAACTACTCGGATGCCTCGGAAGAGAGGAAGGCATTCTGGTTTGCCCACTTCAAGGTAACTAAAGATAGTTAATTTAGTATGATTAATATAATTTTAAGCATTTTTTAGAACTTATTATTTTAATTTGTAATTCTTGTAGAGGACTTATTTTTATCCACCACAACAGGCCGAGCAGATTGAGAGGCAGTTTCCTGCCGTCGCCGCCAAGTTGATCCGTGATGCAATTGACAATCAGAAAGCTCGTCAGCGCTCCGGAAAGCCAATTGCTGGTTGGATCACACCTGACCAGTGGACCACGATGAGGGCTCGATTTGAGAAGCCCCGGTACAGAGAGCGGTCGAAGAAGGCGAAGGCGGCTAGGACGAGGGCCGGAAAGTGGTGTGGTGGATCGATTCCTATGACGGAGCATTTCCGTCGTCTGGTATGTAATTTATTGCAATATATAAGATTTTATTGATAGTAGGAGTATATAATTTTCTATTTTACTAAAGAATAAAATATAACAAACACGCAGGTACAGAGGGGTGAGGACGCAAACATGGTGACCGTCTTCCTGGCCACCCATCGGAAGGACGGAAAGCTCATCGACGACCGGGCTACTCAGAGCTATGTAAGTACTAATTTAGATTTCGTTAATTTTTAACACAACTTAAAGAATATACAGATAACCATATAGTTAATAATAATTAAATACTTTAGACGTTTATTAGGCTAATTTAGGTAAGTACTGATGTATAGAGATGCACAATGATTTCTAGGACGAGTTTGTTAGGCTACGTGATGAGCGTGCGAGTGCTAGTGCACCGATAGAGGGAGGGGTTGGTACATCGCAGCCCTCTCCACCTCAGTCGGAGGACGAGCTTTGGAAGACCGCTGTTGGTGGTCTTTAGAGGGGTACGTACTACGGTACGGGGTCCTACGACGCATTTGTTGCGACGCAGGCATCCAGGGCTCCCTCTGCCAGTACGCATTCACAGTCGTCACAGGCCGAGTTATCCCAAGTCGAGGGTACCATTGCCCGCCAGATTGCTGAGCTGCGCGACGATATGCTGAGGAGGATTTCTGAGCAGCCAGGGTCTCAGGCACAAGGGGACGCTGCGTCGGTCACCGCACGCTTTGACGAGCTCGAACGCACCGTGCGGTATGTACAGGGGATGCAGGAGTCCATTCACGACACTGTTACTAGGATAGCGGCTTGCATGGAGCAATGCAGCGCCAGACTGCTAGTCCTAGAGGAGACGCGGACGCACCCATCTCCAGCCGTTACACTGCCTCCTTCTCCAACGGTTACACTGCCTCCTTCTCCAGCGGTTGTATTGCCTCCTCCTTCATCGTCGTCGGTGGTTCTTACACCGGAGCAGTATGCTTACCTTCTTTCCAGGAGCGGTGATGCTCCTCCTGATCAGTCGTAGTCGACATATATATATATTGTTGTGTGATGGCCCATTGTTGGGTCTTTTATGTGGTTATACATACATTATTCTTATGTGGACCATTATGTTTGACATTGTTGTTACAAATTTTCATATATCTGTGTTGATTGATGAGATTGTGTTTCAAACGTATTCGTGATTGTGTGTATCTATGTTGTTTGATACTGTGTTCGTGATACACACCGTCGTTGTTGTAACAAATGGTGTAGGGGATGCTGCAAATGCTGCAAATGCTGCAGGGGATGCTGCAAATGCTGTATTTTTTTTCAAAATTAGTGACGTTCAGCGACGCTCAGCGACGTCCAGCGACGAACGTTAACGTCGCTAAGACAGTATCAAAATGTCGCTAACTGTGATGAATACCGTTGCTGATTGTCACTAAACATCGCTACGTATGACGTCGCTAAACGTCGCTATATGTCGGTAATATAGCGACGTAACAAAGTCGCAGAACGTCGTCATTTGGCTCTCAAGCCAGGTCAGCATCGATGCATGTCAAGTCGCTCAATGTCGCTAGGTTACGTCGGTAACTGCTGACGTTTTACGTCGCTGGTAGTCGCTGAATTAGCGACGTGTACGCGTCGCTAAGTTTCATCGCAATAGCGACGTATTACGACGTCATGTTATTTAGCGACTAGGTTAATCGCGACTAAGTGCAAACGTCGCTAAATACGTCGCTAATTGAAATTAGCGACGTATTTTCCCTATTTAGCGACATCCTGAGGCGTCACTGATGTGACAGATTTTAGTAGTGATTTCATTCTCTCACTAGTTATGTACATTATTCTTTTATGGCGTTTAGCCTCCGAGCACATGTTTAGCTCGTGTTTTGGGTCTTAACATTTAGCCTACGGGCCTAAACATGATTTGCGTATTCTAGACTATAGCTAGAGCTTATCATGTATGACTATTACTCTTGCTAGTTTTTCACTTTGTATTACTAGATTCATGATCATCCATGTATATAGTTTGGGACGCTTTACTATTTTATGTCTGATGATCATACTTCTCGTACTTTGCATATTTGCCTGTGATTGAGATACTTAGGATTGCTTGACCTAGAATTGATTGTTGGCTTGTAGTAGTAACCCCCGTGTCTTGACAGCTTATACTTATTTCAGAGTACTGGAGTACTTTGGTATTACGTAGCTGGCTTGGTCCATCCCCACTTGCCAGTATTCTGGTTCTGGGGCGTGACAACGTCTGACCTATTTTGTGTCTCTAAACCATCACCGTGCCATCACACTGATAATTTTCTTATTCTTATGTCTCTAGAACATTCTCGTGCCAACAACATCTTCTTATCAATTCATGCTTGCTTTTCGACCAATATTTGAAACATAACAACTTACTCGTGCCATAAACTCGGTGCATGCTTCAACATCGAGGCTGTGCCTCACAACTTAACACGACTTAACCAAACTTGCCTTACGGCCCTTCTTGACTTAACTTGAAACAACTCAAACCCCAACTTATGCAACTTTCAGTAAACGACTCAATACTCGACGACACACCTTGTGCCGAAGCATGTGTCTTTACTTATAGCCAAATCTTAGGCTTCATAAAACTTGTGTTGCAATCGTGCATACCATCTTGACTCCATTCATGTCGTACTTGTACTTTTTTTGATTTGACCGACATTGTGCATGCGGATTGCCGCTCAGCACACCAACTTATCTATATGAAATGTCACTAGCTATTCAAACCATCTTGGACATGTAGGTGGTACAGACGAACCTTGCAGCTAAGGGTAGCTAGCCCTGTTCAAGTCCTCAAATCATCGCGGTATGTTCTTGCCTAACTACCTTGCTTCCTTTCTAGGCCGATACGGTCTTATGGCCCTAGGCTACCGAATCGAGGGCACATAACCTTGTGCACAAGTTGTCCATGACCACGCACCTACAAGAACTTCTAGGCTCTACGTAAATGCATGGCCTAACTGTCACAACTTACTTCCTTTGCTTCACTTTTTTACTTTTTTATACTTCTTTTGTAGAGCTCAAACTAAGGTTGCCTCGACAACTGGCCTACAGTGCCGACATATTTCTCCTCGGCGACAGGCCTACAGTTCCGACATATTTTTTTAGTGTTTCCATACTCTTATTGACTCAAACTCATGAATGACTAATTGATATTCTTCCAGCATAACTTGAACAAAACGTGTTCCTTACGTGCCATAGACCGTGGCTTACTTATCTTTGAACCAACCGTGGCTCGTGCCTTAAACCAATTTGTGTTATGTGCGACACTATCGTCCAAGTCATATTCTATATGACGAGCCTTGAGACCGTGAGAACATGTGGCTATATCAAGCCGTAGCACCATAGGACTGAGCAAAGGCTATACTAAGCCTTGCAACATGGAAACGTATATTAAGACTTGTGGGACAATTATGCTATGCCAAGTATTGGACGGTGTGACAGTGCATGCTTTACCATCATTTATGTCGCGTGACACCTGTAATGACCCGCTCCGCCCTAGCGGAACGCCGATTCAAATGGCAAATGCAACGACTCAAACGAGCCGTCGACCCGAAGAGTTGGCATCGACCTGACGAAGAATCGATGCAAGGCTTACATTGGTCCATCAAGAGGAATCCAGACTTAGACTTTCAAAGGCACGCTCGGAGTATCGCTCGGCCGATGCGAACATAGCTAAGGTGGGTGGCTCCGATGAACCCGTCTTTGCTTAGCCTAGACACATAACAATACGGACACTATTGCTAGAATCGCTAGACGATAACACACGCATGCTAATAAATGACTCAACGCACCTAGCTAAGAGAATAATCCCATCTTGTATGCTTGTATAGAATATGGAAAAGAACATGGAAAATGTGAGAACCCTCGTACCGCGCTCCACGCTCGTGCTAAGGCACAAGCTGACATTCAAGTTCCCTATGCGTTCAACAATGAAACAATGAATGGTTTGCAACAATGAAACTGGAAGACTATTGACATAGTCGTTCCGAATAGAGTATAGCAACATTGAAAGGCTATGGGACCGATGGGTCGCCAAGGCGACTCCCGTACAGGGAGTTGCAAAATGTATAAATGAATGAATGAATGAATAAGTAAACGAATGAATCGACGAATGAAATAAATGAATATGTGAATGAATCAATGAACAAATGAACAAGTGAAAGAAAGAAAGAAAGAAAAGAAAGAATGAATGAAAGATAAGAAAGAAATGAAAGAATGGTTAGCGACAGGTATGACGGGCACGTGCAACGGGGCTCGCTACCCGCGCTGTACGGATGCCAACCTGGTCGATAACGCATTATGGCTAAGGGTTAGCCTTTGGCTCAAAGACAGCCGTTAAGTTAAAATGACAATAAAATACGAAATGGTCGTGGACGGACTCGTGCACGAGTGAAAGGGATTCCAAGGGCAACGAACGACGATTTCGTGGCCGGCCTAGGCGAAATCATGGCCTACAGGCGGATAGGTGTGCGGGCTTGGGCACATAACCAAACGTAGGGCCGGGTGCTTCAATAGTCTATCAAGGTGTACCAGCCATCACGCTTGATAGATGAGAAGACCAAGGGGAAAATGTCCAAAATGGCTGACATGCCAGCGACCGGTGCATATAGATTTAAGTGGGCTTTGCTGGTGGCAATCCATGTGCAAGTCCTTGCATTGAAATCAAAGTAGTCTAAGTTAACTGAACAAAGCACCTTCTGAATAGGCTTGAATATAACACACAAAATGATCGAGAGTACTTCGAGCAAACGAGTTAGAAAACACGCTTACGACGTGCTAGAACCTGAGGCAGGGACACGCCCTTGAACATTGAATGTTACGCAAACTACATTAAGTTGTTTCATATGAATTGTTGACTAACTTGGTTTACTTTGGACAGGGAAGGCCGGACTGTAACTATGGGTAAGTCATGCATGTATTTCCATACGACACTTGTATTCGACAACACAAAATAGGCTATAAAATATGCCATGAAACTGCTCCTAAGGCAAGATTAGAAAGACAATGAATGATAGACGGTACACAAAAGTAAATAGAACGTGTTTGGTAATAATAGCATTATGGACGAGCTAGCCTCCCCATCAGTGCATAACAATGTACTGATAACCCCACAGTCTGCTTGCAGGATACAGGAGACGTCGTCGGGTGTGGAGCTTCCCTCGAACGTGCTAAGGCACGGAGCTATCTCTGGAACCTTGGAGCGTTGCAAGGAGCTGGAGCACCATATACAGGACATAATGTATCAGAACATCGCCATGAATCATTCCATGTTGTAAGCCACTTGGCACGCCTTTTATGTTTCAGAGAGAGAGAGCTTAAGCGATTTGTAATATCGGCCTAGCACCGCTTGTAACTTCTTGAAAATCAATAAAGAGATTGAATTCGCTTCAACTTGTGTTCATTTACTTTCCGTTGCAAATGGGGACGCTCTGTGCGACTCTGTGGCCTAGCTCAAATCGACTGTTTCTGGACATAGCCTTGCACGGGCGTAACCTAGGCCCGTGCGACATCACGCCTTAGCGAGGACGATCGCTCCTGCGGGAGCGGGGCGTGACAGATTGGTATCAGAGCACGGCTTTACGTCCTTGGACTTCATTTCGATTTTCTCAGTTTTAAAAGCTCGTTTGGAAATAAAAGAAGTGTACGCTCTCTCTCGTTGTGCCTTGGGATGTTCTATACAATAAGTCTAATATTTTCAAAAGCTCGTACAAGTACTCGGTTGAATGGGATCGATAGGCAAAGGCCTTTGTGCCGAACCACGACGTACTTGAGTTGGAAGGAACCGATGCTAAGAGTTAGCAGAACGCAAGACGTGCTTGAATAACCTTACGCTGACAATAGAGAACGAGTACGCGAGACCGAAGTATAGTTCGAACGTGATGGTTATGCACGCAGCCTTTTGGCTAAGTTGTGCCGAGTATCGCGCACCTAGACTTTATGATGCAAACGAGTTGCGAGCGAGACCGACTATCGCTCGGACGAGAATAAGTGAGACTTAGAACGTATGTTGATAAAGAAGCTATATGACCAACGCTAAAGCGAGCACGAGAGATGGTTCTTAGACTTTGAGGAATGGACGAACGCACGATGGAACACATCGATTGGGAATCGAATGATCTTTTAAGGATTTATAGAATGACTTGACTCCGAGTGGTGTATGTGATAGGTTCGAAGAAGAATAAGAGTGAGTGTCGACGATTAATCGAGTGGCTCGAACCCTGAGTGGTGTATGGACGTTATAGAAATTGTTCGAGCGAGATAAAGGATTTACGGATAGAGCGAGTATGTCGACAAGCGATGATATCGCACAAAGCCTTAGAACGAGTAACGCTTAGTTGGTTTTGACTTTGATAGTCTCAAACGAGATATCGTTCGGACGAATTAAGAATACGTGGTGCGAATCATGAAACGAATGGAGGTCTTGGTCGAGGAAACATAGAAGATTGTGCATGCGATTTTAAATTTAGTTGAATGGATTGAAACTTGAGTTAAGGTGAATTACTCATGGACGAGATCGGGAATAGCATGGTCGGAAGATAGCGTGCATAGGAAACGTTGATTTGAAGATACGAGAATGAATAAGGAATTGAAATTGATGTTGCTCGATGAAGAGTTAGCACGCGACAATGTGAATTGAGGAAATTAAGTTGCACGACTTGGAATTCGTTGCAAAAGGAAGATCGTCAGGTTATGTACATCATCGATGGTATTGAGGCGTATCAAAGATCGATGTACGATAACTCGGGGGTACTCTGATTCGATGAATGATGATCGTATTAGAAGTTATTGTTTTGAAGGATGTTATGTTGGAAATGAATGTTTGGAATGAGGAAGGAAAGTGACTTGATTGTTCGGTTATAACCACAACGACAACGATCTTATCTTGTACGAGCGCAACTCCAGTCTCGTACATGCGTCACGTCGGATTTGGGACGATCGTTCCGCGTGAGCGTTGGCATGGTGATTCATGTCCAGCGGGAATGGTCGAACTCAAAATATCATGACTTGCGGTTTGAAGCGAAGGTGAATTCGAGGATTGTTAGGACTTGCGATTGAAGAATGAGAAAACTTGAGGATTGAGTAGACCCAATCCGCGTATCAAAAATGAGCAAGTCTAGACGCAATGCAAGAGTTACGTCCCGATGAGGACGATTATTCTGCGAGAATGTTGACATGGTGATTCATATCCGCCGTGGATAATCAGACTTGCGTGAGATCGGGGTACGACATATTGCAAGGCTAGACGACCTTGTGATCGACTATATGAATTGGATAGGTGGATTGTATCAAACATACTTGAAGAGATAGACTACGATAATTGTTATTACGGACGCATGATTTGATTGAGGACAACCTATCGTAGGATGACTTTCCTAAACGAGCTCGAACTTGGAACGGAGAATGTGTTGATGCGAATAGGGTGAACGCTGCTTGATGTTTAGAAATTTGAGTGAAGCGAACTTGGATAGAAACTCCCGTACGAACGAACAAAATGGTTTGACCATAGGACTTGGGGTGAGCGTCGTGCGATGACCTTGCACGATGAACCGTAAACTTGACTTGTAACTATGACCTTATGAGCTGACCTAGCGGATAGGCGGACGACCCTATGCCGAGTGATTGAACCTGTGCGATTGATATTACAGTATCGTCTGGACGGACGATAGACTTGAGGCAACAAGACTTAGAGTAGGACGGGAAAACTGGGAGTGTGCGTGAACGACGATGAGATTGGCCCCAAACAAGTGAGTGATATGAAATCGATATTGTGCAAGTAAAGTTGGTATAACGAATTGAATCATTGATTGGAAGACGTACTCGATGATAGTGCGATACTTGGTCTCGAATCGGATGGGAATTACTTAGACTTGGTCGACTCCGCTAAGAAGAAATCGTATTCATTTCATAGGCAAGAGCGCTTGAGAAGCGAATCGGGTCATCTCGATGACCGAGATAAACGATAGTGAGATGCACACGAGTTCGATTTTAAATCAAAGTTAGCAAAATAATTGGCAAATCAAAACTATCACGAGTAGCTTGTCCGACTTCGCTAATCGCTAAGCTTGGTTGAAATATACGTATTCGGGGGACGCCTTGGATACGTGCACGATCCAAACTCAGCGATATGATGAACTCGAATGTAGCTGCAAGTGGGTGTCACGATGCGCATAAACGAAAGTGAGTTTGCCTCAGCCTACGTCCCTCGTATTTGATAAATTACAACGCACCTCGTGCGACCATTTCAGTCCCATGACATATCGAAATAGCAACCAAGTCGAAGAAACGCTTGAATTGAATAAGTACCATCAACTCTAAAATGAATGAAAAGTTATTCAATAAAATCGACCAAACGTATGCAGACATGGAACTTAGAAAGGTATCGAGTATAGTTCGATGCCATCGAGCGATAAGGCCAGACGATAGGAATTGTCTACGATACGCACACGGCATGAGTTAAAGAATGATAGGATGACCTGCACTCAAGAAGTCTCGAGGACGAGACTTGTTTTGAGTGGTGTATTATGTAATGACCCGCTCCGCCCTAGCGGAACGCCGATTCAAACGGCAAATACAACGACTCAAACGAGCCGTCGACCCGAAGAGTTGGCATCGACCTGACGAAGAATCGATGCAAGGCTTACATTGGCCCGTCAAGAGGAATCCAGACTTAGACTTTCAAAGGCACGCTCGGAGTATCGCTCGACCGATGCGAACATAGCTAAGGTGGGTGTCTCTGATGAACCCGTCTTTGCTTAGCATAGACACATAATAATACGGACACTATTGCTAGAATCGCTAGGCGATAACACGCGCATGCTAATAAATGACTCAACACACCTAGCTAAGGGAATAATCCCGTCTTGTATGCTTGTATAGAATATGGAAAGTAACATAGAAAATGTGAGAACCCTCGCACCGCGCTCCACGCTCGTGCTAAGGCACAAGCTGACATTCAAGTTCCCTATGCGTTCAACAATGAAACAATGAATGGTTTGCAACAATAAAACGGGAAGACTATCGACATAGTCGTTCCGAATATAGTATAGCAACATTGAAAGGCTACGGGACCGATAGGTCGCCAATGCGACTCCCGTACAGGGAGATACAAAATGTATAAATGAATGAATGAATGAATAAGTAAACGAATGAATCGACGAATGAAATGAATGAATATGTGAATGAATCAATGAATGAATGAACAAGTGAAAGAAAGAAAGAAAGAAAAGAAAGAATGAATGAAAGATAAGAAAGAAAGGAAAGAATGGTTAGCGACAGGTATGACGGGCACGTACAACGGGGCTCACTACCCGCGCTGCACAGACGCCAACCTGATCGATAATGCATTATGGCTAAGGGTTAGCCTTTGGCTCAAAGACAGCCGTTAAGTTAAAATGACAATAAAATACGAAATGGTCGTGGACGGACTCGTGCACGAGTGAAAGGAATTCCAAGGGCAACGAACGACGATTTTATGACCGGCCTAGGCGGAATCATGGCCTACGGGCGGACAGGTGTGCGGGCTTGGGCACATAACCAAACGTAGGGCCGGGTGCTTTAATAGTCTATCAAGGTGTACCAGCCATCACGCTTGATAGATGAGAAGACCAAGGGGAAAATGTCCAAAATGGCTGACATGCCAGCGACCGGTGCATATAGATTTAAGTGGGCTTTGCTGGTGGCAATCCACGTGCAAGTCCTTACATTGAAATCAAAGTAGTCTAAGTTAACTGAACAAAGCACCTTCTGAATAGGCTTGAATATAACACACAAAATGATCGAGAGTACTTCGAGCAAACGAGTTAGAAAACATGCTTACGACGCGCTAGAACCTGAGGCAGGGACACGCCCTTGAACACTGAATGTTACACGAACTACATTAAGTTGTTTCATATGAATTGTTGACTAACTTGGTTTACTTTGGATAGGGAAGGCCGGACGGTAAATATGGGTAAGTCATGCATGTATTTCCATGCGACACTTGTATTCGACAACACGAGATAGGCTATGAAATATGCCATGAAACTGATCCTAAGGCAAGATTAGAAAGATAATGAATGATAGACGGTGCACAAAAGTAAATAGAACGTGTTTGGTAATGATAGCATTGTGGGCGAGCTAGCCTCCCCACCAGTGTATAACAATGTACTGATAACCCCACAATCTGCTTGCAGGATGCAGGAGACGTCGTCGGATGCGGAGCTTCCCTCGAACGTGCTAAGGCGCGGAGCTATCTCTGGAGCCTTAGAGTGTTGCAAGGAGCTGGAGCACCATATACAGGACATAATGTATCGGAACATCGCCATGAATCATTCCATGTTGTAATCCACTTGGCACGCCTTTTATGTTTTAGAGAGAGAGAGAGCTTGAGCGATTTGTAATATCGGCCTAGCGCCGCTTGTAACTTCTTGAAAATCAATAAAGAGATTGAATTCGCTTCAACTTGTGTTCGTTTACTTTCCGCTGCAAATGGGGACGCTCTGTGCGACTCTGTGGCCTAGTTCAAATCGGCCGTTTTCGGACATAGCCTTGCACGGGCACAACCTAGGCCCGTGCGGCATCACGCCTTAGCGAGGACGATCGCTCCTGCGGGAGCGGGGCGTGACAACGCCTATGGCTATACTAAGTCCATAGCCTTGTGGCAACATAAACCAACTTTTCCTTCTCCCAAGCCACGAAACGAAGGATCGAGTGTCAATTTGAAAGCAAGTCTTGCACAATTCTAAGTTGACCATGGGACGTTTCCATATTCAAACTTAGTCTGACCCAAGGTGGGATTATTCTCTTAGCTATGTGAATTCATCTCTTTTATTATCAAGCCTACTTGTGCATTTGAAAACTTTCGTTTTATTAGTGTGAAGGCCAAGCTGAGGCAAGTTCACCGAAGCCACCCACCTGTGTGAGGAGTTGCCTCGACCGAACAGGACTTCGAGCAGGCCGTTGCATGGCTAAGTCCGAGCACCGTTGGCATTTTGATTCCTCCGTTGAACTGAACGGAACGGGGCATTACATGCATGGATCAATGGCATCAAATAAAATCCTAAATCCCTAGAATATCAATTTAATAGATGATAACAAATATAAAAACTTAAAATTTTAAGGTTTCCTAAGTTCTAAATTATTAAAAAAGAAGGATAAGTCACGAAGACTATCATACCATATGTAGAAGATCTAGGTCTCGAAGGTACAACGAACCTTTGATGCGTGTTTGAACCATACTTCTCCCACTATCACTTTCCTCACGATCGTGAAGGGTCCTACAAGAGGAGCATCCTTAATCTCCATACCGCAAATGAAACTTCAACTTAGGAAGGAGAACATAAAGGGGATGGAGGAAGAGTAGTAGTTATGTGACTATGAGTAGGGCTAGAATTTCTCCACATGAAAAAACTCCCTTTATATTTAGGTCTTAAGGTTTCTAAATTTTATGAATCTAGACAAGTTCCCATGGATGCACCCCTACAAGTGTACTCTAATCTAACTAGAGTTTGGCCCTATATGAGCCGGCTGGCATAGGCTAGATGGACCTACTGGTCTAGTCTATATGCCAAGTCCAAATCATAATCTAATCACATTATTGTAGGTTTGAATATATTGGGTCTAAGGCCTCATTTGGTTCACTTATTTAATAAATCAGGAAAAGAATCTTGTTCCCTTCCTTTGTTTGGTAACCACAAACTTGAAAAGTATTTTCTAACATGGGGAAAATGAAAAAAAAAAATTGGTTCCTCTCGGAACCCATGTGATTCATTTCTGAGTTATTTGTATTTACCCCCCCCCCCCAATTGCTAATCATATTTCTAATTCCCCCCCAATTTTATTTTAATTAGTGTAACCCCCCAATCCTATAGTAATGTGCAAACAAACCCTCTTTAGATTTTTGTTTTTGCATTTGAAGACCCTTTGTTTTAAAAAAAATCACATTTTAATTTTTGTTCAGGTTGCACCCATGCCGTTAAAAGTCGTTAAAATACGTCTAAAAATATGATTTTACCCCTCCCCCTACTCTCTCCCCCCTCTCTCTCTGGTGGTGGGGGCTTGTCAAGCGGGGCCGACCAGAGGAGAGGGGAGGGTGGCCGGCCAGCGGAGGGCGGAGGGGGCGAGTCGATCTAGGGGTGAGCATTCGGTTAATTCAGTTCAAACGGAACTGACAATCGAATTGAACCGAAAATCGAATAAACAAAACTGAAATCGAACCGAATTGGCCCATAACCGAATCAAACCGAACCGAATTAAATCGGTTCGATTTTTGGTTTATTCGGTTTATTCATTTTTTGGATTTATTTGCACATTTTTGTTAATATATATAGTACTTAAATATACCTAAATTTATTTAGTATATATCTGTAGTATATACATATATATATTTATTTATTATATACCTATATATATATATTCGGTTTTCGATTTTGGATCAAAACCGAAATCGAATAAATTTTTTTTACTATTTTCAAAACCAAAACCGAACTGATTTTTTTTTAAAAATCGAACTGAATCTCTTATTCGGTTCGGTTCGATTTTCGGTCCAAAACTGAATAATGCTCACCCCTAGGTCGAGCATGGCCGGCCAACGGAGGGAGGAGAGGGATTGGGGGGGCTGGCCAGCGGAGGGAGGAGGGGGCGGGTCGAGGGGGTCGGCCAGCGGAGGGAGGAGGGAGGAGGGAGGGTCGAGGGGGACCGAATAAGAAAAAATTGAACCGAACCGAACCGAGATTCGATTCGGTTTAAAAAAGATTCAGTTCGATTTCGGTTTTGAAAATACTAAATTTTCTTATTCGGTTTCGGTCCAAAACCTAAAACCGAATAAGAAAATTTAGTTTATATATATATATATATATATATATGTATATTTAAGTACTATATATATTAACAAAAAAGTGCAAATAAACCAAAAAATTGAATAAACCTAAAATCAACCGATTTAATTCGGTTCAGTTTGATTCGGTTATGGGTCAATTCGGTTCGGTTTCGGTTTTGCTTATTCGATTTTCGGTTCTATTCAGTTTTCGGTTCGATTTGAACCGAATTAACCGAATGCTCACCCCTAGCTCGACCCGCCCCCTCCTCCCTCCGCTGGCCGGCTACCCTCCCCTCTCCTCTGGTCGGTCCCGCTTGACAAGTCCCCGCCATCGGAGAGAGAGGGAGGAGAGCGTAGGGGGAGGGATAAAATCGTATTTTTAGACGTATTTTAACGGCTGTTAACGACAAGGGTACAAACTGAACAAAAATAAAAATATGATTTTTTTTTTTAAACAAGGGGTCTTCAAATACAAAAACGCAAATCTAAGGAGGGTTTCTTTGCACTTTATACGAAGATTAGGGGGGGGGGGGTAATACTAATTAAAATAAAATTGGGGGGAAGTAGAGATTTGATTAACAATTGGGGGTAAATACAAATAACTCTTCATTTCTCCTCCTTTTCTAGCATGTATTGCCAAAAAAATTGACAAAATAGCCTTGATTTACTGCCTAATTTAGAAAATAACTATTCTTATTATGTTGACTATCATTATATTGACATCGGATATTATTGAGATATTGATATATTTTTTCTTTTCCTTTTGTATACCAACTAACCATTGGAGGAGAAGTCAAATGACCTTTCTTAAATATTTTCCTTGTTTTACCAAATACAGCAAAGAAAATCTGAAATTAATCGTACTTTTTGATCCCATAGAAAATACAAGAGAAATGACTCATCTTTGGTAGGGGTGCAACTCGGGCGGGTTGGGTCGGACTTGAGGTCAACCCGAGCCCAATCCGATGAATCATAAGCCTAGCCCGAGCCCAAGCCCGGCCCGACCTCGGGTTCAATATATGAAGCCCAAGACCGAGCCCGAAGGATCGGGTTAAACTCGGGTTAGGTCGGATCCATCGGGTTTATCGGGCTCTAATATAATATATGAAATAATTTTAAACAAAAATAATATTAGACATGTAATCAAATAGCAATCAAGTCTTGATCATTACAAAATACAAACTGAAATAAGATTTAGGATAAAGAGTTTGAGTGGAGAAATTTAGGATTTAAACTTATATATATCGGGTTCTTCGGGTAACCCGACACATGAACCCGAGCCCAACCCGATTTTTGATCGGGTTCAAATATTTTAATCCAAACCCAAGTCCGAACCCGAGTATCTTCAACCTTGATCCAACCCATTAACGGGTTTACCCGATCGGGCTCGGGTTTGGCCCGCCCAAGTTGCACCCCTAATCTTTGGACCAAACTATACCCAAGAGGAGCACAGGTCCGTTCGGGTCGGGTACGGGTTACAGACCAAGTAGATCCGTTTTCTCCATGATGGATCCTCTCTCCTCCGTTTGGCCCTGTTTCCATTTCCTCACACAAATTAAGGAAGGGGGAGATGAGAAGTAGAAGAAAGGAAATGGGAGGAATTAGTAGAAGGAATCTGCTCACTGGCTTCGCACTTGCTCTCTTCCTCGGAACGGCAGTCTATTTCCGCATATGGTCCATGGACCCCTCTTTCACTACCGACGCCAGAGAAAGAGAGATCCTCAGGTCCCCATCTCAATTTCTTCTTCCCTTTTTTTTTTTCCTTACTCCGTAAACTTTAATTTTGTGAACTCTAAATGAGATTTATGTGCAATTTAGGATATCCTTTGATATTGGAACTGGGATCCACTGCTAGCATTATTTTCCCTTAGATTTGTCCCAACGCGAATACACCACGGATCTAGATATCAAAATGCTACTAAGAATATGTTGGTATGGTCACTTAGAAACCTTTTCAAGAAGATCCTTGATTTGTCTCATGATACATAAGGAAGGTCTTAGAGCATCAATAGCTCCTAGATAACTAGATACGAGTCGGACACGTCCGGCCTATATTGTGGACACGTCCGGCCTATATTGTGGATAAAATGGCAGTGAGCTGTCTAAACCTCAGGAAAATCATCAAAGTCCGATAATCAATCAAAACTCATCACAGCTACTGTGCATGTGCCCAAGTACAAATCAACACACACCACCACATTCCACTATCTTTTATTACACCTTTTACAATGGATATCTGGAGACAAATCCGGAGAAAAGTAAAGGCAACCTCAATATGTATAGTCATCCCACTCAACCCTCACAATACAACATCAAATCGACTATCAAAATCAATACAGGTAAATGAATAAATCTCGGAAGCAGTCCCTAGGTCCCGGTTCACATCCTCTCTAGCCTCCACTATGTCATCCCAATTTCTAGATTCTAGATTCAGAAGGTAGTGGCCTATTTTTCAGAACAGTAAGATTCAATTAGTCTCTTGAGGGTCTCGTCCAGCCATAGGAGCTATAGCTTGGGCCTCAGAATTTTTACATTCAAAATGTAGGAACTCATTTTGTAGAATAGTAAGACATAATTTGGAGCCCAAATTTCTAGATTTCAGATTTTATATTATTTTTTGAAAAATAAAAAGGATGACACATGGGTCTATATCCATTCATCTCATTTGAGTCTCGAATTTTATTTGTTTACTATTCTCATGCAACCCATTCTATATTTTTTTTATTACAAATTTTCGCCTCAAGATGCATTTTTGAGCTCCATCTACTATTGATGCTCTTAGAACAGTTTGTGATGTACTCTATTGCGTAATTCCCGCAGACCCTACATAATAAGAGCATCAATAGTAAGGTTCATTACAATTTCTAGATTCTAGATTCAGAATGTAGCAGCTCTTTTTATAGAATAGTAAGGTTCAATTGGAGTCCCATGATAGTCCCGTCCCATCCACAAGCAATGTATCCTGGGCCTCAGAATTTCTACATTCAGAATGTAGGAACTCATTTTGTAGAATAGTAGGGCTCAATTTGGAGCCACAATTTCTAGATTCTAGATTTTATATTATTTTTTTTGAAAAAAAAGAAGGATGACACATGGGTCTATATCCATTTATTTCATTTGGGTCTCGAATTTTATTTCTTTACTATTCTCATACAAACCAACCCATTCTATATTTACAAATTTGGGCCTCAAGATCCATTTTTGTGCTTCATCTACTATTGATGCTCTTAGAACAGTTTGTGATGTACTCTTTTGTGTATTCCCTCATACCCTACATAATAAGAGCATCAATAGTAAGGTTCATTACAATTTCTAGATTCTAGATTCAGAATGTAGAAGCTCATTTTCTAGAATAATAAGGTTCAATTGGAGTAACATGATGGTCTCATCCTAGCCGCAAGAGTTGTAGCCTGGGTCAGAATTTCTACATTCAGAATGTAGGAACTCATTTTGTAGAATGGTGAGGCTCAATTTGGAGCCCCAATTTCTAGATTCTAGATTTTATATTATTTTTTGAAAAAGAAAGAAGGATGGCAAGCCTGAAGATTTTTTTTTTCTATTCTCATACAAACTCAACCTATTCTACATTTTTTTTTTAACAAACTTGGGCCTCAAGATGCATTCTTGAGCTCCATCTACTATGTCAGCACCATCTGCAGTCTAGAGTACATCATGGAGTGTGCTAGACCGCGACATATATTCTGGTGCAGGACTAGTCTGTCTGTCACTACATGTCTACACATGCTTGAGAGGATAATAGATTCCAACAAGGTTGGCGATCTCGACAAGCCTATGCTTGCATATGAACATGCCTTTTTTTGCTGCTTGGCATGGCCATTGCTTGTACTAGCAAAAATGACAGACACATAGCAGCCTCTGTGATAGCGTATGAGGTGGTCAAGTTGGGGGGTCTCCTTTAGCACTCTTAGGTTAGGTGGCTCGACGTGCGTCAGAGTATGTTGTACTCTGCAGTCACAACATGTCAGAAAAAGAGTTTGTGAAAGACCCCAAATATCATGGAAGATAGAAGAACAATTTCATCAGGAGATAAGAGGTAGAGAGTTGTTTAGATTAAATTCTCTTAAATGAGATGGTCATGATTAAGATAGTCACAAACTGTCTTATCAGGGGTGTTATTATCAATGGTATTCTTGAGCAGCATTTTTTGTGACACATACTTGATCTTTGGACTTAGCCCTTGGCCCTGTACTCATTTTATCAATGGACATCCTTTTCTATGAGACATTTTATAGATTGTGCCTCATATATATCATTGTTTACTTGCACAATTTTGCACTAATATTGGGTGTTGATGTATATTAGGGTATATCAGGGTATGTCAGGGTGCATGATGTTGTAGAAGTATGCCACAAATGATAATATCAGCTCACTCATATGAGCGATCGTCTTCTCACTCTTGTAAGCAAGAGTGAGACTGACTTTCTTTGTGTTGTGATGGTAATAGTGGTAATGCACTGACAATGGTGATAGTAGGAGAGCTTTAAGAGTCATCATGTTTAGCCAGGATGAGCTTGTGTTTCGAAATGGTTTGGTTCACTCTGACCGATAGATTAGAAGTGTCCCCACCTTCTACTATTGACTATTGAGAAAGCCAGATGTGAAACCTTACCAATTTGTTATCTATGGTCATGTGACGCAAGGTGTTCATGCTGAGTGCTTATCAATAGTGATTGGGTTAGGATTCACAATGTGCATATTTGCATAGAGATAAACATAAACTATTTGTAAAGTCTCTCCATTGTGGCATGTCTGCGATGTCACCATATTACATGACTTGAGCGATAGTCAGTTGAGCAACAGATTTGGGTAGCTAGGAGCGAATCCCTACTTGTTGTTTGAGCTCCATGGCTCGAAATAGCTAGTCACCTATGTGGTGACTGACAAAGGTAACCTTAGACACATACAACTGTGTAAGGGTGCTTAGAGTTGACACCTACTACTTTAACATGCTAACTTAGTAAAATGATACCAAATACCGCATAAAGCATAGTTTTCATTATCAACCGATACCAATAAGATACAGCCGATATCGATACAGTTTGGCATGTCCCGATCCGATACCGACCGCTATCGATACTGACTGATACCGATGATTGGGAAACCTTACCAATTTGTTACCTATGGTCATGTGACGCAAGGTGTTCATGCTGACTACTTATCGATAGTGATTGGGTTAGGATTCACAATGTGCATATTTGCATAGAGATGAACATAAACTATTTGTAAAGTCTCTCCATTGTGGCATGTCTGCGATGTCACCATATTACATGACTTGGGCGATAGTCAGTTGAGCAACAGATTTGGGTAGCTAGGAGCGAATCCCTACTTGTTGTTTGAGCTCCATGGCTTGAAATAGTTAGTCACCTATGTGGTGACTGACAAAGGTAACCTTAGACACATACAGCTGTGTAAGGGTGCTTAGAGTTGACACCTACTACTTCAACATGCTAACTTAGCAAAATGATACCAAATACCGCATAAAGCATAGTTTGCATTATCAACCGATACCGATAAGATACAACCGATATCGATACGGTTTGGCATGTCCCGATCCGATACCGACCGCTATCGATACTGACCAATACCGATGTTTGGGATCTCTTTTCCAATTAATTCGGTAGAAAAAAATGAACAAAAAAGATCAATCAACAAGGGTGTAAAACCATAGTAATATTTTAAAAGCATATAAATGAAAAAAAAAACTTATTTATCACAAGTAAACCAACCAGGAATGGTAACTATTAAATTTCAAAACTAGTAAAAAACAATACAAAATAATTAAAATTATGCCTAAATGTACAAAAAAAATTCTAAAATGAAATATTTTTATTAATAGTTATTTGCTTTCTGATACCCAAAAATCCGATACTTCGAAGTTCGAACCGAAACTGCCGATCCCGATACTTATAGGACATGATTGATACCAATTCTGATGCTGTGATCCTTGCATAAAGGTGCATGGTTGTGAAGGGGTTAATGACAAAAGGAACTACATAGAGTAGGAGGAAGATTGTAAGATGTTTCTTATGTTAAGTGATATTTTATCATGCTATTGTGAGACCTAGGTATTCAAGTATGTCTTTCCTTGAGGGGTTAAGAGATATCGAATAACATATTGCTACTAACAGATATAGGTACATGAGTTCCTTCTAATGACTCTGTGTTGATAAAGGTTCTCTACTATGGTTCATAGTGGGATTTGGTATGGAGTACAGGTGTAGGTACTCAGTCGCAAAACACACAAGTACATAGGACTCTTGGGTTGAGAGGAAATTTTGGAGATAGTCTATAGTAGGCACCCACTATGGACAAGCGAGAGTATGTTAGAACTTAGAGTTGGACCCACATAATCAGGTTCGAGTAGGGAGCGCCCTTGTGGCTGCACCTTGCGGTTTACCTTAAATCAATTTAAGGATATGATAAATCCCAACAAGTTGTTGGGGATAAGTTTGAACCTAATCTATATGGTTATAAGGATAAAATAAGATCTTGATGATCTCATCTCTCTCCTATACGTAGGAAAGGAAACCCCATCGGAACTACATACTCTCCTCCACTTCTATGCTCGGCAGAAAAAGAGATCAACGTCGTAGCTCTTTTCTACTGTTGAATATGTTCGAGGAGCGGAACATTCCAATAGTGGGATGAGACACTTAACCGATCAATTCAACCGGAAATAAGGTACTATCAGTTTATTGCTATATTACTTGTTCCCTGTACGCATATACTACTTTGAGATATTGTCAATATTCAATATCGGGTTCATATTGGTTTGGATTTTGAGATATTGCCATCGTTATATTGAAACATCATATATCAGTAAATATTATATAATATATTATGTATACTAAATGTCCTATGAAATTCAAATTTGTAGATGTTTTCATGTCTTAAAAGGCTAAAACTAAGTAACTAACATAAAACATCTAACATAGCATCATAACATGGTACCAACTAACAATTATAGAAATACAAGTAGAAATGAAAAATTAGTAATATTTATGATATCATATCAATATAAAACCTACTCGAGAGAGACTTTCTCATGACTCCACAACTTTGATTTCTCGCGGCTCGACAGAGAGGGAGAGTTAGGTTTAGGACTTTTTAGGTTTAAGTTTGGTTAAAGGTAGGACATAACCTGTCCTAAGCCGACCCAAAATTACATATTAACCTCTAATATCCGATATTTTAATATATCGGGAGATATCGATTGTGATACCCCGCTTCCAGACTACGACTAGTCGGATATGTTACAAGCGCCCATGCTATCCAACCTACATATACATGGTATTCGTACTTGTGATGGTCGCCTCTTAAATAGGTCAAGGATACCAGATAACTAAGGTAATACAGACAATTCTGTCTTTCACACAAGATTCTCAGAAACAAGATTCTACTTATATAACTTAAAGATATTTAAATAGGTCTGGACATCCCCCTAACATACCCTACACATAGATACAAATGTACATGATACAGTACCAAAAGCCATATGATAAAAAAGAGTACTTTCAGACTATAACACACAAAGACATCTGAATAAAAAAGGAGTACATTCAGACTATAACACACAGAACACATTAACAGTTACAAGCTCTGTTGTTGATCCTTGGCTTCCTCCATATCATGCAAGGGCAGATACTCTTCAGTGTCTCCTTCGTACCTGGGCACTGGAACCCACGTTTGGAAACAGACTAACAAGCTCTCAAATGAACTTGGGAGTCAAGGGTAAGCTGTGAGCAAATAACTGTAGATGTGTGCGTACAATTATGATATTAAACGTAAATAATAGTATTAGATAATATGCAGCAGTAAGCACATTCGAAAGTAGATCCATATGAATGCAATTTAGTCTTCTACTTTACAATTTCTACTTCTTGACAATAATTCTATATACCTGGAATCAGGAGACATGGCGATCCTTTATTCTAATCCTATTATAATCCGACACATAGGACTCGATCACAAGTTGCATCATAACATGACGGTATCAATGCCCGACGTACTCCCGTAGGGTGCCTTTGGATAGGACAATATAATTAATCGGCGTAGAGCCTTCGGACAGTATAATTACTTGATTTACCCCGGTAGAGAGCCTTCGGATAATATAATTACTCGATGTACACCGGTGGAGAGCCTCTGGAGTGATTAGTGATACAAAGCGATATTACCTATGTCAGAACTATTCACAAGTTCTCAAATACTCTAGCCAATGTAAGAAACCAAGTAAATCAAACAAGTATTAACTCTTAGAGATCCTGGTATTGGTGAAAGTGAATCCCATATCCGATAGGTAAAGTCACATTTTTTTTTTTTTTTGCATTCGGAAGACATAATTTCATTGCATCGAGGATATAATAGAATAGAGTCTCGGTTTATTATATGAATTTATGAAGGAATTCCATAATTAAAAAGGAGCCTAATACATGGTATTAAAAATCGTTGGGACAAGACATAATCTATATGGTGACACAAGACTGAGAGTAACTAATAGGAACATAGGGGATCTAATCTAATAACCATCAAAACGGATGTATCATCCACAGCTACATGGGATTAACTTAACAAAGAGCCTAATACATGGTATCAAAAATCGTTGTGACAAGACGTAATCTATATGGTGACACAAGACTGAGAGTAACTAATAGGAACATAGGGGGTCTAATCTAATAACCATCAAAAGTGGATGTATAATCCACAGCTACATGGGATTAACTTAACAAATATTTCGGTAGTTGTACATGCTGCAGTTCAAATTAGTGCCAATAGAAGAGGATAGTTAGGAATAAAAGATGAAATTTGACACCAAGATCGATTCTATCTTGTTGAAATTAGGGAACCAAGTAACAAGACTATATTCAATTCAAGGATACTAATTGACAACATGCGTCAAATATACGAAAGCAATAAAGTATGAATTCAAGTTTGAAATATATTAAGCCAAAGGAACATAATACACATCCATACATTGGGCATGAAAAGTTTTCAAATAATTGACACCAACGGAATGCATGGAGAATTTACAAAACATGAATAAGTAATGGAATACCATCATTAATAGGACATGAGAAGAGAACAGAACAAACGTCACGGACTGTCGCATCAAATAATCCAACAAATGAGTTTATTCATCAAGTTTATTTGCGAACAAAGGAACCCAGCTGATAATATGATGGATTAACTAAATCCAAGCCAAAGAAACTCATGCAAAAGTGAATATTAAAAGCTTACAATCACAACAATAAGTGGGTTGTATAACTTATAGAGATCCAATGACTAGTCACAAATAAGTCAGTTTTTGAAATAAATGAGCAAGAGCTCCCATTCAAAAAAAAGCTCATGAAGTGAAATAATTTAAGAATCATGGAGTGAAATAATTAAAATTTTAGAGATCCAAAGAATGTTGATTCCTCACCCGACTGAAATAATTAAAATTTAAGAAACTATGGAGTTCATGCCAAGACTTATATCGAAATTATTAAAAGCTTAAGTTGCTGAAGTGAAATAATTTAAGTCAGTTTTTGAAATAAATGAGCAAGAGCTCCCATTTAGAAACAAGCTCATGAAGTGAAATAATTTAAGAAAACAAGCTCATGGAGTGAAATAATTAAAATTTTAGAGATACAAAAAATGTTGATTCCTCACCCAACTGAAATAATTAAAATTTAAGAAACTACGAAGTTCATGCCACGACTTATATCGAAAATATTAAAAGCTTAAGTTGCTGAATCGGTCATAGATGCTTGCTACGAATGTTCCGGTTCCTTGTTGACACCGCCACAAACCCCTTAACTCCGAAATTGTCGTCGACGACGTCGTCGTCCTGCTTCCTATCCATCATGGGTTACGAACAATGGTGTACCGTCCTGCAACCTACGTGTGTTCGAATCAAAATGCCTCAATATCATCTCTTTATTCATATAATATAAGAGCTTGAAGAAGTATTTCATTCCTTTCTGAGAAAGCTTAGGAAAGAAGATTCCAGTTCAATAATATATATATATATATATATATATATATATATATATATATATATATATAGGTATAGCATCCACCACCTGACAGTTGACCGTCTAACCCAATTCAATAATATATATAGGTATAGAATTCATCGATATCTAATTCACAATGACAATGTAAATTCTTAACCCATCAATTATCACCATACATTTTAGAAAATTCAAAGAAAATAATTTACAAGAATTTGGGAATGAAAAATAAGGGAAGCGAGCTTGCCTGAAAATAACGACAACGACTTAGACAAAATTGGTGATTGGACTCGCATTCTCGGAGACTCGGACTCCTCTCCACTCCAACTATTTTTGCTGCCTTGTTGTTTTTTTGTTATTGTTGCTTTGTTTTGACAGAGAACCACCACCACAGCCTTCATGGACGACCATCGTCTCCACCACAAGCCACCACCACCTTCTCCTCGCATCTCTCTCTCTCTCTCTCTCTCTCACACACACACACACACACACAGATCTCTCTTGGATCTCACTGAACAGGGAAAGAAGAAGATGAAGAGAAAGAGAAGTAGAGAGTGGGGAGGGGTTTTGTGGGATTTTATTCGGTGGGGAGATGGGAGTAGGAAAGTGTAGGAAAGAAAAATTTTGAGGTGGCATCGGATAAGAGATTAGTTGCCACCTATTTATATACTTCATTGTCAAAGAATCAGAAGGGAAGTAGGATGATATGGTTTGGCTTAGAATTTTTTTTCTTTTTGTGTTGGGTTTGGTTGATGACCTTAAAGTAAAAAACTAGAGAGTAGAGAAAAGAAATGAAATATGGATTAAGCTGCTTTAGGATTATAATTGGGTTAGGAATAAAATTAAGACTAATTTAATAATAATAAGGTATCAGTCGATTACTGATTCATACACAGTTGTTCTGATTCGGCTACGAACACGAAGGTACGACTACAATATATTTCATCATACATAAAATATTATTAAAATAATAACCAAGATACATATTTTTAGTCATGACTATTTATACCGAATGATATATTGTTGGTCGACATATCGGATTTTTACTGATATATTGGCCTATTTTTCTCAAAACGATATATATATATATATATATATATATATATATATATATATATATATATATATAATCTGGCGCTCGTAGTGCAAGTGGCACGAGTGTGGGGGGGGGGGGGGGGGGGCGCTCTCGGCAGGGAGATCCGGGATCGAGCCCCCCTCCGCACCAACCCGGCTGGGTGGCAGTGGCTACGGGGTTGTAACCATGGTCTTTCGTGTCCATCTTCTTTAATCAAAATCAAATTACCTACAACCCTTGAATAATTATAGGCCAGTAGAATCTCCCTTTGTGTGACTAACAATTTGGTTCTAAATTTGTCCTTTATAGCTTCCTGATGTAGTCTTGTTCCTCATACTTCTTTATCTTGGAAATAATACCTTTGAGAATCATCAAAGCTTAGTCCATCACTTTCCCATCATGATAAAGTTCAATTAAACTGTAGACAGTGTTGTAAAAATCCCTCTAGGCGGCCGACTAGCGACTAGTCGGCCGCCGCCGACTTGACTAGGGGCTAGTCCCCGACTAGTCACTTGTCGGCCACCGTCAACTCGATTAGGGGCTGGTCCATCAAAAAATTGGCTAAATTAGTACTAGTCTGGGCTGTCGTCGACTTCATCAAGGCAGTCGCCGTCGACTCTTTACTTTGTTGCTGCCTTTTTTCTATTTTTAAAAACAGTGACTAGCCTACTCTTTTTTTATTTTTACTTTTTCTTTGTTATCTCTTTGCTATTGTTGTTGTTGCTCTTTTTTTAATTTTTGCTTGTTACTTTTTTTTTTACTTTTGCTTGCTACTGCGGCTGTAACTCTCCGTGCAAAATAGTAAGTTGTTAACATATTATTTAAAGATTTATCGAAATAGAAATTTGTGCAAAATAATGAATAAGAAAATGCACTGCAATAACTAAAAGTTCAACAATTAACATATTATTTTTTAAAATATTTTTATAACATATTACATATATATATTCATTAAAAATTCTAAACCGACTAGTCCCCGACTAGTCCTCGAGTAGTCCGATTAATCCGTAGTTTCCACAAACCGACTAGCGGCCGACTAGCGATTTTTACAACCTTGACTGTAGAGCTACTGAAGAACAAGTAATGCCATAGTTTTCTATGTTTCCTATGGATCTGTCCTCTTTATGCATGCAAGCCGAACGCCGGTCTTACATCTACTAAACAGTAAAACGGAGAGTTGAAAAGTATGATCTCATTAACCAAATATTTTATTGTCATTAAAGATTACATGTTATCAAATAAACAATTGAAGCAAGCAGACCATATTGCGCATGTTATCATTAGTATGAATTGATTCAAAAAGAGAGTTCAAAAGCATGATCTCATTAACCAAATATTTTATTGTCATAAAAGATTACATGTTATCAAATAAACAATTGAAGCAAGCAGACCATATTGCGCATGTTATCATTAGTATGAATTGATTCAAATGATTATTTGCTTGTCAACACCAGCCCTTGCATTAAACGCACGGGGTTGTTGCTAGTTAGGTCAAAAGCTATGGGGACAATTATCTCTAGCCAGCCTACGGTTGTGGTACTTATTCTATGTTTTTTACTGTGTCTAAATTGCATCTTTTTTATACTTCTTCAACTTGAGTCTTGAATTCACATTTTTGCATTAATTTTAATTCTAAGTAATTAAAGCCAGGCCCTTTTGATGTTAGCATTAATACCTTAGAATTTGTGTCAGTTATGATTCATCTTATATCTCCGTGTAGCTATACTGTAAATAGGTAGTGGTAAATCAAAGTCTCTCTGAAAGTCTATGTTTTTTTGGATTAATTCAAATAAGAAAATTTATTTGCGTGGTTGATAATACATTGTGCAGGCCTATTCTTTATGACTATTCTACTTTACATTTATTTACTGCAGAAGAGAGTTTGAACGTGCCAATATGGATGCCATGGATGAATCCGCTGAATGGAGAATGAAATATGATGGAGAGGTGGATAGAACTAGGCAATGTCAGGAGGAATTATTGAAGGTATTTGTTTTTGTTTATCCTATTTCTAAAAACTTGTAAACTTCATCACTAATTTGTTCTTGGTGATGACGCGGACCTCTCCAAAATCCAATGTCATTGTATAAGTCCAAGCAGACTGAATAATCCACAAGAAGAAACAAGGATTGCAATTTTTTGTTGCAACATGATAACAAAGTATTTTACTTGAGTCTTTATAGGAGTATAGAAGTGATAGATTCATGGAGAAGATGGAAATAGTCCTATTTCATTATTAACAGTTTCATCTTAGCCTTTAGTTAAAAGCAGAAATATTTGAAGCATCAAAGTAACTGTTATTTTTCTCCAAATACAACCATGATTTTTGCTAAACTGGAACAAATCCAATTTGTATAATGGATTTTGCTATTTCAGAACTAAACCTCAACATGAGACTTCAGTTGATTATTATTGTGGTGCCTTTATTGCCTAGCTAGTGCCACTAACTAGTTAACTACATCCCACTTCCCATATTCCTATTCATGGTGCACTACTGATCCGAATAATCAGCGGTAGCAGCTGGGCATACATAAAGAATTGTATAAGACTCGACTGTATTAACAAAAAGGTTCGAAGAGACTTTTAATTTACTTACACCAAGTAACGCGAAGGATTATTCTTTAATTCTGTAAATAAATCTGGACCTTTTAGTCTCCTACAACAAAATTCTACCTTTGACTAATTCCACTCAGTTTTCCGTTAAACAACTAGCCTGCAAAATAATTTACAAATACACAGACTCGAGATTATTTTCATTAGTTAGTTCAAAATTGTCAGTCTATGTTTTCTTTAGTCTTGTTTGGTTGTTTTGTCTGTTTTGGAGACAAAACAACCTTAAATTTCTAAGTTAAGATTTTGGTTTATTTACGACTTTATCATGTAATATTCTTCCACTTTTTGTGTTTCTTTATTAGAAACTATTTTATGTCTTCTGGTTTTGCGAAAAAAGTGGGAGATTGCTGCAATTGAGGATAAGATGAGAGGGAATCATCTTAGGATAGATGCACCAGTTAGGAGCAATAGAATATCAGTCAAAGGAGCTGCAAAGAGTAGGCCAAAATGAACTTGGATTGAGGCCGCTACGAAAGATATGGCTTTTGTTAATGTTAAAGAACACATGACCATTAACAGAACTATATGGAAGAAAAGGATTCATGTAGCAGACCCCCAAAGTTTTGGAATAAAGGCCTTCTTCTTGTTGTAACTTGTATACCCGAATTCCGTCTCTTGTTTAAGCTTGCTCACTGCAATATCAACAAATACAAGCCTGAAGATTATTGTGATTTACTAATTATTTGAGCCAGTTAGCAAGTCAATTTCAAGTTAAAGATTGCTTTCTTGAATAACAGGATATGCCATTTCTTATTTCCGTGGAGGGAGGATAAGGTAGCATGCTCATCCACCTCACATCCATTGCTACTCTAACCACAGGGGTTGATTTAAATTCTAGTAGCGAATATTAAACTAGGCATTCCCCTCTTGTGAAGACGTGTCTGGCCTGTTAGGGCTGGATGAATACCTAATGAAATGAATACTGTTAATCTAGAAATAAAATTAACCGATTTCATGGATGAGGTAATAAAAGATCAACTAATGTACGAGTTGGATATTCTTTTTCGAGTTTATAGAGGTGGATCTTTGGTTAGCATCTGCTTTAGCCTGCTAAATGTGCCTTTCGGGTTAGCAGGTCTATGGTTTGAGCCTTAGCTTTCCAAATACCCCATTGACGCCTCAGGAGCAGGTCGAATAGCAAAGCTTACGAAGGAATTTTTCGAAAGGATGAGCTGGTGGATTAACTTTTCATGTTGGGAATACTTAATCGGCTCTAGTTTAAGTACATGAATGTATTTCCCGCAAAACCTTTTCATGCTCCAACTTCATCTAGATCTCTTCCTAGCAATCTAGCAATATAATGGGTTGCTGAACCCTAGTAGCACTAGTTTAAACTGTACGAGTGGTATGGTAGGTCTTAAATCGCCACATAAGTTTCTTTTGCTTCGTGACACCCATAGTGACCTTGAGCAGGAAATTGGTGCTAATGAATTGTGGTGGCGTCAAATCCCCAGGCACTTTTAAAGTGGTCATTTTTATCATTATGTCTTCGTGACATGGAATTATACTCACGATATCCTATATTCTCTTGTGGATTTGATTGCAAACTCTTGTTTTTGTCAGACCTAAAGATAAAGGAGATCATTTGTTATGGCTGAAGTATATTAACAAAGAACCAATTGATAGTTCTCTCTCTACAAGGATAGTTTTATTTAAGCCTTAGATTTGCCACAATTGAGGATTATTGGTCATTTTTACGTAACAAATTGCTTGTCTATTCATGTAGGTTTCTCATGATGAACTCAGTTATAACCCATCTTTGACTTGCATGACAAGTGAGTTCACATAAATTTTGGCTTTCCAGGTTGGGCTGCTGCTTTTGTGGCAGTGGTTCCTTTAACATGCATTTCCCACTAAATTCACCACACTTCACCACTACGATCCATCAAAACATGGATGTCACGATACAACAACAATGCCTTTATCCCAAACTTTCGAGGCCAGATTCTCTAAAAAAAGACTTTCGAGGTTGGGGCAGTAGGTGCTAGTCATGTGCCATTATAAATGTTCAATATGAGCAGTATAAGTTACTCTGATGACTGATTAATCAAAAGTTGATGTAGATACGGGAAATATTCACATGCATCACATAGACAATAGATCTTGGATCTGATTCATTTCAACATATTTGATACATGAGTTTTGCAAGTTAAGGGATATTGGAGAGAGATTAGTATGTTGGTATTGGATATCTTGAACATGACTTCAATTTTGGAATCTAGTATTGAGAAAAACATAGTATGGAATGTACCATTGGAGAAAACACTCGTCTTGAAGCATGTACAAGAAAAGCATATGACTTCATTTTTGGAATCTAGAAAGGGATCTTTCAATATGGTTGTTCAAAAGGCTACCCTTATAAGATCTTTTATCAGAGAGAGATTTGGACATTGTCATGATTTCTTTCATGCTTGAATATTTGTCCATTTTAGTCTTGAGTTCCTTGTGCCTTCACAATATTACCAAAGCTTGTGCAACTTTTTCAACTGTGTGACACAAAGCAAATTGTATCTTCTTACCTCTTTGTCTAGAATCTTTTCTTGTCCAGGGAATCTTGGAGGTGCTCTTTGGCTGCATGAGCTTAAAGTGCATATCAAAAGGTAGGTCTACCTACCTTGCCAATTGGCCACCTAGGTTTTTTATTGTGTGCCCCTCTCATGCTCATATAGATACATCGGATACGAATTTGGCACTAGCCTAGATGGTCGACGTCAGGTCGAACCATCGAAATCTGGTCATACAAACTTTCTCAAATCCTTTTATGGATCCCGATCCCGATCCCGTTCTGATGGGAGAAGCCATGGATGATAATGATGGTGACATATGAAAGTTGAACCATTACTGGAAGCATATTGTATGAAAGTGAACCATTAGCGAGAGCATATTGTTTGTGGAGCCAACTTGGTCGGTCGTGACTGAGCCCTTTGCCTTGATTTGAGAAGGTTTTGGTGCAATGATGGCAACTATAGGTTTAATTAACCAGGCTCCGTCACTGTTCACTACTTTATACTTCCAAGCTTAATTCAACTTAAAAGTTAAAATGAATTGACCTTACCACTGCTTGCTTGGCTTGTTCAAGTCAAGCTCAAAATTGGTTTTAAGCTTGAAACATACAAAACCCATGCGAGCTGTTAATTAGTAGCTAAGCTGTTGACGCAGGCACTCAACTTTACAACCTACATAAACAAGCAGTAGTGCAGGGATATGAACATTTTTACACCTCTAGGCCCATTTTTACAACTGAAAGGAAGAATAGTAGAAACGGTAAGCTAAATGGAGACGCTCGAATATACTATCTTATAACATGTTCTTTTACCGTCTTATTGATCTTTTCTTACAAAGTAACCTTCAGAAGATGCACTGACACTGAATATGAACTTGCTTACAGACAAAGGGCTTATTAACAAGTGCTAATGAGAGGCTGTCCTGTTCAAGTCAAGCTCAAAATTGGTTTTAAGCTTGAAACATACAAAACCCATGCGAGCTGTTAATTAGTAGCTAAGCTGTTGACGCAGGCACTCAACTTTACAACCTACATAAACAAGCAGTAGTGCAGGGATATGAACATTTTTACACCTCTAGGCCCATTTTTACAACTGAAAGGAAGAATAGTAGAAACGGTAAGCTAAATGGAGACGCTCGAATATACTATCTTATAACATGTTCTTTTACCGTCTTATTGATCTTTTCTTACAAAGTAACCTTCAGAAGATGCACTGACACTGAATATGAACTTGCTTACAGACAAAGGGCTTATTAACAAGTGCTAATGAGAGGCTGTCCTTTCTCCGAAAGGTATTATTATACGAACACAAGCATACATCCTCTGCCATATGCTCCTTCCCTTTTGATGTTTTTGTTCCTTGATGTTATATATAACTATCTTCCTCAGGAAAATATTGGCTTGCAGAAGCAAGTGGAAACTTTGACGCAGAGAGTTGCAGATAAGCAACAGAATTGCGATTGCGCTCAGAAACTAACCCAACACTGATGATGATGGATGAGTATGGTATGTAAAAGCTTTATACAGGTCACAGTCCTGCTAGGAGCCATTGTGTGAAGCTAGTAGTCGTGCATTTTCCGGTTGAAGGTGAGCACCCGTAGCGCCTATGTAAACTAGATGGTGGGATATCTTGTATATGCAATGATTTTCCACCCCTAATGATCAAATACTGTATAGAGAAATCAAAAAGAAGGTTGAGAGTTACTACATACTTCTTATGGCAGAAGCTGTGTATATTCGGAAATGTGGATGGAAATTTTAGTGATCTTATTTCTCTGGAATGAAATAATGATCTCACCACTTCACTGTTTCATCTCATTTGTGTATTATTATGAGGCATCAATGGTTGGAAGACATTTACATGGCTAAGAAAAACATAGTATGTAATGCACCATTGCAGCCAGTGTTTAAAAAACCGGACCGGGCCAGCCGGTTGAACAACATGTGAACCAGTAATTTTTCCGGGCTGGTTTAATACCAACCCACTGTTTTTTTTTCCTTCCAAAAATCGGTTTCTTTTATGTAACTCGGTCGACCCGGCCGGCTAGACCACTGAACCGTCTGATCCGGTTGGGTTTTAAATCGGTATGAATCTGACTTTTTTAATTCAACTTTTTTTTGGGTTAACTTTTGACCGTTGGTTTGAACGTTACATGCAATAAAAATTTATATGTATGATTCTTGACTAATTTTAGCACAAGTAGTATATATGTAGTTGTGTACTATATAATATATTCAAATAAAATTATAAGCCTGTACAGTTGGTTCAATCCAGATTAAATCACTGGTTGAATTGGTTTGATCCAACCTAGTGTCCTCACCGGTCGTCGGTCCGGTTTTTAAAACATTGATTGCAGCTATGCACCATGATGCCACTGGGTTAAAGAAGGGTCAACTCCCTCGCCCAATTAATGTAGTCAAGGATTAAACAGTGTTAAAAAAAAGAAAGAAAGGATATACCAGCAATTAGTAGAAAGTAATTGGCTGCTTAATTAGATTAATCGTGTGGCCAATTAATTAAAATTTCCAAGTGGCCACGTTATTGTGATTAGTTTTCCGACTAATCTGATGATAAGTTTGTAATTAAACACTCATCTACCTGTACCGCAGAATATGTTTTTCCCTTTACATATCTATACTATTATATAACAGAAAAAGTTCGGCTTCACTTGTGATTTTTTTCCCCAAATATATTTCTGCATATGTTTACTATTTTTTTTTTGACGGTGCATATGCTTACTAATTAAAATTGTTAATTAAGGTTAATAAGGAGAACTAGATAATTACAGAAGTTGTCCTTTGATATTCCTAAATAGTATACAAGTATAAAATAATCTTTTTTTGGGATGCTGGTATAAAATAATCTATACTACTATATAATGGAAAAAGTTCAGCTTCACCGTAAAACTTTTCTTCCCAAATATATCTTTGTATATGTTTACTAATTAAAATTAATAGGAGCATCTAGATAAGTACAGAACCTGTCCTTTGGTATTCCTAAATAATATGTAGGTATAACATAATCTATACTAGGAAAAGTTCAGCTTTATCGTGAAAGTTTTTTCTTTTTTCAAATATATTCTTTCATATGTTTACTAATTAAAATTGCTAATTAAAGTTAATAGGTGCTTACGGAGTCATCATTTGGTATTCCTAAATAGTAAACATGTATAAAATAATATACATAATAATACTAATATAATAATAAATTTAGAATATTAAGACGAGTGGTTCTTAGGGTCCGTATGGATAAGTTTTCTGAAATTTTTTTCTGAAATCAGTTTTCAAAGAAGATGTTATAAAGTTGTTTTCTGAACATACATATTCTGAATTTGTGTTTGGTTACTTTCATATGAAAAATAGCTTTCTGGAAATTTTTTTTTTAAATTTTGTTTGGTAAAAATTTTCCAACAAATATTTTTAAGCTAATGTCTGTGTCTTGTGTCATAGATGTGTTCTCATCTGTGTCCTGTGTCCTACTCCCACAAAGCACCACCACCACCAGTCGTCCCGTCCTCCCCCTCCCCGACTTCGTGTCTCGGTTCCACGACCACCCTCGGGTCCCGGCACCCCCTGCGTCCCGTGTCCCACCCCCACAGAGTCCATCGATGGATCAATGGAGAATTAGGGTTAGGGTTTGGGGAGAGGGGAGGAAGAAGGGAGTTCGGTCTAGTCGACTGCATCGATGTCGTCCAGTTCAACCTCCTCGTGTCCAAGTGTCCTTGCCGAGGTCGTCGGCCAACTGTCCACGCCGAGGTCGTCCAATTCGACCTCCTCGTCGAGGTGACCTCAGCCAAGTGTCCTCGTCGAGGTCGTCCAGTTCGACCTCCTCGTCGAGGTGACCTCGGCCAAGTATCCTCGTCGAGGTCGTTCAGTTCGTCCTCCTCGTCGAGGTCGTCCAGGTCGTCGGCCAAGTCGAGTTCGCCGTACGGGAGGCGTCGCAGTCGTCGTCCTCGCCGTCGGCCAAGTCTCCAAGAGGTCGTCGTCCTCTCGTCGAGACGGTCGAGATCGTCGTCCACGTCGAGGCTAGGGTTAGGGTTAGGGTTAGGGTTAGGGTTAGACTTTGATGAAGAAGAAGAAGTAGAAATGGTGGAGGAGTTGAGAACTTTGGGAAAAAAAAGTGGAGAGACAGAGGGAACATGAGAGAGAATGTGGAGAGAGAGAGTGAGTAGGAGACCCCTGAGAGTTTGAGGGACCAGAATGAGTGAGAAAAATTCTGAAAAATACCTTTTTCTTGTTTTCTAAAAGTGAAGTTTAAAAGTTGTTTTGTGAATGAAAGTTTAGAAAAGATTTTTAGAGTGTGTCATAACCAAACGTTATTTGTTTGGGATTTGAGTTTAAACTCAGAACAACTATGTTTTAAAGCATAACCAAACAGGACCTTAGTCTTTCTAAATAGTCTTAATAAATATTAGAATAATAATTACTTGTGCATGTGCATTTATCTAGTAAATGTAAGCCCTTTTTGCCCAAGATTAAAAAGGTCATCTAACTCAACATTCCAAATGACAAAATTAGGTCGGCTATAAGTCAGCTTATCTAAATGCAGTTTACTTTTTTGTCCAAAATAGAGCATACCAACATCTCATTTTATTAACTGAAAAAAAGTTTAGAAAAATAGGCGGAGGGAAAAGAAGTTTTCAAAAATTTAAGTTCCAATATATTCTGCTAGTCGGCTCCGATCAGCACAAGCTTCGAGATTGTCCAAAGAGACGAATTGTAGGACCCACACCACCGACCCCACCAGTAGCTAGAGCACACTGACACGAACAAGCATCCACTAGGACTGCTGATGATACAATGACATCACATAGAGTAGATGCAAGTAATAGTTAGTGTCCTCATGGATAGTTGAATTAGAAAATTGTGTTGGCGGAAACAATATTTGCAGAAATAGCTTGAAAAATTTGGAGGTGTCAATACATTCCATTAGACCAAATGACGGAATCTGTGCATGAAAAACAAATTATTGGCCGTGTAAGAAAGTTTAGGGAAATAGCCGGGCAAAAAAGAAGTTTACAAAAAATTAAGCCCAGTACATTCCGCCAGTCGTGCTGGTGAAATCTCCGCCACTCCGTCTTGCTGAATTCAAGCGTCATTTAATTTTGAGTCGCGATGGTTGGATGGCAATGGTGGGCTGCTATATAGTCACGACATTTGTCTGGTAGAATATGAACTTGCTAGAAATTTGCCAGATTGGCTAACATAATCTTTGCATGCACATATTTCGTAGTCGGTCTGGGAGAAGGTATTAGCACTTCCAATTTTTTTGAACTCTTTCCTATGCCTATTTCCGTAAAGTTTCTTTCTGCCAATAATGCTTTTTGATTCTATAACTACCCATAAAGACACTAATTATTACTTGCATTTGCTCTGTGTGGTGTCACCTTATCCTCAACGGTCATAGTGAATGCTTGTCCATGTCGTTGTGCTCTAACTACTGGTGGGGTCGGTGGTGCATCTCTCTGGACAAACTCGGAGTTGGTGCTGATCAGAGTTGCAACGTAAGCGGAGTCTCAATTTTATAATTTCTTTGATCATGTCCGCTCCTGCCATAGTACCGACAAGTAGGGATCTCTAGAGTCTGGTATGGGGTTGCTCTCGGATGCTATTGTAGTATAAAACGTATCTCTGTGTAGGACCGTTGAACACCTTTAGAGGGGGTGAATAGAGTGTGTGCGTGCAGCGAAATAAATATCTGAATTTAAAAACTATTTTATATGGCTAATCAAATACATGTAAGAGCAGATGAATATCAGTATATAAATTGTAGTAAAAATAAAGAGTTAAGAAGAATCAAACTCAGTGACATATCATTATATACTGGTATCCCTCGTGGAGGACTAGTCCAGTCTCGAGTACTCTTCATCGATGTTAATCTACTATGGCACAAGCTTTAACTGAGTGCTTGTAACTTTTACAACACCGTACTTGGGGACAAGTGCATGACCAACTTCAACAACACTGTGCTTGGCGATGAGTGCACGACCGACTTCTGAAGGCGTTTGAAAACTGGAACGTTTTCTGAGATAGCCTCTGATATAACTCTTTGAACCAAAGTCTAAATTGAACTGAATTGATACTGGCTTGGCTAAGAGTAATATAGACTAAATATGAAAGTGTATAGCTCATAGAAAAAACACTTAAGGAATAGAGAGAAGAGAAAATGAATGAGATGGGATGATTGTAAATGTAAAAGTTCTTCTCTATTCATAGTATTTTTATGAACCGAATTCGGGTAGAGTTCGGACAGAGTTCGGATACAAAAATCTCGCATTCGAACGTTGGATAGAGATATTCAGGAAGTTCAAAAATATTTTGAACAGTCTTGACCGAACTTGGGCAAAACTCGAGCCAAGTTCTGGCCGAGTTCTGTCAGGGTTCAAATAGAACAAAGTTGGGCCATTTGGATGGATTTTGGGCTATTTTGTTTGTGGACTTTGGATAGAAATTTTTGTGGACTTTGGATAGGAATTTTGGTGGATATGAATGTCGTATTTTTTGGACTGAAAATAGCTAATCCAGTACCAATCCGATCATTCTTACATACTTTTCTAGACTCAAATAAAGATAAAAAAAATACATAAGAAATTGGGAAAATCAATAGCCCTTTGATGACGTCTTTTTTCTAGACATTTGAGCAAACTTGAAGATGCCTTATTCTTTGACGGCAGTTATCCAAAGATAAACATATCTAAAAATCTGAATACCTTTAGGGGGCTTCGTCCCCGAACCCGTCCGCTGACTGGGTAGTGGAACCCCCGAGTGCGAGGCCCCGGATAGGTCGTTGGGCGGTTCAGAAAATCTTCTTGTATAACGCCGTCTTTGGTCCATCATTAATTCTTTATTGCATATGTTCTGGTTTGATCATGCTTACTTTTGTCTGCAAGTACATGTTAGGCGAACAAAGCAATAGCAGTATGATAAATGCAATAAACAATAGGACAATGCTAAGTTTAAGTAGCAACATTATAGTGATTGCATGTTTGTTAGTGACATTATTATGTTAAACTTAAGCAATTAGTCATATTCAAGAATATGATATAATCATTGGGCTAACACTCTGGTCCTCCTGATGTTGGTTGAGCTGGCACTTTTGTTGGGAAAGGACGTTGTTGGCGCTAAAAATATTCCAAGTTCCGATGCAATATTCAAATCTCTCATATCCTTCAACAAGTGTCACTAAGCGTCCGCGGGATAGCACAAAATTCCTCCTCTGTGGGGGTTCTATTGACCGATTAGTGGACGGGGGTTGAGGGGTTAGCACCCCTTATGGGGGTGCACAGGGGGAGGCCCCTGTTAGAATATTTTTTTTTTGCTGAAGAGAAGAAAAAAAAGAAATCTTTTGCTAAATCAGACAAGAATATCCTCGCAGGAGCTTCTTTCCAGCGTAGAGGACTTTCCCGTAGAAGCTTCCTTCCAGGTGAAAAGGCTTCCTTGTGGGAGCTTCCTTCTAATATAAAGGACTTCCCAGCGAGAACTACCTTTTAGCATGAAGGGCTACCTCATTGGAGCTTCCCTCCAGCATGAAGGGTTTTCATGATGGAGCTTCCTTCCAGCGTGAAGGACTTCTCCGTGGGAGCTGCCTTCCAGCATGAAGGTTATCCCCTTGAGAGCTGCCTTCTAGCATGAAGGCTATCCCTTGCGAGAGAAATTTTCCTACGGGACTCTAACAAGCGCATTTAATGTGCCATATGCATGAGAATTAGGACGATGACTAATAAATACGAGGGAATGCCTCATAAAATGTTAGACAATAGAAGAATTCGAGGCACCCCAGTAGTAGTTATCACTAACATGGCGTCAATGTGTAGCCAGTTGCTAGCCACGTTGCAGAGCATGCCTTAATCCCCATAGGAACGCACATAAATCATCGAATTGCAGCCACATGGAAGGATTTTCTTAACCCTCGCATGAACGTGGGCAGTTGTAGCTCAACACAAAGCCAAAAATCGTGGGGCAATGCTTCTCATGAGAAGTCATCTCTTGCGGGATAGTGCCTCCTATGGGAACTCAATAGTAATATTTTATTGGAGTTTTGGCTACAATAGTTTCGTTTTTTGTGCATTCAAGGCAAAACTAAAATTTGCATGTCTATAATTTACCCAACCAATTCCTAAGCACTTGGTGTCTATTGCCTTGCATACTTGGTCTTCACCACAAGAATTCTGAGTTCCTTGGGTCTATTACGTCCTCCTTATCTCTGGTAGATGTGCCATTGAAGAACACCAAAGTTGCTCTCAAGTAGAGTTCCTGAAGTTCATATCTACAAAGGAAAAAAAACTTCGTTGTCCTTGCACTTGAAGTCTGTCACTACCACATTTAGCTTGAGGGTATTTTGGTCATTTTGTTAATTTTGAATTTATTTTGATTTATTGGAGTAATAATTTTTATTTTTGACTTTTGACTAGTTGAGACTTTGGAGACTAACCTAGATGTTGACCCTAGCTATGGTGACTTGATTAGCATGGTGAGACCCTAGTCTAACTTAAGTCAACCCAAGATTAGTCCCTTAGAATCAAGTTTCAAATAGGAGGATTAATGATTAGGATCATGGCTTGTGACTTATGAAATTATTTCCATGACCATTGAAACTTGGCCCAAGCCCACTAGACTAAGCCCTAACCCTAATTCCCATTCATTAGTGGCCGGCCACCTAGGGTTTCCCCCTATAAAGTCTCTCTTCCTTTGGTTCTTTCCTCTTTTGTATTGAATCAACACTTGGAAAAGGAAAGGTATGGCCATTCTTCCCTAATCCATAACTTTCCTATTTTAATTCCTTTTTGACTCTAGTTTCTTGCATTAGAGTCTAATACTCCTCTATTTCCTGATTATGGAGAGAAATCTCAGCTTTTGAACAATTTGGGAATTTGAGCTAGCAAGGAGGAACACTCTATTTTGGGGCTTTTATTGCCATTGGTGTAATGTTCCAAATTCGTGATACGTATTTAGTATACGTATACGTGTTTTGGACCCATATTTTATTTAGTCATGATTAGTTATCTTGGTTTATTTTGCATTGGCTTGGTTTTATTGGCATTGATAGTTCAATTGGTTTTAATGGTTCATTGGTTTATTCTTGGATTAGTGAGGCTTGGTTTTTTTCATGATTCATTTGGTTTAAATTGCTAGAGAGAGAGTTTATTGGCCTTGACTTGGTTCACCATGGTTTATCTTGGCTTGGTTATTTTGGGTTTGACATGGAGAACCACCACCACCCTACCATAAATATCAATTTCCCCTCTCTCTCTCCTCATTTATTTTCTTCATCTTCTTCCTCATTACTCTTTCCTCTCCACCATTAACACCCCACCAACCTAGGCAAGTTGCATCTTGCTATCACTTGGGGGCTATATTTTATTTGTCTAATAGCTTTATTAGCTCATTTTAAGCAACATTAGAACTTGGGTTTTCTCCATTTGGAGCTTGGAATTTTGTAGATCTAGGATTGAAGTATTTTCGAATTTTGGTGGTTTCGATCTATAAAACTTGTTCATTTTCATGTTTTGATTGTTCCATGTTGTAGAAAATTTAATTTTACACAACTTAGACCCTTGCAAAGTGGATTTTCATTGAGATTTGACCTAGTTATGGTCTTTTGAAAATTTGAGTTCCATGGCCATTGCTCTCAGCTTGGGAAAGAAGACCCCCTGTCCCGAGCGCAATCCAGTTAGCCCAGCGCTCTTTAGCGCTGGCGCCACTCACCCGGCCTAGCCCAGCGCTCTTTAGCGCTGGCGCTGCCCAGCCCAGCCCAGCGCCTCTTGGTGCTGGCGCAACCCATCGCTAGCGCAATCCATCGCTAGCGCAATCCATCGCTAGCGCAATCCATCCCTAGCGCAATCCAGTGCTGGCACAATCCAGCCTGGCGCAACCCAGCCTAGCGCGGTCCAGCTTGCCCTTTCCCAGCGCAGTCTGACTCAGGCACAACCTGAGGCATGCGCAACCTAGCCTTGCGCAGTCTAGTACCTAGCGCAACATGACTTGGCCTGACTCTTCCTGGCGCAACCTGACCCTGGCTGCCCAGCACAGTCTAGTCTTGGCACCTATTTGTATTATGTTTTATTTCATCTTCTTTTAGTGCATGGTATTTCCTGTTTATATCCTTACGCCTTTTGATACGACATTGATATGAGCACAAGGTGAGCATAGCATGGTTGATGTATTGAATTCTGTGAGCAACTCGATAGTGACCTATGGTGGTACACTCCAGATAAGTGAATGGCATAGTTTATTGAGCGCCATTACGACGGCTCTATTGACATGATAATGTAATATTGACCTGGACACCGTGGGTGACTTGTGAATGTATTGATAAACGAACCAGTGTGTCTTGCATCATGTCTAGGGCATGGATCCCTGAGTACCACGGTCAGGGATACAGATTGAAATAAACTAAGGTTAATGACTAGAATAATTCACTAGTCATGAAGAGATGCTCCCCAGTTACAGGCGATCCCGTTATTCTGGCCGCAAATGTTTGGACTTGTAGCCTGCCGACGAGTAGGGCACATTTCCAGCCCACTGTTATGTGTGGCACCCTCCATTGTCACTTTAATGATTGTACTCTATTGTCACTCTGGTGTATTGTTCTCTCTCTGATTGTCACTTTAAATGATTGAACTCTCTAAATTGTCACTATAAAGTTCGCCTGGATAACCTGGATAGCTGCAGGGCCTGTGACTACTTGGAGCATCTCATTGTAACTTGATAGTAACCAGGATTGTGATAACCCTAGTTAGTTAATGTAGAAAGCCGTAGGCAATGATTGGCCGTGGTTGATTGGATGGAGTCTAGTCCAGTATAGTATTGTCTAGAAGTGATTGATTGAAAGATTGTACCAGAATGATTGAATGATTGTCACTCCATTGTCACTATAATGATTGTACTCTATTGTCACTCTAGCGTATTGTACTCTTCATTGTCACTTTTATCATTGTACTCTCTCATTTTCACCTTAATGATTGTCACCTTTAGCAATAAATGATCAGAGACTAAGTTCTGTTCAGGCGAAGGGTTACAATCTCGGTCCTTGTTTGGTTTAAGGATTGTAACCTGGCTTCCGGAATAGTACCTTCGTCTTCTCTTCATATACTGCCCAGCTATATTTTGTTTAGCATGATTCTCTAGTTGTCTTATGTCAATGATGCTTCACTTAATTATTTTCTCTGATTGGGATAAGTGCATTGGTAGTGCACAAACCTCAATCTGTGTTACTTATTGTTTTCTTACATATTGAATGCTAATGATTTGTTGGTTTTAGTCCTTAAGTGAAGCCTTCTTTGTGGCACTTGCTCTTCCTGGGGTCTGACCCAGCTGGTTTTGTATGGCCAGATACCGGAGCAGCACCAAAGGATCTCCCTGCTTTCCAGCTCGATGGTGGTCACCAGGCGTAACCAGGGCATCGAGTGGGTTTCTTTTGTTCATCCACTGTAATATTGTAAATTATTCGTTTGAGGCGTTTAGCCGACGAGCAAGTGTTAGCTCGATTGCAGCTTTTACTTATTGTCTGCCTACGGGCTGTAACATGATTGACAAGCCTCGGGGGTTGATCATGTATGACTGAACTCTTGCTAGTCCTCACATTTTGTAACGACTAGCTTCATGATCATTCCGAATATGTAATGTATGGGACGCCTTACTATTGTGTATTTGGTGGTCTGACATCTTGTAACTATTGTTAGTTGGTTGAGATTGAGACAATAGGCTATTTATGACCTTAAGAGACTGATGGATTGTAGTGAAACCCTCACATATCTAGACAGCCGTGACCGTATAGCGACGTGGATTCCATTCCGTTATACGTAGCTGGCTATGTTTGCCCCCGCTCTCCAGTGTTCTGGTTCTGGGGCGTGACAATTGGACACACTATAGGTAAACCCTCTAAATTGTATTTTTCTTATGATTTCTTTGCATCCTAGCCTAGATCTAGGTGTCCCCTAGCCGTGGTGTAAGTTTTGTGTCAAGTTGCATTGATTTCGTGTCCGTATCGGACACGTATCAACATCTAGTCCTAGGTGTTTGTGGAAATGTCTCAAAGGAATTTAGTTTGTTATTTTTGAAAAGTGTTTGAATGAAATTGTTGTTTTATATATGTAGGTTAATTTCCTCCATGACTGAGTCCCATTTTGTGTCGTGTCGTGTCAGTACAGGACACGAACTTGCCACTGCACAGGCGCGGGCAGTGTCCTGCTGCCTGACCCTTCGTTCTCCTCACACAGGACACGAGGACATGTGGGATTTTGGGAAAATGTTGGGGCAATCACTGACACTATGCTCCCAAAATTTGGGAGCATATGATAAACGACACGGGGAGATATCGTTCCCGCACTAGACACGCACTGAGTGTACACTGTCACAAAACGCGCACTGACACGCGTTTCATGTCCACTCTAGACACGACTTGGATACGTCATGGTGTGTCGACTGTGTAGCCCTACACGTGGGCTACACGTATGCATGACCATGTGGCATGAGGTGTCGTGTGTCGTGTCCACGAACTCAGTGAACACGTGCACGGTAACTGTGCACTGTTTCAGTGCTTGTGTGTGTGGGACTGTTTGGACACGTTTGTGTCCAGTTCTTGGACACTGGAACACACCCACGACACAATCACATGTAGCACTTTATTTATCAACCTATTAATTTAATTATTAAGTTGTTTCGAATTCGAATTTAGGAATTCCCCTATTTTTTGATACCAAAACTGATTAATTGATTTTCTGAGATTTTTAATGAATGTTAAACTATTTTGATTGATTAATTATGATGGTTAGTTCACCTATATGTGTATGAGTCTAACTTACAATGCTAGGCTTTATGTTAGCATGAGGTTTTGAGTTTTCGAATTTGTATTGAACTGATAAACTGTTAGGTATACACTGAAACCTGAGAAATTATGAACTGTCATGTGTTTACTGATTTTGTTGATTGGTTTAATTGCAATGATGTTTCACCTATGTATATATGAGCTTAGTGGCATGTTAGGATTCACACATTATATTAGGTTTGGGTTTTTCGAATGTGTATTTGACTGATTCCTGAGAATTTGGTAAGCTGATTGGTACACTCACTGAATTCGAAAATCTGATTTCATATCCACATTGTTTTCTCCTACTTACACAAACTACAATTCTGAGAATTTAAACTGATTTGCATACACTGTCAAACCTAGGAATTGGGGCACTGTTGTATACTCTATAAATCTGAGAACACTTGTAGACTGTCATATGTACACTGGCATCCACACACACACTCACACATTGATGACATCTACACACTGAAACTGGAAACCTATGAACATACACACTGAAACTGAAATCTGAGAACACTATTGACACTCACACACTCGCACAAACACACAGGACACGCACACATGTATTGACACAACCACTGTCACTCACTCACCCATGCCACACACATACATTTGCACACTGAAACTGAGAGCACTTGACACCCACACACATGTGTACACTGTTAACACACTACATCTATTGACACACTCATGCACATGTGCTTGTCACTCTCTCTCTCTCTATATGTATATGTATACATATATAATATGTAATCTTGTGTGATAATATGTAATGTACTATATATGCATATTATCTATATAAAATTAGTATATATATATATATATATATATATATATATATATATATATATATATATATATATGTGGAAATATGTGTGCATGCCTATATTATTTTATATGGCATAGAGCCTATGTAATATAGCCTATGTGTATCCCAATGTGTAGGCCTATGTGTATATGGAATGTATACACATAAGTTTTGGTGTGGTGTTAGCTTGTGTGACTTGTGAATGATGTGTGCTTGCTAGAATAGACTGGTTAGATTTAGTGAGACTTGTCTGGGTTAGGTTTGACCTAGTTGACCTAGTTTGACTAGAGTAGTTGACTAGAGTTGACCAAGGGTTGACTTTAGCCTAGATTGACCCGAACATCATGTAGAATGCATCGTAGCAGTTTATTTTACCAATTTGGATATGTTGTGACTTGTGTTGTTCTGAATAGGAGCCAGACGCCACTCCTCAGGCAGTATTTCATTCAGATACTCAGGATATCAGGCGAGTACATTCTCTGATCGTTTCATACTTGATAGGATTTACATTTACGCTCTAGATTACTTTACTTGATACTATCACATTGTTAACATGGATTGGTACTATATGGATCCCTTTATGAGATGTTATCCCCCTCGGGAGCATCGGGTTACAGTATGTCATGTGCGTTTCACTTTCATTATGTACTCCGGTGCTTTCACCATTCATGTGCACTCTCGTGATTCATGTACTCTCATGTTCATGGAGCCCCTATGTATATAATCATGTGCACCCTATTATGGGCCTTCATATGATATCATGTGCAATAACATAACCTGTCTGGATCCTTGTGTATTGATTAGGGTACGGGGGAGTATAAATGGTCATGTGAACAATTCCAAAGTAGTATACTCATGTGCAAACTCTTAGATTACTCATATGCAAATTCAAGCCGTTCACATGTTCATCTTGTACTCTAAATCACTAGTTCGCTGTTAGTTCTCTACTTATAGTATTTATTTACATTATAGTTCTCTCTCTTTTACTTCATGTATATTCTATAGCATTTCATGTATCTTACTCTAGTACATATTTATATATCCTGTCATATTATGAACTGCGTGAGATGTATTGTGCTCGCTCTCGTCCTGACTGGACCTGTTAAAATTTTTACAGATGACACTGAGGAGTTCTGTCCCATATACTATAGAGCAGGCCTAGATGACACATGTGAGCTGGACTCTCAGGAGGACCCAACACTTGCAGAGGATATTACCCCAGTAGACTAGGCTAGCTAGCTAGACCAGTATCTTAGTTATCATTCTGTCTTGTTGGTTACACTTGTACTTATTTGGAGACTTATCATTCTGGATATTGTGGAGTTGTTAATCTTCGATATTTAGTTCTCTCTCTTATCTTGTATTTCATCTGTGGATTCGGTTGATTATCTATCCATCTTATCGTACCTTCTTCCTTAGTTGTGATTGAGTTGTACTTTATATTATTCCTCCATTCGAAGAGTATAACTGTACAGGTACCTTATAACTGTTAGATGTATGTGACCTAGGACAGCGTTCTACCGCCGACACTGCGGCGTAGGCTGAACGTAACCACTTCTCGTGCCTCTGCACTGGGTGTGGGTCGTGACACGTTTTTAGTGGTGGCCCATGCAGGTCAAGAGTCGCATTATTGCGATATCGTAGTAGCACGACTTAGTTGTACTGCTACGAGCCTACGATAGAATATAGGAAGTAAGGTGTTAGAATGAGAGGATACTCAATCACAGTTAGAATTCCTTGAGAGATTCCTAGGACGACCCTTGAGAATCTTATTTAAACTTCAAATTGAAATCCCTTCCTTTGTTTTGTTCACTCTTACTCTTTGTTATTGAATTTGATTTTTGATGGATCGTTGTTGATTTTGATTTTCCTATCGAGATAAATTTTATGGCCTGAGTTACGATATTTTCTGATAACATATGTTGACGGGAATAACAGGGATGGTAAAACGTCTACTTGATTATGGAACCTGGAGTTTATCGCAGCCATATTAGCTGGCGTGGCGGAAACATAGAGATCTGACTTCGGATGTACGTATCTTGGTTATGAGATTTAGAATTTCTTGCAGCTATACTAGTCGGCATAGCGAGAATTCTAGACGACATAATTACAGAGGTGCATACCCCAGTTATGGAATCTACCATTTATCGCAGCTTTGCTTACTGGCATGGCAAGGACTGAGTAACATGATTTTGGACAGACGCATATGATTATCAGATTGTATCTTGAGAAGGTTTTTAAACATATCATCTCTATCGTACCCTTCTGTTGTTATAAAATTATATTCCATCATCAAATAACTTAAGAGTAGGGATATTTTAGTAGAGCTTATTCATATGTAGTTCTTTCATAGTGTAATAATATGATGACTTGTAGAGTGTCTGTACCCTAGAGATGATAGTTAGCATTGGTATTAGAATAGTAACCCATTGTAAACGATTTCTCTGTTATTTATAATACCAACCAGTTTTCATATAGGATGTTAGTATGCCTTACAGCCTTGATGATTTATTATTATTTTTCTCTTATCCTTCTAGTAAGGCACCCATGACCAGAGCCTGTCCTTGAGTGTAGTTGTAGTTTCGCCTAAGACTGAGAGGTCTATATATATAGATATGTTACAGATGATATTGGCATATGGGATATGGGTTTGGTTGTTATCTATAGGTCATTGTTGTATAGGGTTATTGACATGTTGTTTAGCCTATATTTGGTCCAGTTTTCTATTTAGTTAAGTTCTCTTTGTGTTGAGTTCAGTCATATTTGATCAACCTTTATAGGCAGTGTGCAGACACTTCACTAGAAACCATGTCCCTTTGGTTCAGACTTGTACAAGTTGTTCACTGCACCCAACATTTCATTACCTACCATGTTGCATCATAGATTTCACTGGACCATTGTTCAGACCCCAATTATTGACTCACCAATATAACCATCAACCTCTTAACATATTCTACATATCTGGAGGGTTAGTATCATGCATATTAGAGGTCTGTACTCATCCTTACTTTCTGTAAATGGTGACATACTGCATCTCTTAGCACTTTACTTTACTTGATAGCCTTGCAATACCCTTCATTATAACCTGCAGTACCTGCCCTACAGTGGAGTTTAAACCTTTTTGGGTATGGTTGTTCAGTCCATTTAGGACAGTTGTATACATTGGGGATATAATGTGGGTTGTTAATAAGAGTTCTCCTTTAATCATTTGTTCTGTCCCTATTTCATTCTTAGATACAGATAATACCTGCTTAGCCCATCTGTCCAAATACATGTCCAAACCTTTCCTTTCATTGTTGGTTCAGTCTTCCTTAATTTACTGTTCCTTTCACTCTTGTGTACTCAAGGACACATTAGCCTCCTTATCAACCAATTCACTTGTTCATTTGACTGAACACCTATATGTTCTGCCTTTGGTTGCAGCCACTTGTCTTGTTCAAATTTTGGACATCTAGTGTCCTGCCCTTGAACATTTGTGCTGATCAGTTGTGAACAGATGTTCCATATTACCTTGTAATGCCTAGCCCATAACTTTGTGTTCCGATTTCGACACGATTAGGTACCAATCCTATTGGCCTCTTCACATATCAGTTGGTGGTTATATGTAGATCCAATTCACATCCTATTCATCTGCCCCTTAGCTAAGATTATCCCACATATGTTTAGTGGTTCATTATGTGCATGTATGGATTTCAGATCAGTAGTAGCATGCTGCCTACTGCATACTCCTACATCTGTTTTTCATATTATTTCTGTCTACACTTCTTTATCAAGCCATTACTTCATCTCAGTCAGCTTATTGCATTCCATTTGTATGGCCTTTCCTTCAAATGGATCTGCCTATATAATTGTTCTGTTCTCTGCTTTATAGTGTTCTGTCCATTTTGATTACAGGTGGAGCCTTCGTTCACATATTGTCCAGTTCACATAAGTATTTGTGAATGCATTAGTGATTCACTAACCCATCCTTAGAACACACTGTCCTGATCTCCATTTTTCTATCTGCTCGACCTGGCTAAATCTTACATATGATTGTTCTGCATCTTCATATGCAGCCATGCTACACCATTGTCTGTCCCAATACACCCTACAGTATCTGACCCCTTCATTGGAGTGACAGGCATGTGGTAGGGTGTGTGTGTTATTAGACTTTGAGTAGAGTTTGAGGTGATGTGAGTTAAATATATATAGCTTGTATATATGTAATGTATTTTAATTTGGTATGTAGCCTGCACTCATTGCAGTATACTACCTATTGCATTTCCTGCGCACCAGTTTGGTTCACTTCTTTTAGACCACTGTCCTGCATGTAGTTTAGTAGGTGTTCAGTCCAGATAAAGAGGAGAGGCCCAGGTTTGATCTAAAGGCATGTTTAGTCACCATGTAAGTTTTCTTTCACTTTAATCTTACAAGTTGGACCCTAATGTCCTATCCTTTTTGCCTTATAAATTCAGTCTCCTTAGCATCATTCCCTTTTGCCTACATTGATGTTTCAAACCATTCATCCTTAGCCTAATTTCTAAGCATTTGTTCAGTCCCTTATGAGTTTAGTCTACCTTAACACTTTGATGATCAGTTATATATATATATATATATATATATATATATATATATATATATTTATATATATATATATATATATATATATATATAGAGATGATATACTTAGGATATATGTAATGGGTTGTTGTTCTTGAGCTTATGTATATGTGGTATTTGGGATTTGTGTGCTTAGATTATAGGTATTTAGTTATGGGTGACTTGATAGGATTTAGGAAGTTAAGAGTTAGTCTATTATAGAGTTTATCCTCTTTTTGGCTAATTTCCAGTTGCCAACACCTAGATAGCTAGCATAGGAAAAACTCTAAGTAGTTGACCAGTTGTTGACCAAGTACTTGGATGTTGACAAATTGACTAGTTGTTGACCAGTAGTTGACCATTGAATATGTTAGACTTAGTTTGACTGGAGATAGGATTAGAAGTAGGTTGTTTGTTTGTGGTTTGATCATGTTTGATTATTTTGTAACTTGAAACCTTGTTTGTGTTTAGGTCAGAGACATGGTTTTTCTGAGGATATCTCCGACTCGTGGTACTATACATTTTGGTGGAGGTGGGAAGCTTAGCCCGCGCTTCATCGGACCTTTCGTGATCAGCGGGAGAGTCGGTGATGTGGCATACAGGCTAGACTTGCACCTGCACTAGTGGATGTCCACAACGTATTCCAGTATCATAGTTGAGACGGTACGTGGCTGATCCTAGCCATGTACTTGACCATTCGGAGATTGAGGTGGGACCTACTCTCAGTTATCCAGAGCAGCCAGTGGAGATTCTGGATCGCCGAGAGAAGGTACTGAGAAACCAGGTGATACCCTTGGTTCGCGTCGCATGGAGGCATCATTCTCCAGGAGAGTCTACCTGGTAGCGGGAGGATGAGATGCGCGAGCGATACCCATATCTTTTTGGACCTTGAGGTATGATTGTCTATCCTTCTCATTAGTTTAGTTTCGCCTTTTAATTTTGAGGACGAAATTCTTTTAAGGAGGGTAGATTTATCACTACCACATTTAGCTTGAGGGTATTTTGGTCATTTTGTTAATTTTGAATTTATTTTGATTTATTGGAGTGATGATTTTTATTTTTGAATTTTGACTAGTTGAGACTTTGGAGACTAACCTAGATGTTGACCCTAGCTATGGTGACTTGATTAGCATGGTGAGACCCTAGTCTAACTTAAGTCAACCCAAGATTAGTCCCTTAGAATCAAGTTTCAAATAGGAGGATTAGATTAGGTTCATGGCTTGTGACTTATGAAATTATTTCCATGACCATTGAAACTTGGCCCAAGCCTACTAGACTAAGCCCTAACCCTAATTCCCATTCATTAGTGGCCGGCCATCTAGGGTTCCCCTTATAAAGTCTCTCTTCCTTTGGTTCTTGCCTCTTTTGTATTGAATCAACACTTGGAAAATGAAAGGTATGGCCATTCTTCCCCAATCCATAACTTTTCTGTTTTAATTCCTTTTTGACTCTAGTTTCTTGCATTAGAGTCTAATACTCCTCTATTTCCTGATTATGGAGAGAAATCTCAGCTTTTGAACAATTTGGGGATTTGAGCTAGCAAGGAGGAACACTCTATTTTGGGACTTTTCTTGCCATTGGACACACTATAGGTAAACCCTCTAAATTGTGTTTTTATTATGATTTCTTTGCATCCTAGCCTAGATCTAGGTGTCCCCTAGCCGTGGTGTAAGTTTTGTGTCAAGCTATATTGATTTCGTGTCCGTATCGGACACGTATCAACATCTAGTCCTAGGTGTTTGTGGAAATGTCTCAAAGGAATTTAGTTTGTTATTTTTGAAAAGTGTTTGACTGAAATTGTTGTTTTATATATGTAGGTTAATTTCCTCCATGACTGAGTACCATTTTGTGTCATGTCGTGTCAGCACAGGACACGAACTTGCCACTACACAGGCGCGGGCAGTGTTCTGCTGCCCGACCCTTCGTTCTTCTCACACAGGACACGAGGACACATAGGATTTTGGGGAAATTTTTGGGCAATCACTGACACTATGCTCCCAAAATTTGGAAGCATATGATGCACGACACTGGGAGATATCGTGCCCGCACTGGACACGCACTGAGTGCACACTGTCACAAAATGTGCACTGACACGCATTTCGTGTCCACTCTAGACACGAATTGGATACGTCGTGGTGTATCGACTGTGTAGCCCTACACGTGGGCTACACGTGTGCATGACCATGTGGCATGAGGTGTCGTGTGTCGTGTCCACAAACTCAGTGAACACGTGCACGAGAACTGTGTACTGTTTCAATGCTCGTGTGTGTGGGACTGTTTGGACACGTTTGTGTCCAGTTCATGGACATTGGAACACACCCACGACACAATCACATGTAGCACTTCATTTACCAACCTATTAATTTAATTATTAAGTTGTTTCGAATTCGAATTTGGGAATTCCCCTATTTTCTGATACTAAAACTGATTAATTGATTTTCTGAGATTTTTAATGAATGTTAAACTGTTTTGATTGATTAATTATGATGGTTAGGTCACCTATATGTGTATGAGTCTAACCTACAATGCTAGGGTTTATGTTAGTATGAGGTTTCGAGTTTTCGAATTTGCATTGAACTGATAAACTGTTAGGTATACACTGAAACCTGAGAAATTATGAACTGTCATGTGTTTACTGATTTTGTTGATTGGTTTAATTGGAATGATGTTTCACCTATGTATATATGAGCTTAGTGGCATATTAGGATTCACACATTGTATTAGGTTTGGGTTTTTCGAATGTGCATTTGACTGATTCCTAAGAATTTGGTAAGCTGATTGGTACACTCACTGAATTCAAAAATCTGAGTTCACATCCATATTGTTTTCTCCTACTTACATACACTACAATTCTGAGAATTTAAACTGTTTTGCATACACTGTCAAACCTGGGAATTGGGGCACTGTTGTATACTCTACAAATCTGAGAACACTTGTAGACTGTCATATGTACACTGGCATCCACACACACACTCACATATTGATGACATCTATAGACTGAAACTGGAAACCTATGAACACACACACTGAAACTGAAATTTGAGAACACTATTGACACTCATACAGTCACACACTCACACAGGACACACACACATGTATTGACACAACCACTGTCACTCACTCACCCATGCCACACACACACATTTGCACACTGAAACTGAGAGCACTTGACACCCACACACATGTGTACACTGTTAACACACTACATCTATTGACACACTCATGCACATGTGCTTATCACTCTATCTCTCTCTATATGTATATGTATACATATATAATATGTAATCTTGTGTGATAATATGTAATGTAATATATATACATATTGTCTATATAAAATTAGTATATATATATGTGTGGAAATATGTGTGCATGCCTATATTATTGTATATGGCATAGAGCCTATGTAATATAGCCTATGTATATCCCAATGTGTAGGCCTATGTGTATATGGAATGTATACACATAAGTTTTGGTGTGGTGTTAGCTTGTGTGACTTGTGAATGATGTGTGCTTGCTAGAATAGACTGATTAGGTTTAGTGAGACTTGTTTGGGTTAGGTTTGACCTAGTTTGACTAGAGTAGTTGACTATAGTTGACCAAGGATTGACTTTAGCCTAGATTGACCCGAACATCATGTAGAATGCATCGTAGCAGTTTATTTTACCAATTTGGATATGCTGTGACTTGTGCTATTCTGAATAGGAGCTAGACACCACTCCTCAGGCAGTATTTCATTCAGATACTCAGGATATCAGGCGAGTACATTCTCTGACTGTTTCATACTTGATAGGATTTACATTTACGCTCTAGATTACTTTACTTGATGCTGTCACGTTGTTAACACGGATTGGTACTATATGGATCCCTTCATGAGATGTTATCCCCTTCGGGAGCATCGGGTTACAGTATGTCATGTGCATTTTACTTTCATCATGTACTCCGGTGCTTTTACCATTCATGTGCACTCTCATGATTCATGTACTCTCATGTTCTCGGAGCCCCCATGTATACAATCATGTGCACCCTATTATGGGCCTTCATGTGATATCAAGTGCAATAACAAAACCTGTCTGGATCCTTGTGTATTGATTGGGGTACGGGGGAGTATAAATGGTCATGTGAACAATTCCAAAGTAGTATACTCATGTGCAAACTCTTAGATTACTCATGTGCAAATTCAAGCCATTCACATGTTCATCTTGTACTCTAAATCACTAGTTCACTGTTAGTTCTCTACTTATAGTATTTATTTACATTACAGTTTTCTCTCTTTTACTTCATGTATATTCTGCAGCGTTTTATGTATCTTACTCTAGTGCATATTTATATATCCTGTCATATTATGAACTGCGTGAGATGTATTGTGCCCGTTCCCGTCCTGACTGGACCTGTTGAAAATTTTACAGACAACACTGAGAAGTTCTGTTCCACATACTATGGAACAGGCCTAGATGACACAAGTGAGCTGGACTCTCAGGAGGACCCAGCACTTGCAGAGAATATTACCCCAGTAGACTAGGCTAGCTAGCTAGACCAGTATCTTAGTTATCATTTTGTCTTGTTGGTTACACTTGTACTTATTTGGAGACTTATCATTCTGGATATTGTGGAGTTATTTATCTTAGATATTTAGTTCTCTCTCTTATCTTGTATTTCATCTGTGGATTCAGTTGATTATCTATCCATCTTATCGTACCTTCTTTCTTAGTTGTGATTGAGTTGTACTTTATATTATTCCTCCATTCGGAGAGTATAACTGTACAGGTACCTTATAACTGTTAGATGTATGTAACCTAGGACAACGTTCTACCGCCGATACTGCGGCGTAGGCTGGACGTAACCACTTCTCGTGCCCCTACACTGGGTGCGGGTCGTGACAAAGTCTGTCAATAGAGTAAAGGAATCATGCGTTAATTCGATCTCCACCACTTGTACTTAGAATTCTTGTCTAATTACATTCTTTGTAATATAATTCTTAAGTTGTTTACAAGTATTATAAAAGTTTTTTTGAATGAATTGTATGTTATTTTCTATACGAAAATAAATGGCAACTCTGCGGGGGACATCCTTCTTCACCGACAAGAAGGTGGTGGCACAACCTGACATCAAGTGCCTCGGAATAATTGTCAAAGTATTGATTGTTAAAGTCAACCAACAACTATTTGAGAAAACACTCTCTCGAGTTTCTTGCAAAACTTGGGGGGGTTTGATTCCGATAGAGTTAGTATTGGCCCATTGGTCATAATCACACCTGATTTTGATAATCAAAATAAACTTTTGTAATACATAAATAATACATTATAGGTACAAGAACAAAACATCTACTTCCAACAAGCTACTACTCGTCGTCTTCATACAAAAACTACAAATGCAGATCAAGATTTGTTTTTATATTTTATTTTCTATTTTTTCTTTTATTGAGTCTAGAAAAAAATACGAGGTTGATTGGATTGACAACCGGCTTTCTATTGAACTCCACTGTCCAAAATAAGCCTACCTATATACCCCACATTCTATACTAACCCTATACCCAATCCTATATCAAATACCCATACAAAAAGCCCGTACAAAATGAGAAAATATTCATGAAATAACTCAGCCCGAGTTCGTCCCGAACTCAGCCCGAGTTCGTCCCGAACTCAGCCCGAGTTCGTCCCGAACTCTGCCCGAGTTCGAGTCGAGTGTAACCACCACTTTTCTGGAATAGGGATATTTTTAATTTTTTTTCTAATTATTGTTATTAGTGTGATTTCATATTATATCTTGAGTGGTAATTAATTTTTCACAACTAAACTTTATATTTTGGTTAATTATTTAAATAATTAATATGGTGCATGTGTTATTCTTGAATGTGACTAATGGTTAGCCTTTGACTAGAATAGTGGTTAGTGGTCCTAGAAGACCCAAACCAACTTGTCATGATCACCCAACTAGATGATTAGGACTAGCCTAATTGAACTTTAGTTAGTCTCTAGCTAGATTAAAAGAATTAGTTAGAAGGTTTGACTAAACACCTAATTAGGAAGGAAGGTTTATTTCCTAATCTTGTCATGACTTTGAGAGGGACTTAGTGGACATTCCACCTTAACCAAAACCCTAAAAATTAGCCCTCATAGCAGCCCACCTTCATTAAATAGCCCCACTTTATCATTTTCTTCCCTCTTTCATTCCAAACCCTAACCCTAATTTGGAAGCTCCTTCCCTAAATCCCTCTACCCCCAAATTGTGTCCAAATTACTTCAAACCAATTGCATTCTCTTTCCTTTGAAGAGGAGAAGGCTCTATTGGCTCGCTTGGAAGCATTTGGAGTACTTGGACTCTTGGAGCTTGAAGGAGATCTAATCTAGGGATTTTATATTGGGAATCCATCTTCCAATTGGTATGAGCACTTTAAAACCTTCTTATTTCATTTTATTAGTGTAGATACATTCATTTAGGATCACCATTCCATTAGGGTGCCATTAGAGAGGAGTTGAGGCTCTCCTCTTCCTATTCGAAGGTTTTTCTCTTTTGATTTTCATTCGAATTGGGGGAAATCCAAAATTAGGATTCTAGGGTTTGTGAGATTGGTAGATTAGGTCATGCTAATAATATATATCATGTAGGCATGTTTTAGGTCAAGTTTGGATCCATTTGGAGTGTGTATCACAAGGGTATCAGATACGCACACCAAGTATTTGACGAAATGACCCTAAGAGCTTTAATTACTCTAAATTTTGTTTGACCATTAAATTTAGGAATGTATTAATATATGTTAGAGGTGGGGAGCCTATCTAGTGAATTAAGATTGGGGTTTGTGTGTTAATTGGGTTGGGGGTTTTTGTATATACATTGTACTGCCACTGTTTGATAATGCTGTCACGACCCGCACCCTGTGTAGGGGCACGAGAAGTGGGTACGTCTAGCCTACGCCACAGTGTCGGCGGTAGAACGCTGTCCTAGGTTACTATCTAAACAACAACTCACGCAATTATATAATGTACTTGTCAAATCTCAACTCCGAACGGAGGACAAGTATAGATATAATGAATCTCAATCACAGTCTAAGAACGATAAGATAACACAGAAGTATATAACTAAAGACTAAACAACAACATTTATAAACTACTAAATAATATTATCTCAAACAAACTCAAATACAAACTCGTATCTCAAGTTATTACAATACAAGTTCTAAAACATGAAAACTAAACTAAGTCTACTAGCTAGTCTCCCGATCACTCCTGAGAGTCGAGGCCATAGGTAGCTAAGCCATCTCCTGCTCCAGGGCAAGTAAGGCAAATGTCCTCAGGGCAGTCATCTGTAATATTTTCAACAGGTCCAGTCAGGACAGGAACGAGTACAACTCATCAAGAAAACCCAAGTAATGACAGAGAACTATAAAGCAGTTATAGACAGTTTTATTGATGAATATGACAGTTTATATACAGGTGATGGTATGGAGAACAGATAAGATGCAAGAAAAGTAAGTAACTAAAACAAGAGAAGAATGATGGCAATGAAGACTGTAAAATAAATCTAGCTGAACTAAGGTAACAGAATAAGTCCAGAAAGTAATTGCAAAACAAGTGTAAAACTATTATAAATCCAGTACGGGAAGAATCTAAAATAATATGAATCCAGTACCAGATGATTCTAGGTAGTGATCAAGAATCCAGGTGAGTCCAGCTAATCTAATAGTGTGTTTTAAAATACCGAGATCGACATGTAAACGGCTTTGGGTAATCAGGCACACCTCTTACTGATCAGGCGAGAGATGGCTATGCTTCCAGTAGATTCCAGTTGGAGATTCCAGATTTGGGGTATGTCTACATGTCTTACTCAATATTTCCCTGCCCCATAATACAAATGAATCCAGAATTCGACACGAGAATCGAGTTGAGTCCGGCCAAAATATGATAATTCCAGTAATAGATTCCGAAATGATTCCAGTGATTCCAGTAATAGATTCCGAAATGATTCCAGTGATTCCAGTAATAGAGGCCAGATAAGTAAGGTATGTGTGTCGCATACATGAATCCAAAAATATCCATACGTGTTGTAACAGAGAATCACATAAAACTAAATAGAACTGAAATACAGTAACTGGCAAATAAATGAGAGAACTATCAGAGAATGTACTCGCCTGATACTCTGAAAAGAGTAGTGTAATATCAGATGTCTGCACCGGAGTCACAATGTCCTAAATAGAACAGTACAGGTTATAATGTGTTTAAAATAAGACAGATGAAGTTTATGATGCAATCTACATGATTTTTAGGTCAATCTAGGTCAAAGTCAACTCTAAGTCAAACCTGGTCAACTGTCTAGGTCAGACTAGGTCCAAGTCAAACTTGGTCAACTCTGGGTCGACCCAAGTCAACTACAATAGTCAAACTAGGCCAATACTAGTCTAGTCAAGTCTCACTAGGCCTACCCAGCCTATTCTAGCAAGCACACTCAATTGCTAGGCTATACAAGCCAACCACACTCCTACACTGGCATTCAAGCAAGAAACACAGGTTTATGAGCCATAGGCTATATGCCTAGGCTAATCACATAGGGATACACCCAAGTGCAATGTGCCATGCATATAGGCTATAGGCCATATAGGCTATATCACACAGATTGTATATACATTACATTAATATAATTTCACACCATTCACCACATTATTATCAAGTATATAGATATATATACATACATAGAGTGAATAGAGAGAGAGGTAATGGCATGTGTCATGGCAAGGTTGAATGTGTTATAAAAGGATGTGTGTGTGTGTATGAGCATGATACAGTGAAATGTGTGTAGGCTAGGTGTATATATCAATGTGTGTGTGTGTATGTAGAGAGTGGGCAAGTGACAGGAAAACCATGTGTGTGAGGGTGATAGGTGGCATAAAAACAAGTTTGTGTGTGTGTGTCAAAAGGAAATCAGTTTTAAAGAGTGGTGTGTGTGAGTATATGTGTGGAGGGTGTCCATGTGGTACAATGTGTGTGGGAGAGCATGTGTGTGTAACTGTCAAGCCAATGTGTCAATGACAGTTAGAATGTGTGTGTAGTAGGGCTGTCCTCAGTTTTAGACAAGGGTGTCAAATAGGATGTGTGTGTGTGTGTGAATATACATTGAGTGTGTGTGTGATATTGTAAAATCTGTGAGAGTGTAATAGAATAGTGTTCTCAGGAATTAATTGACAGTCCCTAACCCAGGAATGAATGGTTATGTTAACCATAACAATATCCAAATAATCCCACACAACTACAAGGTTAAACACTATCAATTATCATTAGTTAGCAAATTCAAAAACCTCAAAAAAAAACCAATTGAATTGTCAAAAACTGGAGGATGAAATCAGTTCCAGGTTTTTGAGTTAAAACAGTGAGCTAATTCTCAGATTGGTGTGTGGGAGTGAACCAATCCCAGGAATAATTAACCAACAATGTGTGTGTAAAAGAAATCTGAAAATAACAGTTAAATGCAGGAATTTAAAACAGTTCCTATATATTTAAACTTAGGAATTAAAACAATCGAAACTAACATTTACATAACAGGCAATCAGGAACCTAAAATTTTGAATCCCACATAACCACATGTTTAAGTAGTATCAATGTCATTAATCAAAAATATTAAGAACCCCAATTCGAAACTGGGAACAGTGTGTGCACTTGACAGTTTCCAAAAATAGTTGATAATGCCAAACCAAATCGAAAACTTCATTCCTAACATAAATCACAACCAAACATAAATCAACCTAACAGTAATCTAATACAAGTGTGAGTGATCTAATAATGGTATTTAAATATTACAAAACAGAAAAACCTTGTAAGTTAACTCAGAAATCAGTCTACATATTTAATAATCCATCTCATAATCAAAAATCCCCTTCTCTTGCAAACAATCCAATCCAACAAGAAAAACCTATCTATCTGTAGCTAATACGTATGTAGGAATCAATTTGTGGCGATTAAACATCAATTAAATGGGTTAAAATGGGAATCCAATCTCAGAAATCAGAAATATTGAAACTGTATCAGAGAAAAACAGTAACCTAGTTCTCAGGGAATTCGAACACAAAATCCAAGGAAAACTAATTTATCAAGTGCACCAGTATCATATATATATATATGTCATCCTTAGGGTCGTGTCCATGTGTCCTAGACTGGACACGAAGTGTCACAATTGAATAGGAAAAATAGGAAGACACAGTGTTCAGAAATCCTCGTGCACGCGTGTCGATTAGCCTAGGACACGATACAGTGAATCATGGGTCACGTGCACGTGTCAGAGGGTAGAGGGGGTGTAGGGGTATGTGTGTGTCACCCTGAAATGGGTCAACGTGTCGCCGTGTCCCTGATACGAATGCGTATCAGGACGTGCCTGTGCGCGTGTATGCGTGTGTGAAGTTTCAGTGCGGGCTGATTATCTCCGTGCGCACAAAACAAGAACCCACAAAATTTCGTAGGTGTCATGTCAGACACTAGGGGAACGTGTCCACAAAATTTGGTGTCAAACCATTGCGTGTCGTGTCCGCAATCAAGGTCGAGCAGCAGGGCACAGCACAGGCCCAGTGCGCAGTGTTGTGCACGACTTACGTGTCCATTTTGGACATGAAAAGCGCACAAAAATCAACTCAGTCCTCAACAATATTAATGTACACATCAAGAGCTTCAAAATCATGTAATTAGTTTAGCAAAAATTAAAATTAAAAACCTTAGAGGCATTTCATCGAACACCTAACACACACTACGACACGTGTCCGATAAGGACACCAAACGGACACGAAATTCACCCAAATTTCAGGCACACCTTGGGGACTCCTAGATCTAGCCCTACATGCAAAGAAAACTAAAATTTAAATCAATTTAAAGGGTTTTACCTATAGGTGCAAATTGCATGGAAAAGCTCCAAATGGGGGGTGTTCCTCTTGATGGCCAAATGCTCCAAATTGATCCCAAACTGAAATGGCTCTCCACCAACAGTCCATAAACTCAATTTAGAACCCAATGTAAAAGACTAGGGTAAAAAAGGAGATCAAATGAATAAAATAGGATTTTTTGGAAGGGGAAAACTTACCTTTCTTTTCTCCAAGTGTTGGAATGATAAAAAGAGGCAAGCCCTAATGAAAAAGTGTTTAAATAGGGCGGGGATCCCTATGTGGCTGCTCATAGGTTCAATAATTAGGGTTAGGGTTCACTAAATGGCCCATGGGCTTAAGTCATGACCAATCATATAATTAAGTCATAAGTCATTTCATGAAATCACAAGCCATGACTTAAATTCACTAAACCAAATCCCCTCATTCTAAAACTATTCTCTAATGACTAAAATAGGTTAACTCAAGTTAGACTAGGGTCACCATAGCTAGGGTTAGGTTCTAGGCTAGTCCACTAGGTCTCAGCAAGTCAAAGTCAACTAGAATTCACCAATTCAACAAATTACCAAATAATTCAAATAAGTCAAAATGACCAAATTATTCCTAGGCTAAAAATGATAATTAATCATCCTAATGACATGGTTAGGCTCTAGGTCATGCAGTCTCTCAGGTTTCACTAGCAGTATATCAAAATCCATGACTTAAACCAATTCTTAAATAGTTTTAAAAAAATATTAAAAATCACTAAAAATCATAATGTGAATCAAATATCAATAATTAATAATTATAATTACAAAATTTCAAAATTACCCTCATCTGAAAAACTGGGTGTTACAATCCTACCCACCTTAGAAAAATTTCGTCCTCGAAATTAAAATGATCGTATCCCTACTAGGTCAAACCCCCAGCAAATCAAGGTCGAAGCAACACAATCCTACTGGTCGTGATTTCACAGTCTCGAACGGGGTAGCTACACTATCTAGCAATCAAAACAATATCCTGGCAGGTACTAATGGAATCACACAGGAAAGTGGGAAAGAAGAATGAGAAGGACAAACCTGCTAACCCGTCACCCGTAGCGTCAGTCTACTCGACTGTCAGCACAGAAGCCCTGCCCCTCTGGGGTGTACCCCTTTGTTGGTGCGGGGAACGGTGCTGCGCTACAGGTGGCCTAGCTCCCTCTATCTAATCCTTAACACTCAAGTAATATCCACCCTGATATTCCACTCAAAATCTCTAGGGCACCATCTATATGGTATCTATCCTGCAATCTAATAATCGTACCCGTCTATCCCAAACCATGCCACCAGAATCCTCGTCACACTAGTAAGTATGGCTGCGATAATCCATAGAGTCCACAACTAATGTACATACATCTAGAATCATGGTATTTAAAATTTTTACATTGTCGCTAGCTTGGCTGCGAAAACTTTAAATTCCCATACCCGAGAAATACATCCAAAATCAGACTCTATCTCATCGCCCAACCAGCTGATATGGCCGTAGAAGACTCTAGATTCCATGACTGAGGCAACCTAGCCCATAATGTTATCTTGGTAGAAAATCAAGTCAATACCAAGAATCAAATTCAATGATGAATCAAGGAAGATAGACAGATACTGTTAGAATCGAATTTCGAGATAGTTTATAATGAGATTCTCAAGGGTCATCCCAGGAATCTTCTCAAGTAGTCCTAACTGTGATTGAGTACCTCTCCGTCAAGCCTATCTCTCAATCCTATCGCAGGCTCGCAGCAGTATAACTAAGTCGCCGTACTACCACGATATCGCACTAATGCGACTCTCGACCTGCATGGGCCACCACTAAAAACGTGTCACGACCTGCACCCTGTGTAGGGGCACGAGAAGTGGGTACGTCCAGCCTACGCCACAGTGTCGACGGTAGAACGCTGTCCTAGGTTACTATCTAAACAACAACTCACGCAATTATATAATGTACTTGTCAAATCTCAACTCCGAACGGAGGACAAGTATAGATATAATGAATCTCAATCATAGTCTAAGAACGATAAGATAACACAGAAGTATATAACTAAAGACTAAACAACAACATTTATAAACTACTAAATAATATTATCTCAAACAAACTCAAATACAAACTCGTATCTCAAGTTATTACAATACAAGTTCTAAAACATAAAAACTAAACCAAGTCTACTAGCTAGTCTCCCGATCACTCCTGAGAGTCGGGGCCATAGGTAGCTAAGCCATCTCCTGCTCCAGGGCAAGTAGGGCAAATGTCCTCAGGGCAGTCATCTGTAATATTTTTAACAGGTCCAGTCAGGACAGGAACGAGTACAACTCATCAGGAAAACCCAAGTAATGATAGAGAACTATAAAGCAGTTATAGACAGTTTTATTGATGAATATGGCAGTTTATATACAGGTGATAGTATGGAGAACAGATAAGATACAAAGAAAGTAAGTAACTAAAACAAGAGAAGAATGATGGCAATGAAGACTGTAAAATAAATCTAGCTGCACTAAGGTAACATAATAAGTCCAGAAAGTAATTGCAAAACAAGTGTAAAACTATTATAAATCCAGTACGGGATGAATCTAAAATAATATGAATCCAGTACCAGATGATTCTAGGTAGTGATCAAGAATCCAGGTGAGTCCAGCTAATCTAATAGTGTGTTTTAAAATACCGAGATCGACATGTAAACGGCTGTGGGTAATCAGGCACACCTCTCACTGATCAGGCGAGAGATGGCTATGCTTCCAGTAGATTCCAGTTGGAGATTCCAGATTTGGGGTATGTCTACATGTCTTACTCAATATTTCTCCGCCCCGCAATACAAATGAATCCAGAATTCGACACGAGAATCGAGGTGAGTCCGACCAAAATATGATAATTCCAGTAATAGATTCCGAAATGATTCCAGTGATTCCAGTAATAGCGGCCAGATAAGTAAAGTATGCATGTCGCATACATGAATCCAAAAATATCCCTACGTATTGTAACAGAGAATCACATAAAACTAAATAGAACTGAAATACAGTAACTGGCAAATAAATGAGAGAACTATCAGAGAATGTACTCGTCTGATACTCTGAAAAGAGTAGTGTAATGTCAGATGTCTGCACCGGAGTCACAATGTCCTAAATAGAACAGTACAGGTTATAATGTGTTTAAAACAAGACAGATGAAATTTATGATGCAATCTACATGATTTCTAGGTCAATCTAGGTCAAAGTCAACTCTAAGTCAAACCTGGTCAACTGTCTAGGTCAGACTAGGTCCAAGTCAAACTTGGTCAACTCTGGGTCGACCCAAGTCAACTACAGTAGTCAAACTAGGCCAATACTAGTCTAGTCAAGTCTCACTAGGCCTACCCAGCCTATTCTAGCAAGCACACTCAATTTCTAGGCTATATAAGCCAACCACACTCCTACACTGACATTCAAGCCAGAAACACAGGTTTATGAGCCGTAGGCTATATGCCTAGGCTAATCACATAGGGATACACCCAAGTGCAATGTGCCATGCATATAGGCTATAGGCCATATAGGCTATATCACACATATTGTATATACATTACATTAATATAATTTCACACCATTCACCACATTATTATCAAGTATATAGATATATATACATACATAGAGTGAATAGAGAGAGAGGTAATGGCATGTGTCATGGCAAGGTTGAATGTGTTAGAAAGGGATGTGTGTGTGTGTATGAGCATGATACAGTGAAATGTGTGTAGGCTAGGTGTATATATCAATGTGTGTGTGTGTGTGTAGAGAGTGGGCAAGTGACAGGAAAACCATGTGTGTGAGGGTGATAGGTGGCATGAAAACAAGTTTGTGTGTGTGTGTCAAAAGGAAATCAGTTTTGAAGAGTGGTGTGTGTGAGTATATGTGTGGAGGGTGTCCATGTGGTATAATGTGTGTAGGAGAGCATGTGTGTGTAACTGTCAAGCCAATGTGTCAATGACAGTTAAAATGTGTGTGTAGTAGGGCTGTCCTCAGTTTTGGACAGGGGTGTCAAATAGGATGTGTGTGTGTGTGAATATACATTGAGTGTGTGTGTGATATTGTAAAATTTGTGAAAGTGTAATAGAATAGTATTCTCAGGAATTAATTGACAGTCCCTAACCCAGGAATGAATGGTTATGTTAACCATAACAATATCCAAATAATCCCACACAACTACAAGGTTAAACACTATCAATTATCATTAGTTAGCAAATTCAAAAACCTCAAAAAAAACCAATTGAATTGTCAAAAACTGGAGGATGAAATCAGTTCCAGGTTTTTGAGTTAAAACAGTGAGCTAATTCTCAGATTGGTGTGTGGGAGTGAACCAATCCCAAGAATAATTAACCAAGAATGTGTGTGTAAAAGAAATCTGAAAATAACAGTTAAATACAGGAATTTAAAACAGTTCCTATATATCTAAACTTAGGAATTAAAATAATCGAAACTAACATTTACATAACAGGCAATCAGGAACCTGAAATTTTGAATCCCACATAACCGCATGTTTAACTAGTATCAATGTCATTAATCAGAAATATTAAGAACCCCAATTCGAAACTGGGAACAGTGTGTGCACTTGACAGTTTCCAAAAACAGTTGATAATGCCAAACCAAATCGAAAACTTCATTCCTAACATAAATCACAACCAAACATAAATCAACCTAACAGTAATCTAATACAAGTGTGAGTGATCTAATAATGGTATTTAAACATTACAAAACAGAAAAACCTTGTAAGTTAACTCAGAAATCAGTCTACATATTTAATGATCCATCTCATAATCAAAAATCCCCTTCTCTTGCAAACAATCCAATCCAACAAGAAAAACCTATCTATTTGTAGCTAATACGTATGTAGGAATCAATTTGTGGCGATTAAACATCAATTAAATGGGTTAAACTGGGAATCCAATCTCAGAAATCAGAAATATTGAAACTGTATCAGAGAAAAACAGTAACCTAGTTCTCAGGGAATTCGAACACAAAATCCAAGGAAAACTAATTTACCAAGTGCACCAGTGTCATATATATATATGTCGTCCTTAGGGTCGTGTCCATGTGTCCTAGACTGGACACGAAGTGTCACAATTGAATAGGAAAAATAGGAAGACACAGTGTTTAGAAATCCTCGTGCACGCGTGTGAATTAGCCTAGGACACGATACAGTGAATCATGGGTCACGTGCACATGTCAGAGGGTAGAGGGGGTCTAGGGGTACGTGTGTTTCACCCTAAAATGGGTCAACGTGTCGCCGTGTCCCTGATACGAATGCGTATCAGGACGTGCCTGTGCGCGTGTATGCGTGTGTGAAGTTTCAGTGCGGGCTGATTATCTCCGTGCACACAAAACAAGAACCCACGAAATTTCGTAGGTGTTGTGTCAGACACTAGGGGAATGTGTCCACAAAATTTGGTGTCAAACCATTGCGTGTCGTGTCCGCAATCAAGGTCGAGCAGCAGGGCACAGCACAGGCCCAGTGCGCATTGTCGTGCACGACTTACGTGTCCATTTTGGACACGAAAAGCGAACAAAAATCAACTCAGTCCTCAACAATATTAATGTACACATCAAGAGCTTCAAAATCATGTAATTAGTTTAGCAAAAATCAAAATTAAAAACCTTAGAGGCATTTCATCGAATACCTAACACACACTACGACACGTGTCCGATACGGACACCAAACGGACACGAAATTCACCCAAATTTTAGGCACACCTAGGGGACTCCTAGATCTAGCCCTACATGCAAAGAAAATTGAAATTTAAATCAATTTAAAGGGTTTTACCTATAGGTGCAAATTGCATGGAAAAGCTCCAAATGGGGGGTGTTCCTCTTGATGGCCAAATGCTCCAAATTGATCCCAAACTGAAATGGCTCTCCACCAACAGTCCATAAACTCAATTTAGAACCCAATGCAAAAGATTAGGATGAAAAATGAGATCAAATAAATAAAATAGGAATTTTTGGAAGGGGAAACTTACCTTTCTTTTCTGCAAGTGTTGGAATGATAAAAAGAGACAAGCCCTAATGAACAAGTGTTTAAATAGGGTGGGGATCCCTATGTGGCTGCTCATAGGTTCAATAATTAAGGTTAGGGTTCACTAAATGGCCCATGGGCTTAAGTCATGACCAATCATATAATTAAGTCATAAGTCATTTCATGAAATCACAAGCCATGACTTAAATTTACTAAACCAAATCCCCTCATTCTAAAACTATTCTCTAATGACTAAAATAGGTTAACTCAAGTTAGACTAGGGTCACCATAGCTAGGGTTAGGTTCTAGGCTAGTCCACTAGGTCTCAGCAAGTCAAAGTCAACTAGAATTCACCAATTCAACAAATCACCAAATAATTCAAATAAGTCAAAATGACCAAATTACCCCTAGGCTAAAAATAATAATTAATCATCCTAATGACATGGTTAGGCTTTAGGTCATGCAGTCTCTCAGGTTTCACTAGCAGCACATCAAAATCACAAGTCATGACTTAAACCAATTCTTAAATAGTTTTAAAAAAATATTAAAAATCACTAAAAATCATAATGTGAATCAAATATCAATAATTAATAATTATAATTACAAAATTTCAAAATTACCCTCATCTGGAAAACTGGGTGTTACAAAAGTAGTCCCTGTTTTATTAGCTTAGCTTTTGATTCTTTAAATGTTTAGTTAATAGGATATTATATAGTCCCTATTTTTCCTTTGTATCAGTCCTATTTCATTTCCTTTCACTACTGTTCATTCCTCATGTGGACTAGGTAATTGTCAATACATCAATTCAGACCCTGCCTTCGATTATCTGTCTATACACTAAGTATCAGTCATATCAGTGAATGATATGTACTAGGATGAGAGATAAGTAAGGGGCTCTTTATGTTAAGATTAGAGAGAGACATTAGGTTTAACCCATCACTCCATGTATCATTCTCCTTATCAGTTCACACCTCAATTTTGAGTATCAGTTGTGTCCCCAACTTAGAGTATCAGTCAATACCACTTGTGCAGTCCCAAATTCATATACATAGTAGCCATGTTCAGTAGAATATATCAGATCCTATCAATTGATTCAGTCCTCATTGTACTGACCATTTTATCTACAATTTCAGTACTTTCCCTTTTGAGTTCAGACTTTTAATGGTTTAGTCAACCACTGTCCAGTCCATTTACTGTTTCACTCCTATGTAATGTAGGTATCAGTCCATATTAGACTTGCTATATCACTTTAGATGGTCAGTTCTTCATCATATTGCTCGGTCCACCTGGGTTATGTTTTGATCAGTCCCAATATTTCCCTATTGATCAGTCCAGTTGAAAGACTACTCAGTTAGGTATCAGTCACATAAATTTCTTAATGGCTTGAGCTTACCTGTCTAATTGTTCAGTCCTAATTCATCTAAAAATCTAGTCCCTTGGCTATGCATCAATCCATTTCATCTATAGTTCAGATTTTTGATGTTCAGTTGCCCCTTTACTTGATAATGTGCTTACAGATGAAAACATTTCTTCTTCTGTTTGCTTTTCTTTTCTTTCCCACCTTGCTTGCAATATTTCCCCAGCTCAGCAATCTCTTGATTGGTATCTCGCAGTTAACCAACAATAACCAATAATGTGAAAGTCTTCATTCTACGCCTTTCGGGTCTCATTTCTAGCTCCCTCCAAGTTGTTGTATCTACTCAGACTTGAACACTATTTGTGAAGGATGATGACAACTTGATAAGGGTTCTCATATATAACATCTCATTCGTAAGAGCACAGTCAAAAGTGGGTTTTCTGGTGCCTCCATTAAGTTACAAGAATAAAGTATAATTTTTTTACTAATGGTTTTCCCTTTTAATTCTTCGAAATTCAGTCCATAATCTATTGTAAATATTCCATAATCACTGAAATGTCTATTAGGTCATGTATGTACATTTCTAACTCATGTGCATGCATTTTGGTTTGTTTTCGAGTTTGTTGCAGCTTGCAAGAAACTCCCAGTTTTCTGCATCATCACAGAGTACATGGCAGGGCGCTCCCTGAGATAATACCTCCACAATCAAGAACCTTACTCACTTCCCCTTAAGATTTTTTTGAGACTATTTTGGAAAATACTTAGTATCAGTCCACTATCATGATGTATCAGTCCCTAGATTAACCAATACCAGTTACAATATTGAGGTCATGTATTCTGTCCATTCATCACTAGATGTTCAGTTCATCTCCTTAGATTCAGTCATTAGAACTATAGAATTAGTCCTATAGTTTGGTTTTAAGCATACATAGGCCAGTCCATAATGTTCAACCCTATTTCATTATTTGTTCAGTTCCTTTTTAATGTTTCAGTCACACCTAATCCACTTATGTTCAGTTTTCCTAACCATCTTTTTTTGACCATTTGGTTCAGTCCTAAGGGAGGGGATAAGCATTAGTTAACTAATTAGAGGGAGAGAATGGCCAACTGATGAGAGAGAATCTAGGAACGTGTTGTATAGGTGTGGGTGTAGAAGAGTCGAGTGGGTTGTGGACTGATATTTAGTTGTATAAGTCTCTACGTTTGTGTAGGAGGATGGTATCAGGAATGATAGGCCTGTACATGATGTGTTCAGTAGAGGGTGAAGGGAAAAACTGATACCTATTAGCTAAGGTTTCGGATGGATTTTAAGAGCAGGTGCATAGGAGCGTTAGGGGCTTCACAAGATTTGAAGGATAGGCTTGTGATAAACAACAGCAGGGGTTTTGGTACACTGTGGAGTGCAAGAGATGACAGGATATGGGGGAAAGAGAAATCCTGTGTCTATATTCATAGCACATTCATTTATTTTTCTAACCATGTATCCATTTATCTATCTATCTATATATATAGAATGGATAATAGAGTATATATATGTACATGTAGAGTAATGAGTATTACTAAGGATATTGGATATGTAGGTAAGGGTAACGTGTAGATAATGTATATTAAGAAGGGCAAAGAGTTAAAGTATTATCATTTGAGCCTATGAACACATGATCGGGTGAGTACTCAGGGATACTAGTCAATGTAGCCCAATAGTTACTAGAATTCTTTGGTATGGCTAAGTAATAACTAGAAACCTAGATTGATTAGAATTGACCAAATTTGACTTGTATCGACCTAGAAAAGGTCTAGAAGCATACAATTAAGTGCATCTAAATATACTGTTTACTCTAGGATACTAAATAACTTTGTACATCCCATATATAGGTTTGTGTGACACCACTTTGGGCATCGATCCTCATCCGTTGCTCTGGATCGCAGGCAAGTACATTCTCTGATAGTTTTTATTTATTTGATGATCATTATGATTCAGCTTCTAGTATAGTTCTATTTGATTCTCTGACACAATATAGCTTGGTATTTCTGGATCTATTGCATGCGACAAACATTTTATACTTATCTGGCCTCTATTTCTGGAATCACCTACTGGAATCACCTACTAGAACCACCTACAGGCATCATGTATTTTCTGGCTAGACTTGTACTCTATTTACATGTTGGGATATGGATTCAAGTCGGGACAGAAAAATACTCGAGTAGACATGTAAACATTCCCAATCGTACTGGAACCACTCCTATTGGTCTAATATGGAAAGATAGCCGTCGCACGCTTGCCAAGCGTACGATGTGCCATATTTATCCCCTAGCCGTTTACATGTTAAAAGCGGTATTTCAAAACACACTGGTTTAGTGTCTTGTATTGGACTCACACTGGAATTACACTTGACTGACATTGTACTGTCTGGACTCACATCACATTGTTCTAGTTCGAATATCTCTATTTACAGTCTATATTACCATGCTCCTCTGATTTACTATATTTACTCTCCTGTACATTAGTCAACTGATGTTCTATTTCATTTTATGTCTCAAACTTTCCATGTTCATCAAGTATTATTGTCTATAACTATTTTATAGTCTTTGTCATTTATTTGGAACTGCTACAGGAAGTGTGCTCGTTTCATCCTGACTGGATATATTTCTCAGATGATTGCTCAGAGGATCTGTGTCCCACTTACTACGGATTCGAGGAAGGGATAGGCACCATGGGTCTGAATTCTCAGTAGTGACCGAGAGACTTAGTTCTAGCTTGACTTGTTACAAATTCTCTGTTAGAACTTTTGACTTGTAAATAGAGATTTTTTAATTTAAATTTGAGACTTGTATTTTGATTTTTATTAGTTGTTGTTGAGATTTTGTAGTATTTAGACTTCTTTGATATCTTATCGTGCTTTAGATTGTGATTGAGTATTTCAATGTTATCTTTAAACTTGTCCTCCATTCGGAGTTACGATCTATGATAGGTTCATTATATCATTGTGTGAGTTTGTTAGTTAGCGACCTATACAACTTTCTATTGCAGATTTTGTGGCGTAGGCTGGACACTATTACGCACTTGTGCCCCTATACCGGATGCGGGTGGTGACACTGAGTTCGGCCATAGCAGTTCCAAAATGTTTTGGTCTTCCTGAATATATGTCTGAGTTCGAACAAAAACTTGTGTTGTAAAAAGCTGCAAGCGCTCGGTTAAAGCTTGTGCCATAGTAGATGAACATCGAATAAGAGTACTCGAGATTGGACTAGTCCTCTCAGAAGGATACCAGTATACATCGCTGTGTCATGAGTTTGTTTTCTAATAATCTTTACTCTCTGTATTTATATTTTATAGTTTACTCAATCTTTATACATGTGACACTGCTTAGAATATTTTTAATTAGTGATTATCTTTCTGCTGCACACATACACTCTATTTACCCCCTCTAGAGGTGCTCAACGTTCCTACAATTAGTATTAGAGCAGATTATATACAAATATAACACTCTAGAGAGTATATATTTATTGCAGCCATGAAATCTATATTCACAGGTAAAGGACAATCCACAAATAGACCCCTACTATTCGATGGAACAAACTATACCTATTAGAAAACACGAATGAGTTTTTTTAAAATCTCTTGATTTTGATCTTTGGTCTATAGTCATAGACGACTACAAAAAGCCACCAAGAATAGTGATTGACGATAATCTTGTAGACAAACCATATGATAGATTCATAGATTCAGAGAAGACACAAGCCAGTCTTGATGCAAGAGCGATTAATGTACTATTCTATGCTATTGATAAGACTGAGTTCAATAAAGTATCTAAATGTGTCACTTCGCATGAGATCTGAAAACTTCTTGAGGTAACTTATAAAGGAACTTCACAAGTGAAGGAATCTAAGATCAACAGACTAACACAAGAGTATGAGGCTTTCAAGATAAAGCTAAATGAGTCAATTACACATTCATACGTTTCCTTGATATAACTAATCCTTAATCTTCTCTTGGTAAGGATTACAATAACCATGAAAAGTTCAGGAAGGTGCTCAGGAGACTGACCAAGAATTGGAACCCGAAGGCTACAACAACCATCGAAGAAAACGATCTCACGATAATGTCACTAGAGACACGGATGTGTAAACTCATGACTCATGAGCTTGACCTACAAGACTTTGAAAAGGCAACCCCGAAAAAAAATCTATCACCTTCAAAGCACAATCTAAAAGATTCTTCAATGGAGACACTGACGATGAAGAGTCAGATGGTGATGAACAATCCCTATTGGTCAAAAACTTCAGAAAGTTCTTGAGGTTTGAGAAATCAAACCAAAAGAAGAAAGACATCCAAGAAAGCAATAAAGAAGAAACTATATACTATTAATGCAAAAAGATCGGACACATAAAGAAGGATTGTCCAATAACGAAGAAGAGCAATCGATATGATCGATTACGTAGGAAGTCAACAACTGGTCGAAAGTATGCAAATACCAGTATCTAGCAAGAAAATGAGGCCAGTAAATCAGAAGAGGTGGAAAGACACAATAGTACTGCAAATGTCTGCTTAATGGCATTTGATCAGGTATTAGACAATCCTCTATATGATGATTTTATTTTTGATGAACTCTCTCAAGCTTTTAGCGACTTATTTGAAGAACACAAAAGTGTATTAGTATAAGCAATCTCGAAAAAAGATAAAAGCATACACAGCTGAAGTGGCTAGAATGTCTAGTTTATTATAAGAAATAAATAAGACATCTACGACATACAACACGCAAGAATTGGCTAACATTAAGCTAAGTCTTTATGAAGCTCAATGCACAGTTGATCAGAGAGAAAATGACTATGCAAAAGTACTTCTATATGATTCTGAGAAGAGATTAAGAATCGACACTGAACAAAGACCGAAAGACATGACTGAGAAACATGTATCATCTTGTTCGATCTTTAAAAAGTTAGAGATAAAATTAGACAAACAGGTTATTTCTGTTACATTGCCAAAGATCCGTCCTACTACACAATAAATACCAAATATGACAAAATCAAAGAAAGCACGCAAGCAACATATTTCACACAATCATGCTTTCACTTACAAGTATCCACACAAGACGTAAAAGACTCATGCATGTATTAAATCAAAGGACATTCACTCTAGAATTATCTGCACATAATGTGGTCAATACGGGCACATATCACAGTATTATAGAATTAGAAAGTTGGTAAACATGAATAAATTCACATGGATATCCAAATCTAACAATGTTGGACCCTGAAAGAAATAGGTACCAAAGGCCACATCTACTTATTTTGTAGGTGGGCTAACCCTCTCATGCTAGAAGCAAATGGATCCTTGATAGCGGTTATTTGCGACACATGACAGGTGACTCATCTTTATTTGCGACGCTATCGATAAAAAGAGAAGGATATGTCTCTTTTGGAAATAATTTAAGAGGTAATATTGATGATGTGATGGTTGACAACACCTGTGGGTTCGAGCTTATGTCTTTCATGGATGGTTACTCAGGTTATAACCAAATCAAGATGTTCCCAGAAGATAAAAAATATGTATTATTTCGGACTTCGATCGGGGTATTTTGCTACATAGAATGACATTTGGTTTGAAGAACACATGAGCTACATAATAATGAGCCATGAGTACCATATTTTGTAAGCACTTGCGTAAGACAGTCGAATTCTATGTTGATGATATTACTGTCAAAAGTCATTTTCGTGGTGATCACCTTCATGACTTAAGAACCGTCTTTGACCTGATAAGGGTACATTAATTGAAGATGAACCCAGCCAAGTCCTTCCTGAGGGTATCCAGCGGCAAGTTCTTGGATTTTATCATCACTTCAAAGGGTACCCATATTGACCTTGAGAAGACAAAAGCTATCATTGAAATGCAACTACCAAAGAATCTGCGTGAACTTCGCGGTCTTTAAGGATGCTTAGCATATATTCGAAGATTCATTTCTAATATTGTTGGACGCTGCAAGCCCTTCACTGAGCTTATGAAGAAAGGAGTATCTTATGTTTGGACCGAAGAGTGCCAACGAGCATTCAAGGATATTAAAAGATACCTCATAAATCCTCCAATTTTAGTAGCACCAGTTATGGAAAAACCCTTTTTGTTTTACATCCGCGCCATCAATTACTCTTTAGGTACTTTTTTGGCCCAGAACAGTGATGCAGGCTACAAGCAAGCTATTTACTACTGTATTCGACAACTGGCTAGGGCCTAGCATAGATACACTCCTGTTGAGAAAGAATGTCTTGCCCTAGTTTTTGCCATTTCGAAGACCCGTCATTATATAGTGTGACAGACTATCCATGTCATCTCTCGGGTTAATCTCCTCAGGGTCCTCATGAACAAACCATGAGCACTGAATTCTCGTCTGGCTATATGGACAATACTATTGTCACCTTATGATATGATATTTGTCTCGCAAAAAGCGATCAAAGGCCAAGCACTACCCGACTTCCTGGATGCTCATCCGATTGCCGAAACATCGAAGCTTTATGATGATATTTTGGATGAGGTAATAAAAGCCTATGTTATAACAGAAGAGCCGATTTGGCGACTGTTCTTCGATGATGCTTCGAGGACAGGACCCAAAAGTGACATCGTGGCAGGGGTGGGGGTAGTATTAATATCCTCCGACGGCTTAGTTATCCAGCAAGCATACTCATTCTCAAATCATGTTCTAATAATGTTGTCGAGTACAATGCTCTGGTCTTAGTTACGTGAGTATTTTAGACCAATCTTGGTTGCTTCCACATATTCCTCATTAGGCATGACAGAAACTGTATTGCATGGTTTGGCCTTTCCCCCTTTATTGCATGGTTTGGCAGCAACATGTATAATAGGCCAGGTTAGGTCGTTGGTGAGGTCAGGGTGCACCCAAATAATCTCTCCTCGAGGTGTTTTGACGGGTACTAACCCAGATGTTTGAGATGCCAGAAGGTTGATAACCTCCATAGTTATTTTTTGGATCGGGATGACCCTATCTCATGCCTCCGTATGTAGGAAATTACAGAATTGGAGGGTCACCATGTTAGCGGTGACCACCTTTTTTTCAAAATCTAATGAAAGAACATTGACGTCGACCAATCTTTGTATATGGTTCTTCAGGATTTAGCAATCTTGAGTCGCATGGTGGACGTATCGATGGTAATAACAATATTTGGAATCTTCCACCTTGTCTACCTCGTCGAAACGCCTGGGAGGGAAAAGTTGGAGCTTTTTACCCTCGAGAAGCACATTAAACAATTGTAATGCCTCCTCATCTTAGAAAGAATAATTCCTCTTTTGTATCGGGGGTCTATCGAGCTTCTGAGTAAGAGTCGCTCCCCGACTAAAGGTTGTGGTCATGACCTATTTTTCTTTGGACTCCTAGTTATTATTGCTGGAAGTCACCAGATCTTCTGTCTTCTTTATTAGTGCTAGGAAAGCTCATTTCCATCAAATAAGCCTCTTTGGCTTTTCTTTCGACGTCATCGACGCTAATGATGAATGCAGCTGAATCTAATGAATGCAGCTGAATCTATATGACTGGAGGAACTAGTCCAGAGTTTAACCATGGGTAGTAAACCTTTCCGAAAAGTGTCCATCAAGACTGACTCAGGAATGCCCGACGGTAGTCTTAGTGCAGCTTATCGAAACCGTTCTATATAATCCCGAGCATACTCATTGTCCTTCTAAACATTGTCTAGCAGAGTGGACATTGTCATGTCCATTCCCCGTTCATAAAACCGGGACAAGAATAGGTGCTGAAGATCATCGAAAGTCAAAACACAATTATCTGGCAGACTATAGAACCATTCATAGGCGACTCCCTTCAAGGCACCGACAAATAGATTTGGAAGAATAGCGTCGACTTTCGGTAGATGTCCCATCATAGTTTCGAAGTGATTCAGATATTGACGGGGGGATCCTCTTTATTTGAAAGGAATAATGGATATAGGCTTATATTTAGGGGGATAGACGACCTTATTCCATTCAATGGGAAAAAGGTTGACTAAGCCCCAGTTTTTGCCATGACTCCTTTTTATATTTAGCATCGGCTCGTGCATGGAGATCTTGGATGGCTTCGAAAACTTCTTCCAATGTCGTTGGCGTAGATGCTTGCGACAATTTATGGTTACTGGCCGCATGCGGTAGCGCCATATGATGACTCGTAGTCAGGTGATTGGAGGCATTGGATTTCATGTTATTTCCCGGTTCCAGAGCTGGATACTGCGGTTGTGATGATGTTTGGGCCATTTTTAACTCAGCAACTGTCTTTGTCAAGAATGCCATGCTAGCATTCATAGTTTGCATCATTTCTTCGATCATGTCGAGACGTCGGCTATTCTGGGATCTCTTTTTATTGTTGGTTATGTGTGATGGCATGAAACGGGTACGAATTGATCGTTCGCTTTACGTTCCTGACTTCTGTAGCTGGATTAGACGGTGATTCTTTCGCGGCAGGTAGCGAGCCTTGTTCGAAAGTTCCCGAATCAGCCATGCCAGTTCTGCTAGCACTGCTATACTCGTTCCTTCCAGGTCGAATCAGTTCCTTGGCCTATGCAACCGTTCTTGGAAACTACACCTTGTGCACAAGTTGTCCAGTGACCGTACTACTCTTTCTTGTTCTTTAGAACATAGCTCATTTTTAAGGTACTTTGCCTTATCATTGCAACACTCGTTAATTGATTCAATCTTCATCTTGCACAGGTCTATAGTAAATATGGTATGAGAAAGTATATATCAGTTTTATGTTATAGCAGTTATATAACAAGTGTTCGTGAGGAATCGTGCCATAATTTATCACTACAGGAAAAATAACTTTTGCTGACGGTTTTTCTCCATCACCAAAGGGTATTGTTGACGGTTTTCCTTCCGTCAGCTAGTCCAGTGTCAACAAAAATCTTCACTTTAGTTGACAATTGCCGGAGTGACTTTAGTTGACGGATTTTAGCCGTCAACTAAACCCAATTTTTTTACTATCAATATAGGTGCATACTTTTCCTGACTGTGGCCTAGTTGACGGTTAATAACATCAATATAGGTTATTTTTGTTGACATTTTTCAGCCATCAAGAGACCCTATTTATCAATTCCCATTTACGTTGCCAGTTTTCATTTACGTTACCAGATCCATACATAATATCAACTCCAAAAATGCATAATATAAATTCTAGAAACTCTCACAAACGTCAAATAACTTATAATACACGTACATATTTCATATTAACAAAAACAAACATGTTCGTACAATATTCAACCAGTACTTTTGTACAATAATCAACAAAAAAACTTGTTCATAGAACACCGGTACATGCCAACCTTATTTCATTAACTAAAGTGCCAAAATACAACAAAATACCATTAATCGAAGTCCTCAGCTTCACAAATACAAAATTCCCAAAATCAAAGCCCGCAGTTTCGCAAACCATGATTCATCGAATCCCTGTAGCCAATTAAAAACACATTTTTAGCTTCATAAACCAACATTATGGTGATAAGGCCCTGCTTAGTAGTGAAGTATCAGAGCTTAGTAGTGAAGTATTAGATCTTAGTGAAGTATCAGAGCTTAGTGAAGTAGAAGTATCAGAGCTTAGTGAAGTATCAGAGCTTAGTAGTGAAGTATCAGAGCATTGTCTTTAACATTTTTTAGGTCTGATATTATCATAATTAGTAAAGTATCAGAGCTTAGTAGTGAAGTATCAAAGCATTGTCTTCAACATTTTTCAGGTCTGATACTATGTGCTGATAATATCACTAAGAATAATTAGTTAAAGAGGTGTATGACAATTAATATAGATACTTTATTTTTTGTTAATTAGTTAAGGTATAAGAGTTAGAGGGCCTTATCACCATATCGCTCTCATTTATATTGTTTCAGAGCTTAGTGGATGCAATTTAGTGTTGATAATGTTACGAAGCATAATTATTGAAGTATCCAAGTAGTATTTATATTGTTTCAGAGCTTAGTAGTGAAGTATCAGAGCATTATGGTGATAAGGCCCTGTTTAATAGTGGCTTAGTTTTTTCAGAGCTAATATCTACTAGGTATAGTTAGTATCAAAATATCAGAGCTAATATCTACTAGTATTGGCTTAGTAGTATCAAAGCATCAGAGCAAATACATGAGTATCAACAATTAGTCCTAGGTATAGTTAGTATCAGAGCTAATATCTACAGTATAGCTCAAGTTGATGCTAATATCTACTAGTATCAGTAATTTGTTCATTTCTATACAAAATCCAAAAGATCAGTAATTTGTTCGTATCAGCGCTAATATCTACAAAATATGCTTAATATGATGTATCAGTAATTTATTTGTATCATTAATATAATTGCTCATATTAGGATTTTCTCTTCTTATCAAAGTAGTATCAAAATATCAGAGCTAGTATATGAAGTATCCAAGTAGTATTTAAAGTTTTGCATACCTTTTTGGATTTTCTCTTTTTATCATTAACAAAATTGCTCATATTATGCACTAAAGATGTCTGCAGACAAGTAAAAATAGATTGTATTTCTACTGAGTTAGTCTTGTATAGAAAAGAGAAAGAGTTCGATATACTGCAAATGAACACTAGCCTAAAAACAAAACATATTGCATAAGTAAAAGGTGTAAAGCATCAAACAGATTGCATAAGTAAAAATAAAGATAAAAAATAGACTTCATTAATGTCAAAAAGTTCTCAGATACAGAATCACAGATATAGACTTACTAATCAACCTAATCCCCTTCACAACCCACTATTTTATAAAATATATTACCATCATCCCCGACATCTAACAACCCATCATTCAACGATGCATTAGTAAAGGAATAATGTTCCATCAAATTATCTACGTCTTTAGAATGTTCTTTGTGTAGATAATCTTTTAGACTAGTAGACAAAACAATAGACTATTGAGGATCTAGTTGGTCTTGTACATAAAATACTTGCTTGATGGGCAAAGTTAAAATAAAACAATCTGATTTGTACCCAACTCGATTAAGGTTCACCAATGTGAAACCAAATTCATCAACCTTAACACCCTTACTCTCGACCCAATCACACTTAAATACTGGAATGTTAAAGCTATGATAATCGAGCTCCCATATTTTTTTGATAAGTCCATAGAAACACATGTCCCTTACTACAGGCTTCTTATCTTTCGAACTTGCAATCTGCATTGTTGTAGCTACAAGATTAACTCCACTATTTTGGCTAACTCGAGCATTATCACGATCCTTCTAGTGGTAGCGGCAACCATTAATAATATATCCAGAACTTTTAAGTACATGGTGGCTAGGCCCTTGTGCTAGCCACTTAACAGTTTATGAGATATCTTCTTTCATATTTAATGCACCATCAACATGTACAAATTCAATATTATGAATATTCCTTAAATTCGAAATAAGAAAGAGTATAAATATATTAATTTTGTTTCAACAACTACCTTCTGTTGTAACCAATATATAAATGTCTGATTGTGTTTGTCCTGCAACCACTTTCTATTTTTAGACTTAAGGGAATATTGTAAGTGTAACCACTCCATATTTTCGCTGTCAAGTCTTTATGAGAACTTATTATACAATGTAACAATTTTCATACAATGAATTTGAAAATCAGAAAATTTATGATAAAGAAGCTTACTCAATATAAGGTTCAATTTCATCTGTGTTCTCCAAAACATATAAATGGGCTTGTTGCCATTCTTCATGATCAATTTCTATGAGACGACCCCCAAGCAAAGGTTTTTCATCTTGAATGTTGCCCTTCCTCGTAAGAGGATTTCCTATTGCCTCAAAATGTGATAGATAATCATTACAAAATTCTATTGCTTCTTCTGCAATATAATACTTTGTAATGCATCATTCGGGACAGTTATGATTGTGCACATAACCCTTCAAAGGTTTCATGCACCTTTCAAAAGGATACATTCACATCAAAAAAATGGGTCCACAGATCCTGACTTGTATAACAAGATGTAGAGGTAAATGGACCATGATGTCAAAGAAAGACGGTGGAAAGTACTTTTCTAACATGCATAATGTGACCACAAGATTATTTTCAATATCGTTTAGCATATTCACATCTACCACTTTCTTAATATTGCATTGAAGAAGCAAAACCAAGTAACAACAACTCTAACCAGCTTAGGCAGAACTGAACGGATTACCACAGGTAGTAGTTGTTGTTTTTGTTCATGAAAATCATGAGATTTGAGACCATAAAGCTTTAAATCTTGCATTGTGACAAGATTTCTGATATTAGAAGAGTAACCTTCAGGAACCTTTATGTCTAACAATATTTAATAAAATATCTTCTTGTCATCCTTTGTTAATGTATAACAAGCTCGCGACAAATAAGTACGTTCTTTTTCAAAATTAAGTTGTATTTCGGTTCTTAGCACCTTCTCTACAAGATCAAGATGAGAATTGACTCCATCTTTTGTCTTTCCTGGAATGTTAAGCAATGTACGATATATGCTCTCACAAATATTTTCCTCGATGTACATAACATCGAGTGTGTGGTGAACATGCAAGTGTTTCTAATAGTCAAGTGTAAAGAAGATTGACTTCTTCTTCAGCTATCTTCTTTCACTAGACTTTGATGCTTTGCACTTTTCATGTTTCATACCCCAGGAGTTTGAAATTTGACTAGCCTTTTCTAATATCTCTTTTCTGCTCAATAGTGTTGTAGGACCACAAAATTCCTGCTTACCATTGAAAATTTTCTTTTGACTACGATACAGATGGTGGCATAGGAGAAACCTTCTTGTACCAGTATACACATTTTTATCACTATGTTTTAGTCTAGGCGCATAAGTATTTTCCCCGCATATGGGACAAGCATAATACCCCTTAGTAGTACAACCATATAGATTTCCATAGGCAAAAAAATTGTTGATAGTCCACAATAATACAGCCTTTAAAGTAAAGAACTCTTTATTTTGTCCATCATAAGCTTTAACTCCCTCTTTCCATAATGGTTTCAAGTCTTCAACTAACAATGTTAAATAAACATCAATATCGTTGCCCGGTTGGTGCAGACATGATATCAATAGCGACAACATCATGAATTTCTTTTTCATGCACAACCACGATGGTAGATTATAGGTCACCAATATAACTGGCCAACAATTGTACTTACTACTAAGGGACCTATGTGGATTTATGCCATCAGCTGAAAGTGCCAATCGTAGGTTTATAGGTTCTTTCACAAAATCTGGCCACTTATGGTCAACTAGCTTCCTTGATGAGGCGTCTACAGGGTGACAAAGTTTTCCATCAACTACTCTTTTAGAAGCATGCTAAGTTAAGTCCCTTGCTGTCTGTGAGGATTGAACCATCCATATAAATCGAAGAATGGGAGAAAAATACCATAGGACTTTGGAAGGTATTTTCTTAATAAGAATTTGATGAGAACCACCATTTGCCGTCTTCCATCTTGATGTTCCACAAGTGGGACATTAAGATAAATCGTTATACTCTTTTCTGTAAAGTATGCAATCATTGGGACATGCGTGAATCTTCTCATATTCTAAACCCAGGGCAGTCACTAACTTCTTAGCCTCGTACATTGATGAAGGTATTTGATTTTGTGCTAGTAACATATCATGAAGTGATTTCAACAACTCATAAAAGCTAATGTCAGACCACCAATATCTTCCTTTAATGTTATACAATCTCATCAAGCCCGATAGCTTTGTATACTTTGAACAACTAGGATAAAGGGGATTTTTGGCATCTTCAAGTAGAGATTTAAATGCCCTTGGGTCACCGAAAACATGTTCATATGCCGCATTAACCATTTCTACAGCATTTGCACCATCTTCAAAGGAGCCACATTTTTAGTTAGGTGTTTGTTCATCACTTGCTACAATGCTTGTTGATCCTCTGCTAAGGTGTTCCTCACCATGCCAAACCCATATTGTATAACTTTGATCGATACCCCTACTAAAAAAGTGTTTTCTTACGTCTTCTAGCTTTTGGAATATCAAATTTCCATATTTTTTGCATGGATATCGAATAGAAATAGGATTATTCAAATGGAGCTTTACAAAGTTAAAAGACTCTTCTACTCCTTCCATATATTAACTACACATTCTATTCTTTAACATCCATAACTTAGACATGGTTGTCTTATCTGATGTTTCACGTATATCAATCAAAAATTCTACTGCATCAGATTATATAACCAGGTTATAAATCTACCTAAGCAGCAGCGTTAGATGACCATAATCCTGACCTCAATCTAGGTGCTCCTTCCTTTTCGGCAATAAGAATGAGGCAACAGATTAGTATATTGGTCTAGTGTACTACAACAGATCAGTTTCAGTTCTGTGAATAAAAAATTCTAGGGCACGACATAGTTGAGTATGCCAATAAAACCAACAAATTGAAAAAAACTTCTAGAACATGACATAGTTTCAGTTCTGTCAATAAAATAAAACCCACATCATATGGCAAAATTGACCTACAAAAAACCTATTAATTCTCAAATAGGACATGACACAGTTGAGTATGCCAAAATTGACCCACAAAAACTCTACTCATTCTCAAATAGACACGACACAATTGAGTATGACATTAAAACCTACAAAAACCCTACTGGTTCATAAATAGGACACGACATAGTTGCTAGACACAAAAAAACCATACTCTCAATAAAATCCACAAAAAACCCTACTGTTAATAAAATCCTCATTTACCACACATAAGAAACTCTACTCTCAATTAAATCCACAAAAAACCCTACTGACAAAAAAATATCTTACTCTCAATAAAATCCAAAAAACCCTAACTTCAACTTGCATTACCATAAAATTGAATTGCAGAGAGAAAATATGGAATAGAATTGCATATTACTGTATGGTGAAGACCAAAGTTGTCGTATGGTGAAGTTGTCGTCGATGGTAGGGTTTTGGAAATGGGACGTAGGCTGTCGAGGAGACCGGGGACGCCGATGAGAGAGTTTTAGGGAGTGGAGGGAGAGTGTCTTCTGAGAGGAAAGAGAAAGGACTTGAGGAGAAGAAGGGTTTTCTGAGAGGAACATGAGGAGAAGAGGGTTTTCAGATAAGCGAGAAATTGTTTTCGAAGAGATGCAGACTCTTGAACTTCTTAATATATCAAAATCGTCAATAACTCAATTTTTTAAGAATATTTATGATAATGGCAGCTAAAATAGCCGCAAGAATTTTTCCCCTTGACTTTAGTTGACGGCTTTAACCTATCCGTCAAGAAAAAGAGGTAGATTTCGTGATGGTTCCCCAAAACCCGGCAACTAAAGGGGTACAATATTTTAACTTAACACAAAATAGGGGTTTACTACTATAACTGCTGCATGCTTTCTCATGCCATATTCACTATAGACCTGTGCAAAATAAAGATTAAATCGATTAACGAGTATTGTAACTATTGTCCTAATGGCTAATGGTAATACCTGATTTTGATAATCAACAATAACTTTGGTCAATACGCAAAATATACAGACTGCTACAGGTTACCAAGTTTCAAAGAAGAAGTTCTTCTATGTCCTACTTCTACCTACTACTTCAAAGTACAGTACATTGCATCGTCATCAACAGATCACAATAGAATCGAAAGACCAAGGCTTTATATTTCCTTCTGTATTTTTCAATTATATTGAGTCTAGGAAATAATTTTGAGATTGATTAGGATTATACTGGCTTTGCTTATTCTTAGTCAACATATCCAAATAAGCCTACCTATTTAACCCCAAAAATCTATGATTCCAAAAAGCCTAAAGCTTATGCAAATTTGTCCCATTCTTTTGAGTTCTGACCCAATAGAACTCTGGGCAAACTCTGACAGAGTTCGATACGAGTTCGGTCCAAGTATTTTGAAAATCAGTTCCTACCAAATCTGCATCCAATATTCGTTTGTGAGATTTATGCATTCGAACTCTGCCCAAGTTCAGTTAGCAAAAATACTATAAATAGAGAAGGATTTTCACATTTCCAAATCACTCATTCACTCTCTCTTCTCTATCTTTCTGAAGTGTTTTCAATGAGTAAAAGCTTTCAAATCTAGCCTAATACCACTCCTAGTCAAAGCCAATAAGTCCTGTTTCAATCTAGAGTTTTGGTTCAGAAGAGTTATATTAGAGGTTGTAATTCAGAAAGTATTCCAGTTTTCGTAATCAAGTTTGTGGAGTCGGTCGTGCGCTCGTCACCAAGCACGGTGTTGTAAGAGGCTGCAACTCTTAATTAGCTTGTAAATAGTAGATTAACATCAAACAGGAGTACTCGAGATTGGAGTAGTCCTCTCAAAGGGAGACCAGTATACATCATTGTGTCACTGAGTTTGATTCTCTGATCTCTTACTTTACTATATTTATTCACTGTCTTATATCTGTCATAGTTTATAACTGCTACATTTTTTAAGTGGTGATTAATTTTGCTGCACATGCACATACACTATTCACCCCCTCTAGAGGTGCTCAACGGTCCTACAATTGGTATCAGAGAAGGTTATACATCCATAACCACTCTAAAGAGTATATATATCTATGGCAGCCATTAAATCTATATTCAACAGAGAAGGACAATCCACAAATATACCCTCACTGTTTGATGGAACGAACTACACAGACTAGAAAACATGAATGAGTTTCTTTTTTAGGTTACTCGGTTTCGATCTTTGGTCGATGGTGATAGATGGTTATAAGAAACCGCATAGAACAGAGATTGATGTTGAAGTTGTAGATAAGCCACACGACAAATATAAGAAGTATGAAAAGATACAGGCTAGTCTAGATACACGAGCCATCAATGCACTATTTTGTGCAATTGACAAAATCGAGTTCAATCACGTATCTACCTGTACGATGTCTAATAAAATTTGGAGACTTCTTGAGGTAACTCAAGAAGAAACTTTCCAAGTGAAGGAATCCTAAATCAGTAGACTGACACAGGAATACGAGTCCTTCAAGATGAAATCAGGTGAGTCAATTACACAGATGTTTACTCGTTTCCTCGATATTACTAATCTTTTACAATCTCTTGGTAGGGATTACATTAATCAAGAAAAGATTAAGAAGATTCTGCGAGCTCTAACCAAGAATTGGAACCCGAAGGCCACTACATTCATAGAAGGAAATGACCTCACCATGATGACTTTAGAGATGTAATGGGCAAGCTCATGACCCATGAGCTGGACTTACAAAATTTTGAAGAAGCTACTCCCAAAGAGAAATCTATTGCCTTCAAAGCACACGACCGAAGAGTCTCATGCAATGACTCTGATGAATAATCATCTGATGGTGAAGAACGGGCCCTAATGGTCAAAAATTTCAGAAAATGCTTGAACTTTGAGAAATCAAACCGAAAGAAGAAAGGCATCCACGAGAGCAAAGAAGAAGAAACAATTTGTTTCGGATGTAAGAAGATAGGACACATAAAGAATGACTGTCCACTATCAAAAAAGTAGTCCGTATGATCGATCAAGATCGAGCAGAAAAGCTACAATAGGTCAAAAGTACATGAATACAAGCATTTGGCACAAAAGTGGGGCCAGTAAGTCAGAGGCGGAGGACATACCCAGTAGCACTGCAAATGTCTGTCTAATAGCTTTCGATAAGGTATCTTCAAACCCTCTGTACGATGATTTTACTTTTGATGAACTAGAAACTGCTTTTAGCGAATTACTTGATGAACACAAAAATGTGTTAGACAAGTACAAGTCGCAAGGAGATTAAGGCGCACACAACCGAAATAGTTAGATTGTCTAATCTTATGGAAGATATTAAAGAGACGTCTAATATTGGTAACACAGAAGAGATAGCCAAGCTTAAAGTAGACTATTGAGATGAAAAGAAATAGACTATGTCAAAGTACAAGAACTTTATGACATAGAGAAAAGAAGACACTTAGTCACTGAGTAAAGACTCATAAACATGACTGCTAAATATAAGGAGTCTTGTGCAATATCTAAAAAGTTAGACAAGCAGGCCATTCCTGTTACACAGTCTAAGATTAGTCCTAATGCCAAGCATACATCTCAGAGGACAAAATCAAAGAAAGCACGTAAGCAACACGTCACTCACAATCATGCTTTCACTTACAAGTTTCTAAAAAAGCCTTATAGTAATGTCAACGCAAAAACAAAGAGCACATTTTCAAAACTCATATGCACATATTGTGGTACACATGGGCACATATCACGATACTGTAGAGCTAGAAAGCTTGTTGACACTAACATACTTGCTTGGATTCTAAGACTAATCATAAAGGACCCTTGAAAAAATTGGTACCAAATGATTCATCTACTCGTTTTATAGGTGGACCCTCAACCCTCTCATGCTAGAAGCAAGTAGATACTCGATAGTGGATGTTCGCGGCACATGACTGGTGATGCATCTTTATTCGCTATACTATCAATAAAAAGAAAGGATATGTTTTCTTCGACAATAATCTAAGAGGTGATACTATCGGTAATGGCACTGTTAGTGTGTCTCCTTATCCAGTAATAAAAGACGTCTATCTGGTTACAGATTTGAAAAATAACATTTTCTGCATAAGTTATTTGGTAGATAATGGTTATGGTATCAATTTCGTAAAAAATAAATGTTCTATATATGATATGTCATCTGGTAATCTCGTATATGAAGGGATTAGGGAAGACAATATTTATATTTTCTTTTTAGAAAGTACTAATATTCTAGAAAAGTGCCTGGTAACCAATCAAGATGAAAGTTGACTATGGCACATAAGGCTAGGACATGCAAATATGGACACTATCTCACGGCTATGCACCAAAAGGCTGGTAAAACGACTCCCAGAGATTATATTCAAGAAAGATATGCTATGTGCTGAATATGAAAAGAACAAAGCAACTATGTTTTCTTTCAAATCTATGAACGTTGTAAGTACTTTTAGACCTTTGTAGTTAATTCATATAGATTTATTCGATCTTAGTCGAGTCGCTAGCCTTGGCGATAAACTCTACGCTTTTGTTATAGTCGATGATTTTTCTCGATATACTTGAGTTTTATTTTTATCAAACAAAAGTGATGCCATTTTTGAATATCAAATATTTTGCAAAAAGGTACAAAATGAAAAAAGCTTCATGATTACTCGAATCCGAAGTGATCATGGTGGCAAATTCGTAAATACCGATTTCAAAAAGTTTTATGATGATAGTAGATACTACCATGAGTTTTCTTGTCCTAAAACTCCTCAATAGAATGGTGTTGTGGAGCGAAATATCGTACTCAAAACTAAATGGCTAGAGCCATGCTGAATCAGCATATTCTTCCTAAATATTTTTGGACCGAAGCTGTTAGTATAACTTATCATGTTTTGAACAGGGTGTTAATTCAAACTATTTTGAAGAAAACTTCTTATGAATTGTGGTTTGGAACGATTCCAAACATTTTCTATTTTAAAGTTTTTGGTTGTCGCTGTTTTATCTTGAACAATAAGGACAACTTGGGTAAATTCGACTATAAGGCAGACGAAGGGATATTTCAAGGGTATGCTTCTAAGAGTAAGGGATATAGGACTTTTAATAAAAGGTCTACGATTGTTGAAGAATCAATTAACATTACTTTTAATGATCTCAATAATCACAGATCTAGCGACAGTGATGATGAGGATGTGCAAAACAAAACCAAGTCACGAGAAGATACTTCTACAAACGAAGGCTATCTGGAAAGTCTATCGAAAAGAATGAAGTTCATGCTAGACCATCCAGAGACACTCGTAATAGATGATGTATCCAAAGGCATAAGTACATATTCTTCTACTGAAGATATAGCAGCAAATATAGCATTTATTTTTCAAGCAGAACCTAACACAGAAGTAGATGCTTTTAATGATGAGTTTTGGATTGATGTCATGCAAGAGAAACTTAATCAATTTGAGATAAACCAAGTTTGTAAACTTATTCTTGAACCTATTGGTCAATCGATAATTGGTACCAAATGGGTGTTCCAAAATTAATTGAATGAGGATGGACAAGTTCTATGCAACAAAGCACGTCTAGTGGCACAAGATTATAATCAAGAAGAAGGAATTGATTATAACGAGACATATGCTCCTATTGTTTGACTAGAAGCCATTAACATATTTTATGTATTTGCATGTTTTCATAATTTTAAACTTTTTTAAATGGACGTGAAAAGTGCAAACGTATTTTTGAAGGAAGAAGTTTTTGTGAAACAACCTCCTAGTTTCAAAGATTTTTAAAAATCTGATCATGTTTTCAAGCTTAGAAAACACTATATGGACTCAAACAAGCACCGCATGCATGGTATGTAAGTCTAAGTGCCTTCTTACTTGAAAATGGTTTTTCAAAAGGAAGAGTTGATACAACTTTATTTGTCAAATCTTCATATGTTAATATTTTACTTGTGCAAATTTATATAGATGATATTATTTTCAGTTCTACTAACCAAAAATTATGTCAATATTTTGCTAAGTGTATATAGAGTGAGTTTGAGATGAGTATGATAGGAGAGCTCAACTACTTTTAAGGACTTCATATCAAACAATACTCATAGGGAACATTCATCAACCAAGCCAAGTACACAAAGAATTTATTGAAGAAGTACGACTTCGACAATGTAAAGCCTATCGGCACACCAATGGCTACATCAACACAACTTGACATTGATGAAAGTAGCAAACCAGTCGACGAGCATAAGTTTCGAGGTATGATTGGTAGTTTATTATACTTAACTGCTGCTCGCCCTGATATTATGCTTAGCGTTTGCATATGTGTACGATGTCAAGCTAATCCTAAGGAATCACACCTATGCGTAATTAAGTGTATCTTCCGATACCTTAAGGAAAAATCAACTTGTGGTATCCCAAAACCATACCTTTTGACCTAATCGGTTATTCAGATGCTAATTTTGTTGGATGCAAAGTAGACTGTAAAAGTACCAGTGGTACATATTATTTTCTAGGAAAAGTTTTAGTCTTCTGGTTTAGCAAGAAGCAAAACTCTGTTGCTTTATCAACAACTGAGGTTGTGTATATCGTCGGAAGACGTTGTTGTGCATAGATTTTATGGATGAAGCAAACTCTAGAAGACTACAATCTGTACTACATGAAGATTTCCATTTACTGTGACAACACTAGCACGATTAACTTGACTAAGAACCCTGTTTGTCACTCACACACAAAGCACATAGAAATATGTCATTATTTTTATGTGATCACCAACAACATGGAGATATTTGCTTAGAGTTTATTGACACATATCATCAATTAGCAGATATTTTCACAAAACTACTAGCTGAAGACCATTTCAATTATCTACATCGCGAGTTAGGCATACTTGAATTTTCAGACTCATAATGTGTTATGATTAATAAAATTATATAAAACTTGATATTCCGAGATTTATTAGTTGAAGTTGTTTTAGGTACAAGTCGAAAGGGCCCTTCTGTCATACATACATAAATAACCTGAAGCGACATGGTTCACTAGCCTTCGGACTACCGCTAGCTAGGATCCGCCACCATAGCTAATCCAAAGTAATAGGTTTTTATTAAATTGAAGGGTTAAATTTTATTAAGTACATTTATCATTCATTACACATAAAATGAATGTGAATTCTGGTTGGTCGAACTCGGACAGAACTCGGTCCGAGTTCGGGCCGAACTCGGTCGACGTCTTTTATAAGACAACAGCTTTTTCAGCAGACCTTATTTCCTTTCCTCCTTCATCTTCTTCAAAACTTAGCCGAGCTGACCACTCCAAAAACCCAACCCTAGCTTTTGAAATCCCCCTTCTAAAGCATCAAACTTCGTCTTCCTTGGATTTAGCGGCTCAACGAAGATGTTCTCCAGTCTTTTCATTGTTTATTTGAGGTATATCTCTATTTTCTTCTCATTTCAATTCTATGGCTTCCAATATTTACAAGAGAAAGAAAAGAGATTCTGTAGCTTCATCCACCACTTCGGAGTATGAATCCGTTAACATTTTTAGTCCTGCTCGTTTTAACGATGAAGAGGATTTTGATAAGAACCTATTTTTAACTTCAAAAATTTTGAACTCTTGGTTTAAATTTTTGATACCGGGGAATTTGCTCCGAAAAATCGATAAATTTCGATGCCCTATCTGAATATGCATCTACTTTTGAAAACTTGGGACTCCGAGATTTTTTTGAGACTTCCAGTGATGTCAATGAACATGTTGTACGTATGTTTTATTACAATTTACAAGAAGCAGATGATAATATTTATTCTTGTGTCGAAGGAAAAGAACTTGAGTTTAACTCAGCTGACTTGATTTAGTACTTCCATATGCCAGACAACGACGAAGCTCTAGTGAAGATAAACAAGGTTCAGTTTCCTGATGATATGACCCTTGCCTCTCTTAAGGCCACCATGTGTCAACTGGGTCTGGTCCCTCGGTCTCGGTTGTATGCAAAGCACCTTAACCAAAACTTTTATGAACTCTAACGTATTGTTTATTCCACTTTGCTTCCTAAGACGTGATCTACTGATGATGTCACTTTCTTAGATATATCAGCTATGTATTACATTCACTTTGGGGTCACTTTTTCTGTTCCCATGACTGTTATTTCCAATATTATTAGTCATCGAAGGGCATACCGCAACCTCCTATACCATATGCATCTTGCAATAATCTTCTAGAGATTTGGAATAAACTTAGACATTTGTCCTATTTCTTGGTCACCTTCTGATCTTACTGATCTAAAAAATACCCTCAGCCTCTACTTACATTCGGTGCTACTCCACCTACACCTGATCCAGTCGCAGCTCCAGCTGATGCTCCTACTCCTGCCACTCCAAGCCACTTTGACGACCAGTTCTACCAGAGGTTCGATACGTTTGTCACTCTTTAGGGACAATGTTATCATACCTATATCGATGCTGAGGATCGCCATACTTCTCAAGCCCAGGTTTTAAGAAATAGCATATCAAACACTCAGTGGACTATGGCGTATCATCCTACAGCTCCAGTTTAGATCCTCTGTCATCCTGGATTCGACAGACTGTGATTTGAGTATCCGCTTACTTTCAGATTCATTGATCCGATGACGGCCTATGTCGATCCTCATCCACCTGCTGATCCCGCTGATAATGCTACTGATATTTGATTTTGTCTATTAGCTTAGAACTTTGTGGACTAATCGGATGATGATGATGATCTTATGTAGTTGCACTATTTTTTATTTTCAGTTTGGACTTTATGTAGTAGTAGTTTGCACTCTTTCTGTTCTAGTTTTATGTACTCTATTTCAGTAGTAGATGAGTTTATGCATTATATTTTCTAGTTTTCATTTATCATAATTTATTACTGCTACTGCTGGTATTTCTTTTGAGCTGTAACTTATTTCATTCATATGTTTTTGTGTATATTACTCTTCTCTTTGTTCGTTATTGTTGGCTTCATATATTATGGGGGAGCCATATGTTTGAGAAATGACAAAAGGGAAGAACGAGCAATACCAAAGAGCATTCTTGATCAATTCAAAACAAGTCAGGTATATAGTTTCAAAGTTATATATTTGTTATATTTTGGTATAGACTCATTGTTTGTCAATTATCAAAATGGAGAAGATTATTGGCCCATTGGCTAATGGTCACACCTGATTTTGATAATCAATGATAACTTTGGTCAATACGCAAAATATATAAACTGCTACAGGGTACCAAGTTTCAAAGCAGAAGTTCGTCTATGTCCTACTGCTACCTACTACTTCAAAGTACAGTACATTGCATCGTCATCAAGAACAGATCACAATGGAATCAAAAGATCAAGGCTTCTATATTTTTTTTTCTGTATTTCAATATTATTGATTCTAGGAAATAATTGTGAGATTGATCAGGATTATATAGGCTTAGGTTGTTCTCAGTCCACATATCCAAATAAGCCTACCTATTTAATCCCAAAAATCCATAATTTCAAAAAGTCCAAAGCCTATGCAAATTTGGCCTGTTCTTTTGAGTTCTGACCCAACAGAACTCTGGGCGAACTCTGTCCGAGTTCGGTCCAAGTATTTTTGAAAATTAGTTCCCACCAAATATGCATCCAACATTTGTTTGCGAGATTCATGCATCCGAACTCTGCCAAAACTTTGTCCTAGTTTGGTCAGTAAAATTACTATAAATAGAAAAGGATTTTTACATTTCCAAATCACTCATTCACTCCATCTTCTCTATCTTTCTAAAGTGTTTTCAACGAACAAAAGCTTTCAAATCTTGCCTAATACTACTCTTAGCCAAAAACAGTACAGTTTTGTTTCAATCTAGAGTTTTGGTTCAGAAGAGTTGTATCAAAGGTTACAATTTAGAAAACATTACAGTTTTTGAAATCAAGTTTGTGGAGTCGGTCGTACGCTAATCACCAAGCACAGTGTTATAAGAGACTGCAAGCTCTCAATTAATTTATGAATAGTAGATTAACATCAAGCAAGAGTACTAGAGACTAGAGTACTCCTCTCAAAGTGAGACCACTATACAATACTGTGTCACTGAGTCTGCTTATCTGATCTCTTTTTTTGCTGTATTTATTCACTGTCTTATATCTGCCTCAATTTATGGCTACTACAATATTTTTAAGTAGTGATTATTTCTGCTGCACACGCACACACTCTATTCACCCCCTCTAGAGGTGTTTAATGGTTCTACAACAACGATAAGGAGAAGTACCTTAAAAATGAGCTAAGTTCTAAAGAACAAGAAAGAGTAGTACGATCATTAGACAACTTGTGCACAAGGTGTAGTTTTATCGAACGGTTGCCTAGGCCAAGAAACTGATTCGGCCTGGAAGAAATGAGTATAACAGTACTAGAAGAACTGCCACGAGTGATTCGAGAAATTTTGAATAGGTATCGGTACCCGCCGTGAAAGTATCGTCGTCTAACCCAGCTATAGTCCAAGATGGCTTGACATTGCCAGTGACCTTTACACCCTTATACTGCTTTATTTGATCATTGTGACACAGGATGAATATGGTTTGTTTACTTTAGGCGTAGAGAATATGCAACTGATAATATAAAATTCTTATAGTTTTTATATGCTTGCCTCATAAAATGTTCACATGCAACCCATCATGATGGTTAGATAGATCACCAAGTATATAACATGCTTTACAAATTTTTTTGAACAAATGAGAGCTTGGATTTAATTAGCCATCCACCAGTACATGTGAACGTACCAATCCTCGCTCTCCGCAGGTGCTACGAATCAGGTGGAACGTGCCAACTAGCATGTCGACATTCGTGTTTTAAAGCTTTGTCAACGTGTCGAAGACTTTTGCTGAATCTTTTTGAAGACTCTCTACAATAATCCAAAGAAGATGGCATGACTCTCTACTATTCTAGGTGGCATATAAATGTTGGTTATACAAAGGGATGTAATATATGGAACGACTATGTTATCATGATTCATTTTGAGTCAAGTTTGTAACCTACGTGGCATTAAGTTGTAATCGAGTCATGTAAATGATGTCCATTATCAATAAAGTAAAGTTTATTCTATATCATATGTGTGGTTCAATTTCTCTGCATATTCTCTACTATTGTGTTTCAGATAACCTTATGACTTGCCTTGTGCAGACGCAACTTAGGTTCGCATGACATCACGTCCGGTGGACGACTATCGATTTTACAGAATCGGAACGTGACATATACTTGTCCAACATATTTTTTTCTCTTCAAGTAGTTCGCTGAATGCATCTTCGAACTGGTCAAATATAAAATCATCGTAAAGACAATTTTCTGATACCTTTTCATATGCCATTAGGCAGACATTTGTACTGTTGTTGGGTCTATCCCTATCTTCTGAATCACTGGCTCACTTTCGTGCTAGATACTGGTGTTTGCATACTTTCGACCAGTTGTTGCTTTCCTGTTCGATCTTGATCGATCATATGGATTGCTTTTCTTTGCTAATGGACAGTCCTTCTTTATATGTCCTGACTTCTTGCATCTAAAGCAGATAGTATCTTCTTTGTTGCTTTTATGGATATTATTCTTTTTTGGCTGGATCGCTCAAACTTTAAGAATTTTTGAAGTTCTCGACCAGTAGGGCCTATTCATCCCTGTCAGAATCTTCATTATCAATATCATTACATGAGACTCTTCTGGCTTAGGCTTTGAAGGTGATGGATTTTTCTTTAGGGTTGCCTCTTCAAAGTCTTACAAATCAAGCTTATGGGTCATGAGCTTGCCCACAAGCTTCTCCAATGTCATCATAGTGAGGTCATTTCCTTCTATGATCATGGTGGCCTTCGGGTTCTAATTCTTGGTTAGAGCCTGTAGTACCTTTCTGATCTTTCCATGGTTGATGTAATCATTTCCAAAAGATTATAGAGGAACAATAATGTCTCGAAAATGATTAAACATGTGTAATTGATTCACCGAGTTTCATCTTAAAAGCCTCGTACTCATGTGTCAATCTACTTATCTTGGATTCCTTCACTTGGGAAGCTCCTTCATGAGTTACCTCAAGAAGTCTCCAAATCTTATTTGATGTGGCACAAGTAGATACGCGATTGAACTCGATTTTGTCAATTGCAAAGAATAGTGCATTGATGGCTCGTGCATCTAGACTAGCCCGTGTCTTTTTATGCTTAGTGTACTTATCATGGGGCTTGTTTATTAGAACACCATCAATCACTATTCTATGTAGTTTCTTGTAACCGTCTATAACTACCGACCAAAGATTAAAGTCCAGTGACTTAAGAAAGAAACTCATTCATGTTTTCTAGTATGTATAGTTGGTTCCATCAAATAGTGGAGGTCTATTTGTGGATTGCCCTTCATCGTTGAATATAGATTTAACGACTACCATATATATTCTCTAGGTGGTTATGTATATGTATAACCTGCTCTGATAGCAAGTGTAGGACAGTTGAGCACCTCTAAGGGGAGGTGAATAGAGTATGTGCGTGCAGCGGAATAAATATCACAATTCAAAAATTATGTAATATAACTAGTAAGAGCAGATCTATAATAGTATATGAATTGCTATAAGAGTAAAGAGTTAAGAAGATTCAAACTCAGTGACACAGTGATATATAATGGTTTCCTTCGTAGAGGACTAGTCCAATCTCGAGTACTATTGCTCGATGTTAATCTACTATGGCACAAGCTTTAACTAAGTGCTTGCAACTCTTACAACACCGTGCTTGGGGACAAATGCACAACCAACTTCAACCATATCATGCTTGACGACGAGTGCACGACCGACTCTAGAAGGCGTTTGAAAATGGAAACATTTTCTGAGATAACCTCCGATACAACTCTTTAAAACCAAACTCTAGATTGAACTGAATTAATACTAGCTTGGCTAAAAGTAATATAGGCTAAATATGAAAGTGTATAGCTCATAGAAAACACTTAAGGAATATAAAGAAGAGAAGTGAATGAGATTGGATGATTTAGAAATGTGAAAGTTCTTTTCTATTTGTAGTGTTATTATGAACAGAGTTCGGGCAGAGTTCGGATATAGAAATCTCGCATTCGAACATTGAATACAGATATTCATAAATTTTAAAAACAAGTTGAAACTACCTCAACTGAACTCGGACCGAGTTTTGCCATGGTTCTAACAGAACTGTTTTGGCCATTAGATAGGTTTTGGACTATTTTTGTTTGTGGACTTTGGATAGAAATTTTGTGGATATTAAGGCTATATTTTATGGACTGAAAATAGCTAAGCCAGTACAGATCTGATCAATCTTACTTATTTTCATAGACTTAAATAAAAATAAAAATACAAAAAATATGTAAGTCATGATCTTGATTTTATCACTTTTGGTTCTTGATGACGGCAATACATTTGTAGCAGTATGTGCACTTTTGGTTCTTGATGATGATGAGACGTTTGTAGTAGTTGGTGCAGACATTCTGACTTGAAAGATGTAGTTGTATATATATTTTATGTGTCGACCAAAGTTGACGTTGATTATCAAAATCAGGTATGACCATGACCAGTGGGCTAACAAGCTCATTCCAGGAGCCGAACCTATGTCGTCCCATATGTACCGATTAGCCCCCAAGAAGTTAGTAGAAATGAAGACTCAGAGGAATTGCTAGATAAGGGCTTTATCCGTGCCACTGTGTCACTATGGGGAGCACCCATCCTGTTCATACCAAAAAAGGACGGGACAATGCCCAAGTACATTGATTATATAGCTTTAAATGCGGTGACAGTAAAGAACTAGTACCCTGGCCACGCATCGATGATTTATTTGAACAGTTGAGTAGAGCCAAGGTATTTTCCAAAATTGACTTACGATTGAGCTATCATTAGCTGAAGGTTTGGAAGGGAGATATTCCAAAGACTCATGTCATTCAGTTTGACTAATGCTCCAGCAGTCTTCATGAATCTCATGAATAAAATCTTCTATGAGTACTTGGACAAATTTGTGGTTGTTTTTATAGACGATATATTGATATGTTCGAAGTGCCACGAAGAACACGAGCAGCATTCACTACAACAAAAAACCCTTTTAATGACGGCTAAAAAGCGTCATTAATGACATACCATGACGTTTTTTTTTCAAAGCAACCGTTATGAAAACGGGTGTTATAAATGTTTTTTAAAAACGTCATAAAGAAACCATCATGAATAGTTTATATAAAAGCGTTATGAATAGTTAATATATAGTGCACAATTCAGAACAATTTTAAAACGTCATGAATAGATAATATGTATAGGCTCAATGCAGCACATTTATAACACTTTATACTATTCAAATTAGCACATCCAAATCAGTCCATATAATTGTCAGGCCTAAAAATCAAATTAACATTATATATCACCATCTTTATTACATTTCTCAAAATAGAGTACATATCAACATCTTCATTACATTCTCAAAATTGAATATCCAAATACATATACATATATATATATATATATATATATATATATATATATATATATATATATATATATATATTTACAACTACCAAAATTGTCCACATCAAAACTTGGTCACATAACCAATAATCATGAAAGATCAACGACAGCCGGAACACCCAGTGAAATCCTGAGAAAAAAGAAGACAACCAAATCAGTCCATATAATTGTCAGGCCTAAAAATCAAATCTAATCATGAAATATCAAGAGAAAGGAGTAAAACAAACTAGGTCATGAGTAATCCAGATTATGTATTCTTCATATACACACTATTAATATACAAGCAAATTCTACCAGATCTTTTATGTAACAGATGTCATAATGGATGGTCTGCCGCACCTGACATATCACTCTGTGTATATCAAGAAGGAACCTAGTGCACAGCTGTGACCAGAACAAAAAATAACCAGCAGCTTAGTAGAAAGGGGCATATTCAAGACTTTGTAAAACCAAACATGGAATACAAGTGCACCATTTTCAACCTTTCTGTTCTGAATCTTCTGATATCTACATAGTCCTTCAGCCCGTTTGTGGATTCTGATAGAACTCAAGATTTTGACAGTGAAATTCAGGCATATATTTAGTAAACAACATTATTCATCTAACAAAGTTGTCATTTCATAGAGGGATGACATCGTGGAGAAAACCAGTCATAAAACTGTCAATTCTGTTATGGTTCTCCCATTATGATGGGAGAAGACCTGGATCACAATGATTGTTTTATGATACACATAAGTGACCACTTACATGCTCGCCATTAAATACCAGACCAATTCCAGGATATAGTTAGATAAGACATGACAGAAAATGAGCACCTTCATCTTCTCACGAAGAAAATCAGCATCACCCAGGACATCATAAGATTCAAGTTCAGAACGTCGAAGACATGCTTCATAAGCTTTGATGTCCTCCTTCACATCCTCCACCTCTTTCTTAAGCTTATCTGACAACACTCTCATGCATTCCAAGCACAGCGGTTGTTCAACCTAAGGAACAAAGTGCAAAATGGTCAATAGATGAAATAGACCACCATAAATCAATTTAACAGAGAAAATCCCTATATAACTGACAGGTTTAAGGGACTAATATGCTTCCTGAGTTGCAAAACCTTATTTTCTATTAGATCCGATCACAATTTTAACTTTGCTTCCAAATAGATAAATTTAAGACCTCTTCATGGACAATGGTAAAAGATACTCTACACCATCCTTTATTCCCATATATATGAGAGTAGTCACCCTACCACTTCCTATAATAGCTTATAATGAGCCTAAGGACATGTTTGGCCTGAAAGTAGCATGGAACTAGAAAGCCAGTATAAAATCCTCATATTTTTCAATTACTATTTTTCAATCTGGAACCTCAGAAACTAAATATAAGGTTCAAGTATTAGCCAAAACCGATCCGTTTCAGCCATTTTAGACCAGAATTGGAGGATTTAGAACTAACGAAACTGTCGAAAGCTACAAATGCAAGACCAAGAAGACTATGGTTGGAGTATTGACTGATATTGTTACATATTATCCTTATCATATCATTTTGGCCTGTCCAATTAAGACTGAACTTACCTATACCACTTGATGGCTTTCCCAATCAATTCATCAAAAAAAACTAAGAGAAAGAGAGAGGTACATTTGTACGTAAAAATCAATATCCATACAATGATGCTATACCTTATTACCTTGCTTGTTTCCAACATGTGTTGATTTGTTAATTCAGAGATGCGCTTGCGCATTAAGTCCCAAAAATTTTGGTGAGGCTCCTTCGGTAACATGTTGAATCAGATAATACTAATACATGTATCAATATATCAGCCAACAATATCGTATTATCATCTTACAAAACTTGGAAGATTGCAATTTTTTACCAAGCCCAAATCACATGGGTGTACAAATTAGAGAGAATAGTTCTACAGAATTCCACATGTACACAAATATGTGTGGGCTAGGTCGACATATAAGAAACGAAACAATTCTCAGCATTTGATCTCTTTGGCATGTCCATAAAAGTGTAGAAAGTCATCATGATCATATTAAGAGTCTAATACACGATGCATCGACAATCCATAAGATTCTAAGGTATTTACGTCAGTGAGGCCAACTGAAGGACAACGAAAATCATAAACAATACTATAAGTATTTGATATTAAACAAGTACCTTCAATCCCATTGAAAAGTTTGACTTATCATTGTTGTTATTAATGAAAGCCACTAGAAAAAGAGTGGATAAAGTGCTAGTGAGTTCCTGCAAAAGGAATTATAAAATCATCATAAGTAACCAATTCATATAAAACAACAGGTCTCAAATTTTACAAGTTATGGTAACTCCAACCTGGACCTCGTGGTACCCAGGTTCCACACCCCGAGCGTGTACTTCTACCGCTGCCCCTCCGCGCCCGACGCGGGATTCTTCGACGCGGCCGTGCTGAAGGACGCGCTGAACCGGGCCCTGGTGCCGTTCTACCCTATGCACCTATATCAGTACACAATTCTAATTAACCACCAGTTCAGTATAATTGAGGAAACCCTAATCCAGAACTGGGGGATGATCTGGGAACAAATAGAGGGGGTAGGAAACCCTAACCGGATATGGAGGAGAACCATGTAGAACCTCTCCGTCTTGGTCGCCTGCTGTTGGTGGACGCCTGCTGTTGGTGGACGCCGTCGGAGAGAACCATGCGGAACCTCTCCATCTTGGTCTGCACGGTGTTCACCAGCCGGACCTCCATCACCTGCAGCACCGGCTTCAGGTCCTCCGACGACCCCTCCGATATGGTCGAGATCGCACCTCGGCTAAGATCCATCGATCAGAAACCCTAACCTAACTCTTGAGGAAATTGGAGGAGAAGAGGTTTGGAGAGATGCTGCTGCAGAAAATGGATAAGAAATGACTTTTCTCTCTCCCACTTAGCTTTTATACAGTAAAAAAAAATTATAAGTTTGCCACCGCTCTAAAGTATTAATGACGTTTTGTTTTATAAACGTTATAAAAAGCCCAGAATTAGTCCAAACCGTCATAGAAAAAAGGTATTTTTCAACTTGATAACGCTTATGTATCAGCCGTCATTAAAACTCATTGTCGAGCGTCATTAATAGGTCTTTTTGTTGTAGTAATTTACGGATAGTATAATGCTCCAGTCCCAAAATACAGGACTAGGATACATAAATATGCTAGCTACGTATCAAGTGGACTCTAGGCCAACTCGAATAGGTATAAGTTGTCTATGCTGGGTAGTTATATCTATATATCATTATGAGAATTCTATATCTCAATTTATTGAAGATAAATCTATCGTAAGACCAAGTGCACTAATGTTGATTAGGCATTAACACGCTGGATCCTACAAACAACCAAGAATAGACAATGTATAATAAATTTGATCAGACTCTATTACAATCATCTAAACAAGCTCATAGAAAAAAATAAAGCTTGCAAAATTAAGCCATATCAGCAGAATAAAGTAACAAACAATAAATATGATGTCGGAGGATCATAGTAAAGATATCAACTAATATATATACCTGAAATCCTGAAAATGTAATCATCCATCAATCTATCCTTTCATTCTAGCTGTCTCAACGAATACATGGAGAGATCACAAGGTCCTCAGGAGACTGGAAAGTTACATATAAATATGCTTGTAGAAGCATAAAAAATTTCAGCTGAAGACATCCCTTCGCCAAAGCGCAGAAGATGCAAAAGACTCAGACTCAATGCTAAAAAGACAAAACAGAAGATATAGAGAGAAGTCCATTTATTATCATGTCTACCAAAGTCTAGTACAAACACATCAAGACCATACATAAGGGACTAATTATGTTCTTCTACAAAGGATCTAGTACAGATTCGACAAAAGCCTAGAGGGATCTACAAGGGATGCAATCTTCATCGAAGTACAGCCTTCCTTCTTCTCGATACACACGGTGGAGGATTGACCTCTACTGAAGCATGTTCTGATATTCTTGTGGGTGTAGCCTCTCAAAAGTATATCAGTAACTCGGTACTTTGAAGAAGCCAGAGCCTTCGAGCCAGAGGTGCAGCCACTTGCCTACGTCAACCTCAGAAACAAGATGGTGGTAGGGCCCTCCTCCTCTTCTTTTATTCCAGAAGCCAGTGTCTTCACTCCAGAGGCACAGCTCTTTGCCTGCACCAATCTCCAAACGTGCAAGGGTGTCATACCCTTTCCTTCGCAGCCAACGCCTTCACTGTCAAAGACACAACTACTTACATGCGTCCGCATGAGGCACAGGATGGTGATATGCTCATACCATCTCCATTCCCACGGCCAAGTCATCTGCTCTGAATCAGAAGCTTAAGTCACTTCTCTACAGGAGACTTGGGAACTCCCATCGCAACCAATACAAGTCAACCTGTCGCTCCAAAAGTACAGTAACCTCGCTAACATGAAGCACAAGCCTACTTATCGCATACAACACAGTGACTTTGGTATCCCGAAACATAGCTTTATAAGTTGCTCTATACGTACAGAAGTCTCGTCGTCATTCGAAGCTAAGTCCACTCATCGCCTGAACGCACAGAGGTTCCGTCATCTCCAGAAGCACGGTCTACTCGTCACCACAGAAGCGCAGCAGCACTTAGTCCTCACCAGAGGCACAGGAAGCATGGGTCCACCCCAATTGGTTTGTTTAAACTGCCCCTTGCAGAGAAGATTGGGATTAAATTATGATTGATATCATATCAGATTGATTTAAATCTTAGATGAAGATCAATTAGACTCCAAATCTAAGATAAAATCTTAAGATTTACTCGGCTATATCCAAGCACGCGCCATGTGTCACCTCCTTTGGGTATGTTTATAACCACTAGAGATCTCATTTGAGGAGAATCTCGATGTTCGCCACGTGTCAGCACCGCAGAAGCCCGCACCGTGTAGTGACGTCAAATTCGTTCATATCTCAGGAATCCTAATGCACATCGCATATGTGCTCGGTTCTCTATAAATAGAAGGAGTTCTTTTTCCACCCAAAAAAGGAAAGAATCGATCGACAGAGGAAAATCGACAATCTTTAAAGGAGCATCAATCTCCATCTACGAAGAGTCGACCACCCTCATCCGCCTATCAACCAAAGAACCAACCAACCAACCATCTTCAAGAGATCTTCTCCTCTAGACAGCCTCTTGATCGGTGACCCCAGAGTCCCATCAAAGGCGCCAGAGAGCCATAGAAAGGTTGATTCGTCGTCAGATCGGCAACGGTATAAAGGAGCCGCTGCAGTGCTCGATCTCCACCGTCACACTTTCCCAGAAAACTCTTCTCTCTATACTTAGAATATCCTGTTTAGGACTTCCTTCTTTGTATACAGATACCTTATACGTTCAACAAAGCAAAACGTTCATTTAACCTTTTGTTACATTGAATAAAATGATGACTCTACTGGGGACTACCTTCTCCTCTAACGAGAAGACGGTGACGCAATCTGATCACAACTTACTGGGAGCTTCCCAAGACATGCTAGTCGTACGCTTCAACCAACAGACTTCTGAAGATCTTCTCTCTGATGAAAAGTCAAAGATTTCGAAACGGTTCGTACAACCGAAGAAGACTCAACGTGTCTGGAGGTCTAAGGCAGCTACAGCTAGCAGCATGATAGCGGGAACTGCGTCTCAGGACCCCCTCAACGTCAAGGCCACAGAGAAGATCCCGGCTGCTATAGCCTTATCCCCTCGCCCGATTCCTATCCCGGAAAAGCATGGCAAAGAAAATGGTGGTTCCATGGTTGATCTGAAGAAGGAACGATGCCGAAGGAAGCGCACACCGGTCTAACCCCTCACGACGGGAGTATTACCGACAAGGAGATCTATCTTCGACAGAATCGCTTTTCCTTCAGGTAAACCTATGACGGACACTGAATACTACTCACCCGCTGGAGGTAGTAGGAAGAGATCCCAGGTGGCTAACTCTTCGTACAACAAGCGTGTGACACCAGCGGCAGACCAGAGGCCCGTATTGATACTATCACACGCAGCCGACGAAAAGCTATACAAGACTGGCTCCCGCGCTCCGATGCCTTAACCAGTCGAATCTTCCTCCCGCTGGGGTACTCCTGTGCGTAAGCCAAGCCAGGGGTACTTCCCACGGGGAGGGAGCCACACGAGCAACGTTCCCGCAGGAGCGACAAGAGGTTTCCTCGCCAGGCCCGCTCTGATCGTGCTTACATGTAGCTTCCCTGCATGTACAGTGGGTGTGCTACGATAGAAGATCCGACCCTCTCCCAAGCAGAAGAAGAATCTGTGGCACAAGATGTGCCTAACTCAAGGCACTCTTGTACCCAGATTACCATCAACTACCATTGTCAGTAGATGGATGCGCCATCGCCGAGCAGGCGCTTCGTCTTCCAGAGACTCTACCCCACGCCGACTCTATGCCAGAGGCTTAATAGGGGGTTGGTGAGACATAGAGAAGATGATCCCCACATCGCCACATGATACGCGATACAGGGTTCCAAAGCTTTCAAGGAGCCTTCCCAGAATCCTCCTATATCGGTTGCTAAACCGAAGAGAAGGTCAGAGAACATCAAAGCTAAGGTACCCGATGTAGGTGTGTTCCAAGGCACTTGTTCTAAATCTGCATTGGGTGCCTTGTCAAAAACTAGGGTAGTCAGCCTCCTACCATGTACAACAACCCTGTGTTCCAATCTAACGAGGCGCAATACGACACAGATGTCTCCATCGGCGTAGCCAGTCCCCAGATCGGGGGTAGTAACCATACTGAGTCCGAAGAAGATCACAATCTTTTGGTATATCCTCAGGACAGAGAGACTCAGGTGTCTGAGCCAGAAAGTGAGGGATCCATGACTCCTTTGAGTCACCCTCACACTCGGTCTATCTTTATGGCCGACGACAGTAAGGAAGACAACAACGAAACCCTCAGGCGTATCGAAGTCCTCGAGATGAAGTTGGATACGCTGACGGACACCATGAAGACCCTATCTTCGGTCATAATCGACCTCAAGAGTAGCATGGCCCCCGCTGCCTCTATACCTGTGCGTGATCCGCCAACCAATGACGAATCCAGCAAGTTGCCTACTGGCAATCAGGCCGGACCATCCTCGTCTACTCCATTGGCTACAGGCTCCGCAATGTGACCGAGATACAGTAGGCCATCAAGGAGTTGTATGCTCGTTATGATGCCAAGGAGAAGCAAGCAACGCTCCGAAAGATGGGAATCCGACAGCCATACCCTGCCGAGTGGGACAACATTGTCTATCCCCCCAAATACAATCCGCAGATGCTTATACCTTATGAAGGAAAGGGGTCTCCCCGACAATACTTGAGGTACTTTGCCTCAGTAATAGGGCACCTACCAAAGAAAGATGCCCTCCTGGCTAACATATTCATAGGAGCCCTGCAGGGGGTAGCCTATGAGTGGTTCTGCAGTCTTCCGGACGACTGCATCTCATCCTTTGAAGACCTGAAGACTCGATTCGTAGACCAATTCTATGAAAGAGGCATGGATATGACCATGTCGACCCTCATAGAAATTGTCCAGAGGGAGAAAAAGCCTATCCGTGTATACATCGAGAGCATCTGCCAGATAGCCCTCAGATTACCACCCGGCATGCCCGAGCCCATGTTTATGGACTCCTGCCGCAAGAACATGCTGCCCGCTATAAAATTGTGGCACAATGCTCCCTGTACGGAGTGGATGCCTGTCATTACAGATCATATTGATATATAGATATAACTACCTAACGTAGACAGCTTATACGTATTCGAGCTGGGCTAGAGTCCACTTAATATGTAGCTGGCGTGTTTACATATCCTAGTCCTACGTATTTTAGGACTGGGGTGTTACATATTTTTTGTGTGGCCCATACAGGTCAAGTTAGCCATTTCGGTTATGTTACTATACAGAGCATACCTGTGAATATGATTAAAACCTTTTGAGTCTCAATCTACAATTGCCTTGACAATTCTTTTAGAAATTTTTTTACTGTCCTTGAACTTTGTATTTGCTCTCGACTATTTTCTCTTTGCTTTCTCGTACCATTGCTTCTCGTCCCTTCCTATTTTGGAGTGACGAATGATCATACTTTGTAGAATTTATCAAAATTATTAAGTTAGAGTATAAATTAGTTTGCCTATTGAATTTTGGTTGCTTGATAGATATGAGGGGATTAGAGATGTTATATGCCATAGGTATCTACTGGTATAGATTTTTGCAACTAGTGTGCAAGGGTTATAAAATTTTAGGGTATCATGTATTTGATGGGGTAATATAACAAAAGGTGGGTAGATATCCTCAAGGCAAAATGTGATTTATGGATAGTGAATTAATGATTAAAATGATTGAAGAAATTTTATAAATTTATAAGCTTACGAGAGAGGAAATTAGATTTAGTTTAAACGTTGAGGATGTTTTATAAGATATAATCTTATATTTGTGAAAACAAATTGGTAGGTAGAATTTATGTTGAAAGTCAAATTAGAAAGAGAATTTTATATTTTAGAGGTATAACACTTTGATGATGACTGAAAAAAGGCAATTGTCATAACCCGCACCCGCTGATCAGATACGAGTCTGTGTCCAAGTCCAGCCTACGCTGCGGTGTCGACGGTAGAACACTGTCTAATATACACAAGTCAAAGAAAGTTAGAACTAACATGGCAATTTATGTCTCATCCACGGAAGTAAAATGATACAACCAACTCCAATAAGTGACAAATAAATACTAAAGAACTAAATAATGGAGAGTAATATAAAATAAAGTTTCAAGTTATCAAAGATTCAAGTCACGTTCGGTGGATACAAATCCACTACTAGTAGACGAAAAATAAAGTAGAGACATGAAATAAAATAACTGAGTCCAACTACGCTAATCATCAATGACATCCTCAGCTGCAGTGGTACTGTGGTCTGGTGCTGGCTTAGACCTGCTCGTCTGCACCTGGATCAACCTCGGCTAAACCTGGAGATATCACCAGGTCCTCAGGGGACTAGCAAGATACATAAAATATGTCTATCTAATAGTTTATCATGGATAAAGAAAATTCAGGATATAAACAGGAAAAGACTAAGCAATAACAATACAAGAATATGTGAACAACTATGTATAAATGAACTGCTGGAAGGAAATGGGAGAACACATAACAAGAGATCAACGGATAACCAAACCCTCGCCCCTAGTGTTGACTTGCTGGATTGAACAAATAACTAACCCTCACCCCTAGTGTGGACTCGCAGGTTAGTTCAAGACAATTAACCTTCACCCCTAGTGTGGACTCGCAGGTGATTTCAAATAGTGAACCCTCACCCCTAGTGTGGACTTGCAGGTTGAGAAAATTGAAAAAAAGGTACAACAGTTCAGTTATAACGCACTCATTCTATGATACGACTTAATCAAGCGTATGGGAGAAACAGGTCCAGTATGAACTACAAGGCCAACAATGAACTAGGACTATATATCAATGAGGCAACTAAACTAGTATACATGATATAAGAAAACACATGTCAGCAATCAATCAGAAGAAACTGAATAATGAAAGGAATAAGCTTGTAAATAAAACTGTAAAGAAAGGCAAGGTATACTTGCCAGTGGTCCTGAGCTGCGGATACGGGTCCAGTACTGAGTCAAAGTCCACATAACCTATATTCATGGATTACATTGTCATTAACTAATTTGAAGTTAGAAATTATTTGTTTGATTATTGTGTCATTATTACTCTATCTATTTCTATTATTAAACCACTTTGCCAACCCTCGTATTGTATTATCTATATTATATGAATATTGTATAATGAGTTGATAATAATTTCCTGCTTATTCACCTATCCACTCTTCCTTGTTTCCTATTCCTGTTTGTTAATGCCTACATTAACTGTCATAGGGTAAGTTCTCTATTCTACTGGTCACCCATATTTATAATAAAATATGTATTGATTCACCATAGTCATAACTGGCACTGGGATACTAACTCCATCTCTTCCTTACCTGCAGTATACATATAACATGTTACCATACTATTTTTACCATAATGTTGCACTCCTATAGACATATCTTTATACTTTCCTAGTTCATCCTTGATTTGACCTTAAGACACCCAGTCCTAAATGAATCTAATGTGCCTTGATTGACATTTACAACCCTTGTACAGTCTTCCTAATCCATAATTATGTTCTATTTTATTACAGCAACTACTTGTTGTCCTTTGTTATTGCTTATCCTATGCTAATGTACCTACTCCACTGGTATATGCTTTAGCCTATTCCCTGAACACCTGACCCAGGTACTTATTTATCCCCATCTATATATTGCCCCTTACTTCTAGGTAGGACTATATAGATAAAGACACCCTTATAACTGTTAACCCATACCCACCTGGAATGCTTTCCCCAACTAGAGATGGTACCATACTATTGTTGGTACAGAGATACAGGATTCCTATGACCTAACATGGTCACTATAATGCAATTGTCATACAACCTAATGTTATGTTTATACAGGTGCTGCCTACAATGGCATTTGCTCTACACGGTTTTACTCGAACTGCCTATAGGCTGACTCGACATGGGGATATGGTATCCCATGTTCAACTGCTATTATTACTTAATGGGGGTGTCAACTGATACTTCATGTGTAATCTGATACATGATCAAGTGTCATGTGTTTCACTGATATTGAATGCATCCCCCTTTATTTACTGGGTATTCATATAACCTGTGCTCTTTATTCTAATTTTTAACCCACAGACTTGAGGCTTAGCTAGTTGCCTAAAGGCAAGTGTCATGCTGCCATGTAGGCACTGCTACACCTATATGGTGAGTATAATAGCCATAGGGTATTACATCAGTTCATGAATTGACCTTCTTTTATCTTACATCAATGCTCAACCCTTAGCCTCTTCCTATGGTTATACACCAGGTACACTTGTAGGAGACCTATATACATGTGTGGCTTACATAGGACCCACTATGCTAATCTTCTATGGCACATTTACTCTCAAGTTCAAATGTAGCTATGCATCACCCAACTACTTGAGTTGTTTCCTCATGCTGGCACACACGTGTACAAGTGTTAATTATTCTTATAGGCTAGTATTGCTATCTATGTACTAATGTTGATGAAATAAGAAGCCTAAATTATTTGTACACTAGTCTACTGACCCTATACTACAGATGGACACTAGGCTACGGTATGAACTCTGTCCCTGCATTGCATTTGTACATAGGCATAGGCATTACTTGTGCTTATGCTAACCTGTACAGGAACATCGTTCTTAACTGCATCCTCTCTGTAGGTACCAATGCATACCTTTCTAAGACAAGCCCGTATGTTATCAATATGTGTGCCCAAACCATGTGCACTCTTGCATTGACCTGGTACCAACTGATACCTAGATGCACTAGCCGATCTCTGATATCTAGGTAAAAACCTTCACTCACTATTACCTGCAACCAAACCACTAACTAATATTCTCTTGATACATACCAATTACTCTTTAGCACCCAAACGCTACCTATCAACAGTTAGCAATTGTCCTTGCCTGTCTAAGTTGCTTTACGGATATCCTAGGGTCTGTACCCATATATGGGCCTGACTGAAACTCAGGTATAGGGAGTTAATGCCCATGACACTGTTGTATTAAAGCATTAACCTTTAGCATCTATGCAACCCATCTCTGTACATATACATCTATGCCCCAATTGAACTTGTTGTATAGGTTATAGAAACTATAACTTCCTAATGGTCTGATTCAGACGTGTTATGCTACGAACTGCAAGGTCAGATACATCGATTGGTCACCTAGGATCAACTTAGTACTTTTATGACCTAGTTTCTTGATACTAATTCCGTCTCCTTTGTTATTTGCATTAACAACTAAGCCCCTTAGACATTATCACAAATACAATATCTCTTACTAAAACATGATAATCTAACTAGAATTATGAAATCACATATTATGGTAGTTGAAAGTTACCTATTAAGGAATCGAAGATCTCTACTCCCCAGGTGCTCTGAAGTCGATCTTGACTTGAAGGACGAACATGGCGGCGGGTTTTCTAGGGTTGAGGGATTTTTGCTATAGATGGGTTTGTGGGATCGAACATTGCTCTTATATATATGCTTCAAATCATGATAGGATAAGGAGGGGGAAGTTCAAATCGATATTGAATTAGATTTGCTTCTGGCCGTTAGAATTTGAATTAGAGGTTTCTCTTAGGCCCCTCAACCAAAGAGTATTTGCAAAACCCCTCCCCTTTACTAAAGGTTTTGCCCAAATGGCCTATCCCTATTTAATTAAGTGTAGTACTGAAGTACCCTTTTGGATTATACACATATAAAATACAATGGCAAAATAACAATAGCAATAAAAATACTAGAAAAAATTAATAAAATTTTGGTTCAAGACTCACAGCAATCAAATAAATAATATTAAGATAATTTAGTGCAATTGAATTCATAAATTTTCAGAAGAATATTTATGGTTATTGAGTTAATGTTAATGATAAACGACAATTTGAGGATAGAGATTTGACTTAAGGAGAAAGGTGAAATTTTGAGGATTTTTTAAAAATTTTGAAGGCTATGGAATTTTACAACTTAAAAGATGAAAGATGATCTATCAAATAATTTTGATTTCTAATATTTTAAGGAGACTAAGGAAAGAGGGGACTTGCAGTTAAGTTTTTGAATTTTAAGGAATATCGATGGATTTACTTTTCGAGAATTAGATAGTTGAAGATTATTATTACTAATTGATTTTTAGATTCAAGGCTTGAATAAAAATATAGGATGAAACCTTTGAGAAAATCAGTCGATAGATTCAAAGGTTAAAAAAAATCGAGGATAGTGGTTAAGGGACTAGTAGTTAAATTTCTTGGCTTGATGGTCAAGGAGGACAAGCCTTCAATATGATCGTTGCAAGATCGTCAGCACCAGGAGGGGCGACTATAGGTAAGCATTTATAGTTTTATGATCAGAACATTGCATAAGGAAATTGGTTACGATTGATTGTTACTCGAGTTCTTAGGAGAGACCGTAGTGACATAGTGTACCCTCTGAACTATTCCTAGTTACGTTACCATGATTCATTATCAATAAGCATTTTTTAATTTCTATGACAAAATTCTTTTAAGGTGGTTAGATTGTAAGCACCCTATTTTTTTTTATTATGTTATACGATTTTTATATATTAAACTATATTTTATTTTTAATTATGGTTATATAGGTACTTTATCATAGCTTTAATTTTTGAAGCACAATAATTATCAATGTCTCAAATCTAGTTCCATATTCGCAATCTAGACAAGTCCACCTTCATTTTGATATATCATGTTCCACTCAAATATGTTCTCATGCACTACATATTTCTTGTACAACTTTGGGGTCAAAATAGTTATTTTAGCCACTACCATAAAATTAGATTGTTTTCCAATTTCGGTTTGAGGTCCAAATTCGACCCATACCATCCGACCTAATATATAATTTTGAACTATTTTTAGCCTACTACACACATGATAATTGTGTCCCACTCAATTGAGTTTTTATGTGCTATTTATTTTTCAATGGCACAAAAGACCCAATAATTAGCTTTCCAGAGTCAATTTTGATTATAAAAATCATACCGACCTAGAACTAGTCCAACTTGTCTTAGTTGAGCCTATAATAGTTTACCATAACTTATTAGGGTGAATTTAGATTAATTTTTAGAGATTTTTTTATAGCCATACAATAGTTTAAACCAACCCACCATTGACTTTCCAAATTAGGAAACTCAATATTCTCCTATAGATTCAATCTTGCATATCATTTTATTAGAGCAACCAAATCAAACCAAACTTTTCCATAACCTTCTCTATCCAAACCTAACTCTTTAAAATTTTTATATAGATGCATATAAAATGGCCACCAACCCCCCTATCCTCATAATCCCAAAATTTCTTCAGCTTATACACCCGTCGACCACTTTCAGCTGCAACAGTAGTTTTGACCCCTTCCCAACCTCTCGTGATACTCCACAAATGTTCTTTGTAAAGATAATGCAACCCTCTACAATCCTATTGACCTCCCATATGTTTATAATCTCTTATAGTACACCAAAATAGCCCTACAAGTCAACCGAAGTTCGGGATCCAAGTCTGAATTCATTCCAGCAGGTATGTTATTTTGTATCTAGGATTTAGTAAACTTTCTGATCTCATATTTGGTAGATTGTTTTATTCTAGGAGTTCATGACAGTGTGACTGAGGATATCGAAGTCGGACCATTGTATGCATCTTTGGAGACTACATGCAAGTATACCTTGCCAACTTGTATAGTATTATGTATGTTTATTTTTAGTCATTCTAGTTCATGTATATTTCTTTCTTGTACTATCACATGATTCTTGTACATGCCTCATGATATTTCTTACTTGTTTCCATATATGCAACATATCTTTCTTTTTTTGTCACATATTGGATCATATTTATGTGTTCTTGTGCGTTGACTTTGACTTGATTTGATTACCTATATTTTTATTGACTTGATGTTGACCTGTTATTAGACCTTGACTATACTTGACCACCTCGTTTGTGAGATCCCATTGTGTGTGAATGAGACTTACTATAGTTAGGGAGTCCCCGTCGACCTACTGATTATATGATTGTGAGCTTCCATCGAGTTGCCGTTACCCCGATTTACTTATAGTCATGTCTAGTACCACACTTCTAGTGTGGCATGACACTGTCTTAGGTTCCTTATATCTTAGTTTCCTTATATCTTAGCTCCCTTATGTCTTAGTTCCCTTGTGTCTTAGCCTTCGTGTGTCTCAGTTGATTTTTCTATGACTATTTCTTATTTTCTCTGAATATTTTATATTGTTACATTCAGCATTGTTCGACGTAACAAAAGGTTGAACTTTTTTGCTTTATTCAACGTATAAGGTATCTGTATACAAAAAAGGAAGTTCTAAACAGGATATTCTAAGTACAGGGAGAAGAGATTTCTGGGAAAGTATGATGGTGGAGATCGAGCACTGTAGCGACTCCTTTACTCCGTTGACGATCTGACGACGAATTAACCTTGCTATAGATCTCTGGCACCTTTGATGGAAAACTGGGGTCGCCAATTAAGAGGCTGTCCAGATGAGAAGATCCCTTGAAGATGGTTGGTTGGTTGGTTCTTTGGTTGATAGGTGGATGAGGGTGGTCGATTTTTCGTGGATGGAGATCGCTGCTCCTTTGAAGATTATCGATTGTCGACTTTCCTCTGTCGATTGATTCTTCCCTTTTTTTGGTGGAAAAAGAACTCCTTCTATTTGTAGAGAACCAAGCATATATGCGATGTGCATTAGGGTTCCTGAGATATAAAAGAATCTACCGTCATTGTACGGTGTGAGCTTCTGTGGCGCTGATACGTGACGGACATTGAGATTCCCCTCAAACGAGATCTTTGGTGGTTATAAACATAACTGAAGAAGGTGACACATGGCACGTGCCAATTTGTTTGCTCGGATACAGCCAAGTAAATCTTGGGATTTCATCTTAGATTTGGAGTCTAATTGATCGTCATCTAAGATTTAAATTAATCTGATATGATATCAATCATGATTTAATCCTAATCTTCTCTCTAAGATGTAACCAATTGGGGTAGACCCATGCTTCCTGTACCTCTGGTGAGGACTAAGTGCTGCTGTACTTTTGTGGCGACGAGTAGACCATGCTTCTGGAGACGACGTAACCTCTGTGCTTTCAGGCGACGAGTGGACTTGGCTTCGAATGACGAAGAGACTTTTGTGCGTATAGAGCAACTTATGAAGCTATGTTTCAGGCTACCAGAGTCACTGTGCTGTAGTCGACATGTAGGCTTATGCTTCAGGTTGGCGAGCTTATTGTGCTTTTAGAGCGACAGGTTGACTTGCATTGGTTGCGATGGGAGTTCCCAAGTCTCTTATAGAGAAGTGACTTAAGCTTCTAATTCGGAGTAGATGACTGCATCGTGGGAATGGAGATGGTGTGAGCATATCGCCATCCTGCGCCTCATGCGGACGTAGGTAAGTAGCTGCACCTTTGACAGTGAAGGCATTGGCTGCGAAGGGAAGGGTATAACACCCTTGTACGTCTGGAGATTGGCGCAGGTAGATAGCTGCGCCTCTGTAGTGAAGACACTGGCTTCTGGAATATAAGAAGGAGAGGAGGGCCCTACCACCATCTTGTTTCTGAGGTTGGTGCAGGCAAGTGGCTGCGTCTCTTGCTCAAAGGCTCTGGCTTCTTCAAAGTGTCGAGTTACTGATATACTTCTGAGAGGCTGCGCCCATAAGAATATCAGAACATGCTTCGGTGGAGTTCAATCCTCCAGCGTGTGTATCTAGAAGAAGGAAGGCTGTGCTTCGATGAAGATTATATCCCTTGTAAATCCCTCTAGGCTTCTGTCGAATCTGTACTAGATCCTTTGTAGAAGAACAGAATTAGTCCCTTATGTATGGTCTTGTTGTGTCTGTACTAGACTTTGGTAGACATGACAATGAAGGAAATTCTTTCCATTCTCTCAATATCTTCTGTTTTGTCTTTTTAGCACTGAGCCTTAGTCTTTTGCATCTTCTGCGCTTTGGTGAAGGGATGTCTTCAGCTGAGATTTTTCATACTTCTACAAGACCCCCTTTATAGTGTCCCAAACTTGAGTCAAGCTCAGGTTACTTTGAACAGAAGCATGAACACGCGTCAGGACTGTACGAGCTGGGTGATGACTGGTGTCAGGCCTAAGTCTTAGCATTAACGGTCCTGAGTCATCATTTCATAGCATGGGCTCCTGATGGCTTCTTGATATTGGAGCCTTTTGCATCTTTGCAGGGATCGCAGACCTCTTTAGCAGAGGGGGTTTAGAGTCACGTTCCTGTAGTCACTCGCAGTACTGCCATCTGTCATGGAATGGAGCTTTAGCTTAACTTGTAAGCTTCCTTCTGACCGATGTCTGGTTCGTACTTGGACCATGTGAATAGCCTACGTAAAGGATCGAAATCCTTCAAGAGAAGACTCAGCTGCTTTAACAATGGCCTTGCTTGCCCGATGTTCGGCTCCTGACGACCCTGGAGTTTGCTTGAGGCGGCCGTCGGTGGCGAATCTTTTTATCCAAAAAAAGTTGTAGTAGAACTACCATTGGATCTCAAGACGTCCAGCATTCTGGATGTCATGGGCGTCAATGGCATCTCAGACCTCTACTTCCTGGGTTAGGATTGCTTGCCATTCTGACCGAAGAATAGCAAGGCCTGTTGCTGTGGTTGCTCTCGTCGGCCAGCTGGGGAGATACGGGAGTCCTATGCTGGTCTTCATCCTCGGCTCAGGTCAGTAACAGCTTCGGACGGTGGCTTCCTTTTTCACCAGGAAGTAATTGGCTCTGTCACCGCCTTGCCCGTGCTATTGAGAGCTTGTACCGCAGTTTCAGCTTTTTTGCTTCTGTGTATGTAACTAAGAAGAGTCTGTAATAGGTCTTTGTAGCCACATGTTTTTATGTGTAGAAGCTTTCTTGTTCCCTTTGCTTTTGTCTCCAGAATAAAAAGGGAACCTTTATAATAGATTTGCCTGACCAGAGGTAATATGGACGTGGTAGGCTTGATCTTTGCTGGTGTATAGAACAACAATCCAGAGGTAATATGGACGTGAACTGTTTTCTAGACCGCCAGGATAATCATAGAACTGATGCGAGAAGAACGACTACTCAGAGGTAATGTGGACATGGTAGTCTCGTCTTCCAAGCATAGAGGAGCAATCCAGAGGTAATGTGGATGTGAAGTGCTTCATCTACTTGAGAGAATATATAGGAGGGAGAGCGATAGATCTCCTTACCAGAACGCATAGGCTCCATTTTCAGGGGATGTGGGTGCCTATACTGGTTCTGTCTTCAGACGTAATACTTCTTTAGGAACTTGTCGTTGATGGACATCATTAGCAAGTCTCCATTAGGCTTAGCTAGTCGATAAGCACCGTTGGAGTACACCATTTCTATGACGAACAGACCTTCCCACTTGGGCTCGAACTTCCCAGTCGTCTTGTGGGTTATCATCATCGGTCTCCGTACTACCAAGATGAGGTCGCCCACCTGGTAGGATCTTTCGCGGACCATTTTATCAAAGGCCCCAGAGATGCGAGCTTGGTAAAGCATAATCCTTTGCTGCGTAAGCAAGCACTTTTCATCTAACTCTTCTAGCTCTTGTAACTACCTGCGCTGATTGTCTTCGACGGGTAACTGATTGGTGATTATGTTAGTATACAACATCTTCTTAAGGACTTGATCCGTGCTGGTATCGGAGTCCCAAGTTGAGGAGTCAGAAGAGTGTGAGTGCCTCATGACTTCTTTTGAATCTTCTGAGGTATTCATAGGTGTAACATACACCCAGCCTAGATGAGTATATTGGTAGTAGTTTTCATCTTTTCCCTTTGGAGTATGAATCTGTATGGGAAGACGCCGGCCTTTTCCATAATTGAGCCCTTTGTTGCTATTCAGGTCATAGTCCATCTTCTGGATAAGGTTTTTGGCCTGCGTCGTGTAGCGGTAGAATAAATTTTGTCGTTGTCGAGGTTTGGGTCTTCAGGAGTTATTTGCTGCAGATGCTTCAATCGACCGAATATGATGGGTTCTACTTCTTTATTCCTTGCTGGAACTACGAAGTAGGCGCCTCGGGCAGGGACAACCCGGCTCACATGGTTGGAAGTTGTCACTTGCGTCTGTAGTTTATACAAAGAATTATCCAAGAAATACTTGGTGTTCCAGCACGCGCCAGAGTAGTTCGATGACAACTTTCTGTTGATGAAGTGGGATATCTTGTCCCCAGGGATTACATCATCAAAAGAGTGGGCCTCTGTATCAGCGCAGATGTAATCTTCTAGCTCTTTGTCAGTGTGGGCTAGAGCTGCCGCCGGAGGAGAAGTAGGATGCCTTCCTTTTAGCTTGACCATCAAGGGAATGGTGGTCGGATGCTCCTGCGCCTTCATGGTCGACCTTGGGGACCTCCAGGGTAACTTTATTCATATAGGCTCTTGCTTTCTGTAGGGTGTGAAAATTATGACACGCTGACATAAGACTCAGCCAAAATCATACGCTCAAGGTCATACGCTCAGTTAAAGCCATATGTTCAAGGCCATACGCTCATCTAAAGGCCGTATGCTCAGTGAATATTTTAATATTTCTTGAGATGACAGCACAGCATGTATTTAATGAAAGATGAATCTGACACTTCGTCTTTCGTGCAAAGACAGCTGCCCTATGAAGATTAGCCGTCGTATAGGTTTTCGAGAAATGATTTTGTCTCTTACGAGGACAGCTCAGCAGCCATCATAAATAAAGAGCCATCATTACTGTCATTTCTGACAGTCTGTCAGATATCATATTGCAGCACGACGCTCAAGAAATATTTGTCAGTATTTGAAGATATGGCGTATTTGAGAAGATTGAGAACAGCCACGTGTCTACTCCCTCAATGCATACGGCTCCTTGCCCAACCAAGTGAGCGTATGGACCTCATATGACTTCTTTCCAACCAAGTGAGCGTATGGACCTCATATGACTTCTTCCCAACCAAGTGAGCGTATGGACCTCATACGGCTCCTTGCCCAACCAAGTGAGCGTATGGACCTCATATGACTTCTTCCCAACCAAGTGAGCGTATGGACCTCATACGACTTCTTCCCAACCAAGTGAGCGTATGGACCTCATACGACTTCTTCCCAACCAAGTGAGCGTATGGACCTCATACGACTCCTTGCCAACCAAGTGAGCGTATGGACTCCATACGACTCCTTTCCAATAAAGTAAGCGTATCAGCCTTCTATGGCTCTATGCTGTCCAAGTCAGCGTATGCAAGACATGTGCCTTCAAAAGCTAGCGTATGGCTCTTCTTCAAAGACAGCGTATCACAGCAAATACGTTCAGGATGATTTTCAACGTACAGTCAACACACGTTCTCACGTGTCCTGTACCCAGTTACCCACTTATTCAGAAGTTATGCAACGTGGCATCCATGCCACCAATCTCTCCTAAATATATTCCACTACTTTCAACCGCACTCCAATGTGTCTCCATCAGAATTCGCCACGCGTCCCTGCAGTTATGCACACGTCAAGTAACTGACTGAGCGTATGCTCCAGAACAGTTATCCAGAACTCTATAAAAGAGAGTTTCTTCATCTTCATCAGACACTACAGACAATTCAAAGAGAACAGAGAGATTGCCCAGTTGCTGTCCAAGTTCTTCGAAGTTCGAGTTTTCTTCATCGCATCGTCCAAGGGATAAAGTAATCGTCTTCTAGATTAGATTCCTACAGTTGTAATTTTCTCAGATACAAAATAAATAAAGTGAATTTATTTATGGAAAACAAATTGGCGACTCTGCTGGGGAAAGCTGTCTCCTCCAACGAGATAGCAACAACTCAATACGATACTTCGTCGATCGGTTCGACGAAGAAGACGATGGTCGTACAATTCGACCAATCTGCTTACGAAGAAATGCTCAAGGCGAAGGAGGGCCGAACTGCTTCCTCCGCTCTTCCTGCTGCCAAGAAGAAGGGACACTCTATCTATGTCCCTAAGTCTTCTTCAACAGCCCGAAATGTTTCTGTCACTTCTCACGCTGACAAGAACACGTCTTCAACTTCAACGAAGCACACTTCGGCTTCTCTTAACACGGCAACAGTGGCTTCTCCTAGTCACGCTGACAAAGTGGGTTCTTTAACCAAGTCAGCGTGTCCAAGGAAAACCATCTCTGGACATGTCAAAGTCTCTTCTCCCTCTACTCTTACGACAGCAGTCGGCTCTTTAGCCATTGATGACTCTGCGCGTATAGCAGTCAAAGGGCAGCGTATGGCAAAGGCAGCGTATGCTAAGCCAAAGCCAGCGTATGCTAATAAAAAGGCAGCGTATGACCAGAAGTCCAAACTGAAGTCAGCGTATGCTAACAGATACATTCCTTTGACTGTTTCTCAAAATCAAGCTGGGGGTTCTCTTCCACAGAACATACAAATGATTCCCCCTCAACTTGCACATCTTGTGCCAACCAAGGAGAACGACTCTTTAGTCAACTCCTCTACTCCTAAGGTCTTTACCTCTGGAGTTAATTTGACTAGTACTCTTACTAGATCAAATAAAGGAAAACACCTTTTGGCTAATTCCTCTAAAGATGGATTATTACCGACTCCCAGTCGGAATAATACCCATCTTCCTTCTCTCGAAATTTCTCGATCTGAGAAAGGCAAATTACAAGTATCCAATACTGATACCAAAGTCAGATCTCCTACGGATCTTCGTAACAAGCTTAATCAGAATCGTCTCGGTTCCACTGAGACAAGTATATTAGACCCTGATACAGAATATGCCAAGAACTATGTGGCTCAAATTAATCAGTCTTTATACACTCAAGAACCGAGAAGACAAAAGAACAAAAGATAAGTTTCTACACAGAAACTATCTTCAAGTACTTCCCAATCTGTTCCTACAGATCTCCGGGAGTATTTGCAAAATAAACGGAGAATTGATACTCCATCAGGCTATGACATTGCTCATATTTGCCATGAAAAGCATGGTTGTAACTTCCAACCTCGGGTTGTGATTCAGTGTTGTTGTTCACCAAAAAGACAATCTATTTTCGAACGGATTCAATATGAACCAATATTGGATGAAGATGAACCTCTTTATGCTTCTGTCAACATGACCTCCAGAAATATTGGGGGTAGCATACGGTCTGATGCTATATCAGACTCTGAAGATGGTGTTTATCTCGGTACCCGATCTAGGACTGGAGCCTTGGCCAGGGTCTCTTCTTCTTCTCATCCAAGTGGTAATCCAGAGATCACAGAGGACTTCCTTGGAGAGTCCAACTTTCCAGTATTGACTCCCGTAAATAGCCCCGGGAAAGATACTGACTCACACAGTGATGATTCAGAACAGACTGTTTCATCATCTATTCCTCGAATGATTACCACTTACATGGCAGAGGGCAATCATGAACCTTCAACTAGCACCGAAGCTCATGAACAAAGGATTTCTTCCTTAGAACAACAGTTGCGAGCTATGGCAGATACATTGAATGCTATGCACACTCTTATGCAAGCTCAGCATCAAACTCAGCAAGTCCAACAGACAGCTCCTCCAGTAGTATTAAATACTCCTGTTGCTCCAAACCCGGAACCCTCTACTATTCCGGGGGTACAATCTAATGTTCCTGTACAACCCACTCCAAGTCAGTCTGGAGCTGGGGGTGGTACATATGCTGCAGTCCCTCCTTCCAATTACACTCAACAAGTTACAACTCCACAATCCTCCGGAATTGTTACTGAAGAGTTAAGAAATCTCCAAACTTAATTTAAGGCATTTAAACAGAAGGATGGTTTGCAAAGGTTAGGCATCAAACAACCTTATCCGATAGAATGGAAGCAGGTATCGTATCCACCAAAATACAAACCTCCGACCATCTCTTTCTTTGATGGGACAACCTCCCCAAGTCAGTTCAGTAATCACTTTGAAGTAATGACTGATCAGTTGCAACCAAGCGATGCCCTCCTCACTCGGGTGTTCGTCGGATGTCTCAAAGGAACGGCTTATGAATGGTATAGAAGTCTCCCTGACGGGTGTATTACCTCATTTGCCGGTTTCAAGCAAATGTTTCTTGAACGGTTCTATGAAGGACTCAATGACATGACCATGTCAGCCCTCATAAGAATTAAACAGAAAAATAATGAGACTACTGAGGACTTCATTGAAAGATTTAGAAGAGAAGCCCTTAAAATGCCTCTCGGAACTCCCGATGCTGTTACTATCGATACTTGCAAGTCGAATCTCTTACCAATTATCAGCATGTGGACAGGTTCCACTCAGTTCCAAGATTAGCCTTCATTCATCGTCAGTGCCAAAGCTGCCGAGGTCAGTGCTGAGACCTTCAAAGGTCTGGGGGTACAAATGGCTCCCAAGGAATCAAATCAGAGTGCTAGCAATAGTACTCGACCCAACAATCGCAAAGGAAAAGAGGCTCTTGAAGTCAATCTCCAGAGCAGTAGTCAAGAGGTAAAGGCTACCCAAACTACTCCAGCTCCAACAAATCAACAACAGAGACCTCCTCAGCCGAAGGAAGAATATTCTTTCGACGATAACGATGTTCAGGGTATCTTTGAATGCTTGCTCAAAGGTAACAAGATTCAATTGCCAGAAATTAAAAAGCCTGATGAAGCCAATAAGACAGATCATCCAAAATACTGTCCATATCATAGAATGTTGGGTCATACAATCCGGTCTTGCTATGTATTAAAAGGAAAGATCCAAGAGATGATTAAATCAGGAGCTGTGACACTGACACCCAAAGACAAGACAGTCACAGCAAATGTAATTTCAATACAGTTCGGTGACTTCCCTCCTTTAATGGTAGAAAGTGGGATTGTTTCTATCCCCAAAGCAACTCTCGAAGTTGTGAACATCCCACCAGCACAGAATGAAGGACTTGTTCCTGTCACAACTAAGAAGGGAGAGATCATGTGGATCCACCCGGATTTAATGACGGAGTTTGAGACGTCTTCCTCTTCTCCTCGAAAGATTCTTTTATCTAAAAAGAAGCTCGGGAAGACTAAGTCATGCAATGTGACTTCTAGTTTCACACCCAATTTTTATCTAACCTCTACTTTCATCTTGGCAGGAAATTCACTCCCTACGGAGATAAAATCTGTACCTCAATCTGAAGATAGGTACAAGCCTACATTTCATCTATATAGTTCACAATCTCGTAAATTAATGGCGAAGATGGGTTATGATTTAGCTCCTGGTTTGAACTCAGGCAAAGGACTCCGAGCACCTTTAGCCATCACTATGAGACATAATCAATCTCGTGTTGGCCTTGGTTTCTGGAATGAAGCTCTCATCAAGCATAAAAGAACCAAGAGCAAGATAAAGAATTGCAACATGGTTTCCATAGACCCTGAACCTGAGCCTGACGGTGAAGTTCTTGCTGGAACTCGGTCAGGAAAAATATATCTGAAAGATTATGCTGAAATTCCTGAAGAAACTTCTGATGTCCCTCCGGTTACGGCTCCAACACCAGTCTCTACTGAAGAGCCTTCAAATGTTCCTGTTGAGACAGTTCCTTCTAAACCAACAGCAGCTGACAAAGGCAAACAACAAGTCCGCTTCGACAAACCATTGAAGAAGTCATCTCCTACAGGACTTGAAAAGCCTTATAATTTTGATATATTGGCTCAACTAGCCAATACACCAGCTAAATTATCAATCTTTGAGCTCTTACGCCTCTCTAAAGAGGCTCGAGAAACTCTGAGTGAAGCACTGCTGCAAGCAGAAACCTGTCTAACTCTCCTCAAGAAGTTGGAAACAGAACCTGTTTCTCATTGCCATAATGTATTGGAATTTATTCCAAACATTACCTTTACACAGGACGATATGCTGCTAGAGGATAATCGACATGACCGTCCTTTATATCATACAGGATATATCGATTCTATGAAGGTTGATCGTCTACTGATTGATCCAGGATTCGCTCTCAATATTATGCCAAAGGCTATGCTAGATGCACTGAAGATACCTGTGCATAGTCTTTCCAGCACTATCACTACCATCTTGGGATTCAATCAAGGAAAAAGTGAGCCTTTGGGCAAGATTCGCCTCAAATTTTAAATAGGCGATCTTCGCACTAAAGTTACTTTTTACATCATCGACAATCATGGTTGCTCATACAATGCTCTATTGGGGAGACCATTCTTGCATGAACATAATGTCGTTCCTTCGACTCTTCATCAGTGCTTCAAATATGTTGATGATAATGGAGAAGTTCAGAAGGAGATTGCAGATCTCTATCCATTCAAAGGAGTCGAAGCTTACTCAATGACGCTCGCATGTACAAAGATGAATACTCAAAAGTCTTACAAGCTATGGATAATGATGATGAGATATCAAAAGTCGATACTTTTGTTATTCCTGTAAAAGGGCGTATCACTCCTCCGCAGTCTGCTAAATCATCTGAAGAAGGCTCACTGATAATTTCTATCAGTGGACGTACTACTTCATCACCTGCCCAAGCTCCACATGGCTCACTGATAATTCCTGTCAGTGGACGTAGTACTGTATCGTCTTCCCAAGCTCCACAAAGTTTACTGATAATTCCTGTCAGTGGACGTACCACTCCCCCTCCACCTTCTCAAGCTAGACCAGATACTCTAGTCATTCCAGTCAGTGGACGTACTACTTATCCACGATCTTCTTCAAGGGAGCTCACCTCTTCTGAGCCTTGTGTTATCGATCTTAATCGAAACAAAACTTCTGATCGCTCTTCCTCTCCCCCTTTTGTTATTAATTGGATTAAGTCTGATAAGGCTCAGCCTTCTGTTGTAAATACAGTATCCAATATTAATGAAGCATCTCCTTTGCAGTATATTGATGTCTGTAATCATGTACAAAGTTATTTACAATTGCTAGATAGTTTAGAGCCACTAACTATAGGAGTTATTCAAACTCTTCATACAGACGTATCATTGGAGTCCATACAAAAATTATACTTCGTGGTCCCTACTAGAAAGAAGGGAGAAAATCCAATATTCTTTTATAAAGGACCCCAGAATCCTCCTAACCTGGAAGAAGATGACACAAACGACGATACTGGAAGGTTACAACAGCGTCGCTACAGTCAACAGTCCAAAAATATTATCAAGAATATGGGTTATGATTTCAGAACCAGCCTCAATAATGGAAAAGGAAGAAGGATGCCCGTTCGAATTCCTCTATTAAAATACGGAAGGACAAAATGTGGTTTAGGTTACATTGCTCCTACTTCCTTTATCAACATAGTCCATGAAGATTCAAAATCTGATGAAGACGAACGATCTGAGTCTTCCGATTCCCTCTCTTGGGATTCTGACACAAGTATTGGCGATCTCCATCGCTCTATTCTATCCATCAATATGGTCTCTGTTGATGGCCCGCGAGAAAATGATGAAGAGGAGGATGATTTTGAAATATCACCTGAATCAGAACAATAGGCTCAAAGATTAGATAATCAATGGGAATTCAGGTTCGAGCAGAGGGAACCTCCTACTGAAGATAAACTGATCCAAATTGATGTTGGTGAAGAAGGGCCCCCTAAACCAATATTCATCAGTGAAAGTCTTTCAGAAACAGATAAGCAAGACATGATCAAGCTTATTCATGATTATATCGATGTCTTCGCTTGGAGTTATGAGGATATGCCGGGACTAGATCCGAAGATCGCAATGCACAAACTTAATATCATGCCAAATGCTAAACCAGTCAAACAACAACAGCGACGATTTCTTCCAGACATAATGGATGCAATTGAAGCCGAAGTCAACAAGCTTATGGCTTCCGAATTTATTAGAGAGGAACAACATCCTGAATGGGTGGCTAACATCGTTCCTGTCCTTAAAAAGACTGGCAAGATCCGAGTCTGTATAGACTTTCGCGATCTCAATGCAGCTTGTCCGAAAGACGAGTTTCCCCTTCCAATTACAGATGTCATGATCGACAACACATGTGGTTTCGAACGGATGTCATTCATGGATGGGTATTCGGGATACAATCAAATCAAAATATTTCCAGATGATGAAAAACACACTTCCTTCAGAACGCCGATCGGTACATACTGTTATACGGTGATGCCGTTTGGTCTCAAGAATGCAGGAGCAACATATCAGCGAGCAATGAGCACTATATTCCGCGAACATCTTCAAAAAATAGTCGAATGCTATGTTGATGAAATTGCAGTCAAAAGTCGACGAAAGGAGGATCATATCCAAGATTTGAAGACTATCTTTGATTTAATGCGTCAGCATCAACTTAAAATGAACCCTAGTAAGTCCTTCCTGGGCGTCTCTAGTGGTAAATTTCTCGGCTTCGTCATTACCGCTAAAGGTATACACGTGGATCCCGAGAAGATCAAAGCCATTCAAGAGATGCGTCCTCCACGCACCTTAAAAGAGCTACGAGGATTTCAAGGAAGAATTGCTTATATCAGGAGATTCATTTCCAACTTATCAGGACGCTGCAGACCATTCAACAAACTTCTGAAGAAAGGTGTATCTTTCGTCTGGAACGAAGAATGTCAAAAAGCATTTGACGATATCAAACAGTATCTCATGAACCCTCCAGTTTTGGTACCTCCCGTCTCGGGAATACCATTCCTTCTATATGTTCGAGCCATGGATCATTCTCTTGGTGCATTACACGCCCAAAAAAATAAAGATGGCCATGAACAGGCTATTTATTATCTCAGTCGCACAATGACAGGTGCTGAACCGCGTTATTCTCCAATCGAAAAAGAATGCTTAGCATTAATGTTTGCTGTTCAGAAGACGCGACATTATATTATCGGTCAAACGATTCACGTCATTTCTAGGGTGAATCCCATCAGGATTTTGATGAAGAAACCTGGTATTCTCAACTCCAGACTAGCTAATTGGGGAATCTTGTTAGCTCAATACGACATGCATTATATTCCTCAGAAGTCAGTTAAAGGACAGGCTCTTGCTGATTTTCTGGCAGCTCATGCGATTCCAGAAGATTCTAAATTATATGATGAGATTCCTGATGAAGTTCTGGATTCAAATCTAGTTTCTGAAGAAATTCCTACCTGGCGTCTATTCTTTGATGGAGCATCTAGAATAGGTCCTAATGGCGATATTGTCGTCGGAGTTGGGATTATTCTTGTATCCCCAGAAGGATTAACTTTTCAGAGGGTTTATTCTCTGGATCAATCATGCTCAAACAATGTAGCCGAATACAATACATTGCTCATCGGTCTTCAACTTGCTAAACATCTAGATATTCATATTTGGAAGTTTATGGAGACTCCAAGCTTATTATCAATCAGATCAGGGGAACGTATGAAGTTCGTCATCAGGATTTGATACCTTATCATCGAGCAGCACTCTCTATGGCCTCATCCTTTGAAGGTTTCTTTATTGAACATGTTCGACGAGCCTATAATGCAGAAGCTGATGCTTTGGCTAATCTTGCTGCTGTATTAGCCATACCAATCAGACGTCAGCAAGTAATAGTGGTTTATAACCGAGAACTATTCTGCGTTGAGAATAATTTGGCTTTGGTTTTTTCCCATAATCCAGACAAAGATTCTCTCAACCTTGATGCTGGATTAAAGTTTGACCAAGTGTCATCGTCTTCTTCCGATTCTACTATGGAATATGTCTTTTCTAATGAAACAGAAGCCATAACTGAAGACTGGAGATGCCTGTTTCTAGACTTTGTTTTGTATGACATACTTCCTGATAATCCGAGTAAAGCAGCGTCTATTCGACGTAGATCTCTCAGATTCTATTATAATCATACAACGAAAACACTATATCGTCGGGCCTACGACGGTCTTCTCCTTCGATGCATCGCTGGTGAAGAAGCACAACAGATAATCCGTGAAGCACATGATGGTGTTTGCGGAGCTTATCAACCAGGTCCTAAACTTCAAGATCGTATTCGACGTATGGGTTATTATTGGCCCACGATGGTGGCTGACGCCATTCAATATGCTCGAAAATGTAAAGCCTGTCAAATTCATACAGACTTTATCCATCAACCGTCAGAGTTCTTACACCCAACAGCGGCATCATAGCCCTTTGAAGCTTGGGGCATAGATGTCATTGGTCCTATCAACCCACCATCATCAAGAGGACATCGGTTTATTCTAGCAATAACCGATTACTTTTCCAAATGGGCTGAAGCAATCCCGTTATCTGAAGTCAAAACTTCTAGTGTTATCAACTTCGTCAAACATCATGTCATCTATCGATTTGGTGTTCCTCGACGCATTATCCATGATAACGGACCGCAGTTCGTCAGTCAGAAATTTACTCGATTCTGCGATGATCATCGGATCAATAATTTAGCTTCTACAGCATATAATCCAGCAGCTAATGGATTGGCAGAAGCTTTCAATAAAACGATCATCAAACTCTCAAAAAGTTTGTTTCTTCCAACAAACGCAACTGGGGCGAGAAGCTTGGTGAATGTTTATGGGCCTACCGTACCACAGTTTGCAATACGACCGGATGTACGCCTTTCTCTTTGGTATATGGGTGTGAAGCTGTTCTTCCCTTTGAGATCCAGATTCCTTCTCTGAGAATTGCAATCTCCAATGAACTTACAACAGAAAACAATAATCGTCTTCGACTTCAAGAATTGGAAGCTCTAGATGAAAAACGATTGTATGTTCAACAAAATATCGAGCTGTATCAGGCCCGAATCTCAAAAGCTTTTAACCGGAAAGTCAATGTCAGAGCATATCAGAATGGAGAACTGGTCCTTACTGTCAGACGTCCTATGACCATGACACATATGAGCAAAGGCAAATTTGACGCAAAATGGGAAGGCCCATTCGTAGTGAACAAAGTCTTCTCTAACGGAGCATACCAGCTTGCCTCTATGGATGGGAAAGTCATGATGATGCCTATCAATGGCAAATTCTTAAAGAAATATTATGTATAATATTTTCATCATTCCCCAGCAAATATAAAATCAAAGTTAATTCTTCTCTACAAAAGTTATCTCGATATCGTTATCCCCAGAGGAAACTGATATTCTACAATGTATCATTTCCCCAGAGAATTTGATATTTTGTCTTATTAGATCTCCAGTAGATTTAATAAAGATCTTGTATAGAAAATCATGTCCATATTACCTCTGAATTTTCTATCTCAGTATGTATCATATTTTCTATTCTGGAAAAATGATATCTCGTCTTTTGATTTCCGAGTCCAAAGATCATGGAAAATAGAATCCAAAGATATCTTTATATCTGAATTCTGTTTTTTTTAATCAGTATTAAACTAAAATTATCTTTGGTTTAATATCATGATAGAGTTACAAAGTTATTTGTATATTCTATTTTATTGAAATATGTCATGTATTATTTACCTCTGAACATGTTTTCTACAAAAATATCACCCACAGAATTGAAATCAAGTCAAAATATTCATTTTAATCAAAATCAGAGCATTGATTACAAATGGGTACCAAAACTGCAATACATGATAAATATAAAAGATCTATTTAGGAGGAGTAATTATCTCCTGAATACGAACGATTACATTATTTATCTTTTCTTCATGAGCTTTCTTGATTCGCTCTGCTGTTTCAGCTCCAATCATCCGTTGGTCATATTCCACAATAATAGAGCTGCGGCGATTGGTCTCTTCAATCTGATTGGTTTGCATCAATTCTCGTTCTTGCTGTAAAAATTGACAGCGTTCAGCTTCAGATTTACGATCAGTAGCAATCTCTGATTGTTCTTTTTCCACGGAGGCAATTTGCTCCTGAAGACGAGCTAGCTCTTCCCTCAACTTCCTAAGCTCTTCAGCTTTTGACGCTTCATCTTTCTCTAGGCGCTCCATATTCTGATGAATACTTATTATTTCTTCGTCTTTCGCCATTAACTCTTTAGAAGACTGAGCGAGGAATTCTGTCAGAGCAATGTGCTGAGCTTGAGCTTCATTCTCCAATTGAGCAATCTCAGCTGTAGTCAGAGAATTAATATCTTCCTTTTTTATCTCCCAGTATTTATGGATGTTTGCTTCTAAATCATTCAAGAGATGTTCAAAAAAGACACATTGGGTCCCATAACCAGCCTGTCTCAAAGCTGAAAGTGGAAAACTAGTCGCCTCTCGAAGACTCAAAAAGGGCATAGTTTTATCCTTTATAAGTCGTCTTGAGAATATATCCAGATACGAATAAATAATATCTGAATACATTCCCATGATCTTTGCTATCCCTGTATCAAAACCGGGAGTCGCTGCCATAGTAGGAGAAAGAACAGGAGGAGCCTCTATTCTGGGAGTTGAAGTGAGTGCTTTTGGAGAACTCGGCAAATGTGAACTCCCCTCACCCACATCAGTTTGGACTAGTGGGGCTTAAGTAGAACTCATAGCCGGTGCAGTTCCTACAGCTGTTGGAATCAAAGAAGCATGATCAAAAGACAATAAAGCAGAGACAAGACAAAACTTTGATGAATAAAATACTACCTGGAGCTGGTTCATATTCAGTTTCCTTTGGATCATTCAGCCCGGCTCGTAGTCTGTTCAGAGTGCTTTCTGACACGGCATTTATTTCACTGCTGCCCACCCCAGAAGTACTCGGAACTTGAACTTCTATTTCTATATGCCTCTCCGGCTCTGGTGTCAACCCTGAGTGTTGACCAATGGTCTTCAGTACATCAATTGGAGTTTTAGACGGTGATTCGTCGTCTATCTCCATGTCTTCTTCTCCAAAAGAATGAGACGAAGGTTCATAATCAACTTGTTTGTCATCACTCTTATTGCTCTCTGAAGCTTCAGCAATTGGTCTGAGTGTAGTGGCTTCCTTCACTGATTCTCCCGAAATTAGTAAGTCATTAGCTGTTTCAGTCTGATGCTTGGCCTCTACCGCAGGTTGACTAATCACCTGCGCATCATCGGCCATTGGCAGAATCGATCCTACATCAGAAGGCATGGATGACCCAGCAGGTTCAGGAATATCTTCTTCAATAGGTTCTGTCTTTACAGAAAAATCAAAGGCAGCTTGTTTTTCTGAAGCCAATCGTACAGCACGATCGGTGGGACTCTCTGCATCGAGACAAATTACGGATTTAGTTTTTGAAACTATCACTTTCCTTCCTATTCTTTTTGTGAATGGAACAGTAGGATAATTGTCTTTTGGATCACTACCTGCTTCATCAGCATCTCTGACTCGAGTGGAAACAGGAGAAGCCCCCGGAATAGTAATTCCTCCACAATTTCGAGCCTCTGCCCGAGTAACTCTTTTTGGGGCAGGCCCAGCAGCACCTTTGCCCCGCTTCCTCTTCGGAGTATTATCAGCAGATATACTCTCTTCAGCACTCCCGATGGGTACATGTAATGGTTGATGAAGGTCATCAGAGAAGAAAGTTTCTAAAACTTCATCATCAACTTCATCAGTAGCCAAAGGATCTTCTTGGTTATGACAATCTCTAGGCAGGGCTGACTTGGTTGATTTCTTTTCAATATGAATAAAGCTTCTACCTAAGATGCTGAATTTTTCATCAAAGGTATTAGCTGATACATAGAATTTGGCATAAGACGCCAATATTCTAGCTCCTTTCTAATAGGTGACTGGATCTGGCATGGAAAAGGTAGCCCCTGTACCTTTAGCAATGTAATATATCCAAGCTCTGGCACCATCAATCAACCCGCCTTGATAACCAAAACATGTCGTGGCATTGCCCACATATAACTGATCATAACCAAATTGCCGAGCAAACCTACTCGGAAGATATAGTTCTAGATAAGTGATGTTGTCACGGCGGCAAATTAAATGAGATGGCCTGATCCTCTTCAGCCATTCATGTTGAATCTCATCCAACTCATTGCCACCAATGCCATCAACCAACCTCCCAGGCATGGTTTCATAACTAACCGGTAGAGGAACACAAGTGAAGCTCCATAGTTCTCCTCTGTTTAATATAGTTCTGCAATCTGTCAAAGTGTCATATTTCCACTTTGGTGTGTGACTGTATCTTTCCAGAAAGGTGTCATCTGGTCTAGCCATCCCAGCATTCATAAGAGATTCGAAATGCAGAAGCAGCCACCCAAATAAATATGTAAAGGGCATTTCTACCCGAGGAAAGGATGTAAGGCTCTTCCTTGCCAATTCGAACATTCTGTCTGTATATGCCCTTAATCCAGCATTCAGACGGCATGTCATTGCTGTCAGCAAATCCATCTTATACCCGAAAGTCAGACGGACTGCTGCGAAGACAACTCCCTGTGCATCCTGTCTGCTGAACAGGTGCCAGGTACTATAAATTTTCTCAGCCAGAGAGATATAAATCTGGCCAGATGACCTTCAGCGGATAATTCTTGGCTACCCTGCTTAATATAGGTCTCAAACCTATCACCGGCTTTATAAGTGCCTTCGTCTTCGTCAATGACGATGTCGTCATGAGTGGTGTCCCGGATGAGCTTATCAATCTCAGCTTGATTCAGAGGTTTAAATTCACCAACATATTGCTCAGACTTCTTCTTCTTCTGAACTTCATCAGTACGGCCTTGAAATAAATAGGCCATCCATTTAGAGGAATAACAGTTGGAATCTCCTTCCCCACCTTGTCCTTTATAAAAAGCCTTACAAATACTGTAATGGCACATCAATTCTTCAAAGACATGAAGAACCATTGGGTTGGCTTTGGAGATCTTATTCATTTCATCAACGAAAGGGATATACTCTTTATATGGCAAATCTGCTGTTGGTAACTAAGAAATATATGCCATTTCATGAAGGGCGAATCCCATCTCGCCTCTTGGGGTCATGAAGGTACCGGTACGGTAGTTATACCTCTCCGCTAACGCCAAGAACAAATTCGGGTTTGGCCTAAAACCATAAGCAGTGCACTTAATGGCATCATATAGGCCTATCACCTGTAATTGTTCACCAAAATTCTTCAGAATCCATTTCACAAGAGCAGTCCATCTGGTATTCTCCGGATTTACCAGACCAGTCAGCCTCATAGACTGTTTTGGGTAGATGGCATTTTCCAGTTGAGCAAATTCGTTTACAAAGATTGGGACTCTGACTGGCTTCAGAAGTGCTGAGTCCTCAGGAGGGATGGTGGCAGGTAGCAGTCCTCGCAGAGATGTGACATGTGGTTCAGTACCACTGCAGAATCTTCCTTGACAATATCCTATCCATCCAGCTTTTGCTTGCCGGAATGGAGTGATATCCCACTTCATTTGTCTTTGACAACTCGCATGAAATAAGCGAGCTATGTTGATGCTTTTTGATAAACCAGTCAGATACATTGGCTGATTTACATCACCATCCCTATAATAACAGTATGATACTTTGTCCAGAGCAGGCTGAGAGTTTATGTCAATAGCATCTCCGAAAAGAAATGCTGGCTTCGAGTGGGTAACACCATCCACACTTTGTAAAGGCAGTCCACTCATCAAGTTCAACAAGGTGTCATTTTCCTGATTTGTTAAAAGAGCTATCCTTGTAGAAGGTCCATCGAATTGGGGAAAACGAACATGTGATAGGTCACTTCTATAGTTATTTCCTACGCATCCTTCAAATTCTGCCTCCTGAGCCAGAATATCTACTGCAAAAGAAGAATAAAACCTTAGAAATCTTCAACATCAAGAGACTCAAAGTTCAGCATACGCTCAGTTTTTTCTAAGCGTATGGCAGATTCAAAGTTCAGCATACGCTCAGTTTTTACTAAGTGTATGGCAGACTCAAAGTTCAGCATACGCTCAGTTTTTATTAAGCGTATGGTAGACTCAAAGTTCAGCATACGCTCAGTTTTCCTTAAGCGTATGGCAGACTCAAAGTTCAGCATACGCTCAGTATATCCTTAGCGTATGGCAGACTCGAAGATCCATATACGCTCAGTTTATCCTAAGCGTATGACAAATTCAGAGATCACTTTTTACGCTCAGTCTATCTTAAGTGAATGATTTTAAAAAAAGTTCAGTTTATGTTCAGTTTGAGCGTATCAGCGTATGGTTGACAAAATGAGCATCAAAAACATACGCTAACACAGGAGTTAGCGTATCTCAGTGAGACAACTCGCCATAGCATATTCTTTCAAGACAGCATATTTTGACATTTCTATCAAAAATACGCGTATCATACAGAGTACGCTCCAAACATATTTTTCGTATGAACAAAAAATATGGGATACGGCTAAACCCTAAAGAGGAAAGCGTATTTTCTGACGTATTTGACCCTAAAAAGGGGATACGTTTTATGATTTTATTCTAACCAGAGCCCTAAATAGGGGATAGTTACTGTTCATCATCATCATCCTCACCATAGAGAGGCTTCAATGGGCGTTCTCTTCGTCGAACGCGCTCATTGGTAGTCTTCTTAGCAGCGACGGTGGCGGGCTGAGATGACTCCGCAGGAGCCTTCCCCTTTCCCTTCGCAGCAGCATCAACCTTGGGCGCCATTGATAAAGCTTGAGTCGAAGAAGAAGAAGTTGAGTCTTGAATTCTTTTCTCTCTCGAAGATGGATGCAAAAGTAAAGAAATAAATTAGGTTTTGGAAGACCTATTTATAGAAGAAAAGAAGAAGTTCAAACGGCGGATATTCTTTAAACAGAATTCCTAAAGATTTGCACTGATATTGAGGAAGATAACAAACTGATGCCAGCGTGTCAGGACTTATTCCCACTTTAAGTTCAAAGTAATTTCGAACTTTTGAAATTCATAAAGTTCGAAAACTTTGAAGGGGGTCTTGTAGGGTGTGAAAATTATGACACGCTGACATAAGACTCAGCCAAAGTCATACGCTCAAGGTCATACGCTCAGTTAAAGCCATACGCTCAAGGCCATACGCTCAGCCAAGGCCCTACGCTCATCTAAAGGCCGTACGCTCAGTGAATATTTTAATATTTCTTGAGATGACAGCACAGCATGTATTTAATGAAGATGAATCTGACACTTCGTCTTTTGTGCAAAGACAGCTGCCCTATGAAGATTAGCCGTCGTATAGGTTTTCGAGAAATGATTTTGTCTCTTACGAGGACAGCTCAGCAGCCATCATAAAAAAGAGCCATCATTACTGTCATTTCTGACAGTCTGTCAGACATCATATCTGCAGCACGACGCTCAAGAAATATTTGTCAGTATTTGAAGATATGGCGTTTGAGAAGATTGAGAACAGCCACGTGTCTACTCCCTCAATGTATACGGCTCCTTGCCCAACCAAGTGAGCGTATGGACCTCTATGACTTCTTCCCAACCAAGTGAGCGTATGGACCTCATATGACTTCTTCCCAACCAAGTGAGCGTATGGACCTCATACGGCTCCTTGCCCAACCAAGTGAGCGTATGGACATATGACTTCTTCCTAACCAAGTGAGCATATGGACCTCATATGACTTCTTCCCAACCAAGTGAGCGTATGGACCTCATACGACTTCTTCCCAACCAAGTGAGCATATGGACCTCATACGACTTCTTCCCAACCAAGTGAGCGTATGGACCTCATACGACTCTTGCCACCAAGTGAGCATATGGACTCCATACGACTCCTTTCCAATAAAGTAAGCGTATCAGCCTTCTATGGCTCTATGCTGTCCAAGTCAGGTATACAAGACATGTGCCTTCAAAAGCTAGCGTATGGCTCTTCTTCAAAGACAGCGTATCACAGCAATGCGTTCAGGATGATTTTCAACGTACAGTCAACACACGTTCTCACGTGTCCTGTACCCAGTTACCCACTTATTCAGAAGTTATGCAACGTGGCATCCATGCCACCAATCTCTCCTAAATATATTCCACTACTTTCAACCACACTCCAACGTGTCTCCATCAGAATTCGCCATGCGTCCCTGCAGTTATGCACACAAGTAACTGACTGAGCGTATGCTCCAGAACAGTTTTCCAGAACTCTATAAAAGAGAGTTTCTTCATCTTCATCAGACACTACAGACAATTCAAAGAGAACAGAGAGATTTCCCAGTTGCTGTCCAGTTCTTCGAAGTTCGAGTTTTCTTCATCGTATCGTCCAAGGGATAAAGTAATCGTCTTCTAGATTAGATTCCTACAGTTGTAATTTTCTCAGATACAAAATAAATAAAGTGAATTTATTTATAGAAAACACTTTCATCGTCACTGGAGGCGAAGGTGGGGCTTTGCCCCGAAGCTTAACAACAAGAGGCGTTGACACCTTGGAAAGCCTCCCCTTCAGTCGAACCTTCAAAGGTTCTTTGATTACTGTTGCATTTTCTGAAGCTGTCTGTGCCTCGTCGTCCGCATTATTGTTGTCATCATCCCAGGGGACTGACTTGTATAGATCATCATCCGTATAATAGGCTTCAAGTCCTCGAAACGGGTCGATATCAGCGAACTCTGTTTGATAGTCCGTTGCTGGCCACATATTTATGTACTGATATAGGGTGGAAGGGACAATCATGAACTCATAGATCCATGGTCGCCCCAGCAGCATGTTGTAATTTATGTCTGTATCAATGACATAGCAAGTCACTTCAGTGTGAAGGTCGCCGACTGACATTCAGGCAAATTTTACCTAAGGGCTCGCTCTTTCCCGCATTGAAGCAGACTGATTGTTGTGTTCGAGGCTGTCAACCGATGCATCGGCAACCCTAAAGTTTGAAGCAGGCTTCTTGGGATAATATTCAAAGAGGAACCTGGGTCGATATAGATGCGATCGACCTTAATGGCACTGACATATCCCGTATAGTACAGGGGCGGTTGTGCCGGTTATTCTTTAGCAACATGTCTTGCTGGGTGAAAGTGATACTAGGAATCACTTCGACCACGCTGTGATAATGTGGGCAAGCTGTAGGATCTACTTTCGATAGCCAAACCTGGGTGAGGAAGGACTCAACGTTCTGTAAAGCTTCACTGAGCGCATCTCGGGTCTCTTAGAGAGGCGAAGGAGCTCGAAAAGTGACAATCTAGCCGAGAGTATTAGCCAGTTGTGCTAGAATATCGAAGTTGTAGGGTTGATAGGCCCGATTGTCAAATCCTTTCTGAGGGGTTTGTCGAAGCGAACCTCCTTCGTTTCTGCTTGTCCATGGTAGGGGCCCGGGATGGACCCGCCTCCGGTGCCTCAGGGATCTGAGGTGGACCTGCTCCTGATATATTAGGACAGGGGGAGTATTTGGTGGAGATTCCTCCTAGTTTGGAGCATGGCTCTCCTCTTGCCTCTGTGCCAAGCAGGTGGTTACCAAAGCATCGTCGGTCGACGTCAAGACCATGCAGCATGCCTTGCCTTTGGCAGAAAGGGTCGTAGATGTAATCATGTCGGGAACCAAGTCAGGATGTATCCAATGACTTCGCCTCGAGGCATAGAGAACGGGACGAGCCGTTGAGCGTTGTCCCATTCTGGCAAAAGGTTGACTACTTCCATCGTTGCCTTTGGAATAGGGATGACGCCATCTTGTACCTCTGTGGCTAGAAAACTCCCGAACTGGAGAGTAACCATATTGGTTGTGATGGTCTTCTCCTCGCAATCCAACGATATAATGATGGCGTTAATAAGGTGCTGAATTTGCCCTTTCAACACATAGCAATCATGTGTTGAGTGATAGACGTACTGGTGATAATTGCAGTACTTGGGATGGTCCACCTTCCCACTTCATCAGGACGCCTGGGTGGCGGATGGACAGTTTGCCACTCTTCGTAAACATCTCGAAGAGCTCCAGCGTATCCTCGTCGTTGAAGGAGTAAGTCTCCCTCGGCCTCTGTACTTCCGTAGACTTGGGGTTCGCAGCTACTGAACCTTTGGAGATGTTGATGGTCGTGGCTTGCTTGCCTTTTCGTCTTTAGGGTTGTTGCTGTACGAGCATCTCCCTTTGTCTTCGGGCGCAGGAAAGTGTAGCCCCAGGAGCTGTGCGTCCTAGGATTTCCTTTGTGCGGCATCTCAATCCACTGAAGATAAATCCATCGTAAGACCAAGCGCACTAATATTGATTAGGTATTAACACGCCAGATCCTACAAACAACCAAGAATAGACAATGTATAATAAATTTGATTAGACTCTATTACAATTGTCTAAACAAGCTCAAAGTGAATAAGAAAGCTTACAAAACTAGGCCATATCAGCAGAATAAAGTAACACAAAAATAAATATGAAGTCAGAGGATTATAAAAAGATATCAACCAACATATATACCTAAATCCTGAAAATGTAATCTTCCATCAATCTACCCTTCTATTCTAGCAGCAGTCTCAACGAATACCTGGAGTGATAACCAGGTCCTTAAGGATTAACAAGATACAAATAAATATGTTGAATGTAATATAAAATATGTAGAGAAAATAAGAAATAGTCATGGAAGAGTCAACTAAGACACAAGGAGACTAAGATTAAGGAAACTAAGATATAAGGAATCTAAGATAGTGGCATGTCATAGTAGAAATGTGGTAATACACGTGACTATAAGTAAATTGGGGTAACCGTACCTCGATGGGAGCTCACAGTCTTATAATCAGTAGGCTGATGGGAACTCCATAACTATAGTAAGTCTCATTCGCACTCGATGGGAGCTCACGAACTAGGTGGTAAGGTATAGTCAACGTCTAATAACAGGCCATGATCAAGTCAAGACAAATATAGGTAATCAAGTCAAGTCAAGGTCAATGCATAAGAACAGGGAATATAATAAAGTATAGTGTAGCATAGATCCACTATGTGAAAAAAGAAAGAAAGACATGTAGCATTATGGAAACAAGTAAGAAACATCATGAGGCACGTACAAGAATCATGGATAGTACAAGAAAGAAATAGACATGAACTAGATTGACTTAAAAAAAACATGCATAATACTGTACAAGTTGGCAATGTATACTTGCATGTAATCTCCAAATATGCGTACAACGGCCCGACTCCAGTATCCTTGGTCACACCGTCATGAACTCCTAGAATAAATCAATCTACCAAATAAATGACACGTCGATGTCATACTCACACTATTTATATAACTATATAGTCTTAACTCAATATATTCTAACTAAACTAGTACTTAACCATATTTATAGACCATATATGGTCTAGTCACATTAACTACCCAACTCAATCTAACATATAACATTAAATCTTCTCACTAAAGTAATATTTTCATAAAATAAGATATCATAATTAATTATAGAAAATATTTATAAATATTATATAATAATTATATTTTATTCATAGAAAATTATGTGTACTAAGTCTTGTATTGATTCTACATTATTCCTATACTTGGTATGTGATTTGAGTCCCAAATAATAAATATTTAAAAATCTCTAATTCTGGAAAAATAAAAAAAATGTTGAATTATATATTTATCATGAAAATATGCACAACAATTAATTTAGTAATTTAGTAAGGATATGCGAAGATCAAGGCTTTGGATACAAAGCACACAAAATTTTCGGAGTTACGGTATTACAGCAAATGTTAAGAATTTTAATAAATACAAAAAAACTCAAAACTCGGCAAAACGATATGTTGGAATTTTTTTGATGTCTAATTTCTTATAAAAATTATTGGAAGATCGAATCTGAACGAAAATAGGCAAAAATCTACTTGCAACAGATCTAGTCTGTTCTGAACACCTTTCCGTAGAATGGATGTCCCGGACAAATCATTTGAAACTGTGTGGGTGTTCAATTGGATATGAAAATAAACACAAATTATTTATTAGTTTGGTTTTACGAAAAGATGAGATCAAGAAGTACATGAAATCAAGATAAAATAGCATATTTGTTGGAATGAATTCAGACTTGGATCCCAACTTTCGTTGACTTGTAGGGCTATTTTGGTGTACTAGAAGCGATTGTGAACATATGATAGTTGATAGCATTTTAGAGGTTTGTGTTATCTTCACAACTATTTTGTAGAGACCATGGGAGGTCGAGAAGGGGTCAAAACTGCTGATACGGCTGAAAGTGGTCGGCGGGTGTATATGTTGAAGAAATTTCAGGATTATGAGGATATAAGGGGGTTGGTGGCCACTTTATATGCATCTATATATAAAGTTTGAAGGGTTAAAGGATTAGGGTTTGGGTAGAGAAGGTTTTAGGAATGTTTGGTTTGATTTGGTTGCTCCAATAAAAAGATATACAAGATTGAATCAATAGGAAAATATTGAGTTTCCTAATTTGGAAAGTCAATGGTGGGTGGTTAAACTATTATATGGATGTACTGAATCTCTAAAAATAATCTAAATTCATCAGAATAAGTTATGGTAACCTATTATAGGCTCAACTAAGGCAAGTTGGACTAGTTCTAGGTCGGTATAATTTTTATAATCAAATTGACTCCGAAAGGCTAATTAATGGGTCTTGTATGAAAAAATAGCACATAGAAACTTAATTTTGTGTGACACAATAGCATGTGTAGTAGGCTCAAAATAGGTCAAAACTATATATTGGATCGAATGGTGTGGATCGAGTTTGGGCCTCAAATCAAAATTGGAAAATAATCTAATTTTATGGTAATGGCTAAAACGATCATTTTGATCCTAAAGTTGTACAAGAAATACATAGTACAGAAAAACTTTTCACGACCCGCACCCACTTTTCGGATGCGAGCTGTGAGCAAGCCAGCTACTATCGAGCGGACTCCAGCCCGACTCGAATAGTAAAGGCGTCAAGAGCATGGTAAATGCCAACTCATGGCAAGGCAAAACTATATCTGAAATCCACAAGAGTAATATAAACACGAATGAAAACTATGGGTCGTGGTCTGTATCCCACTAGCATATTTTTCCGATAAGACTCCAAGGAAAAATAATGTGAGTCTATAAACTAGGCTAATAAGCAGGATATCTCATGATAAGGAATGACAGCACGAGAAGACAATAAACATAATATCAATATGAATCTGTAAGTATATCGTAATCATCCACCATCCTGCTCTGCTAACTAACTCCATGCAATCGCTAAAACTGAAGAGATCATCAGGTCCTCAGGGCACATAGCAAGATACATAAAAACATGCATATCTAACATTTTATCATGCAATAAAGAAAATACAGGATATAAACAAGAAAAGACCAATCAACACGAAAACATGACTATACACGAGGGAGAACCATACGCATAAACGAACTGCTAGAGGAGAACAAGAGAACACACGTCACAATGTCAACGGATAACAAATCGAATACTCAAACCCTCGCCCCTAGTGTGGACCCGCAGGTTGAACAACTACTAACCCTCGCCCCTGGTGTGGACTCGCAGGTTAGCTTCAAGAATCACCCTTGCCCCTAATGTGGACTCGCAGTGTGGACAGATAACTACTAACCCTCGTCTCTGTGTGACTCGCAGGTTAGCTTCAGGAATCAAGGTACAGATAACTACTAACCCTCGCCCCTAATGTGAACTCGCTGGTTAGCTTCAAGAATCAAGGTACAGTAGTTCCGTTTTGACTTACTCATTCTATGACACAATACGACTCAGTCGAAGTACAGGTGATGATACGACACGACTCAGTCCAGATACACGGAAGAACAGATCCAATATGAACTAGAAAGCTAATTATGATCAAGAGCAATATATATATATATATATATATATATATATATATACACACACTAGCATGCACGGTGAAATCATATGACAATAATCAACTAGTAAGACTAGATAATAATAGGAATAAGCATGTAAATAAACTGTAGAGGGAGGCAAGATATACTTAGTTGGTTGTAGCACGAAAAAACCAACAATATACCGTCAACTGGTAAGCCATAAAGTTCAAATCTCACAATGTCTCCAAAAGCTGAAATAGATATTACCAACGTTTTCAGAATAGTCAAATTGATAGGATTGCCTGTCCTTAAGTCCAATTCTGGACACAGGGGCAAAACGGTCATTTCGGGCCAAAACGGTATCTTCCGTTGGATGCTTTGCACCGAAAGCGTGCCAGAGTCAATGGTCTCTAAAGTTATCAAACTACATGTCTACGGATTCATTTTGATGATACGAACCCAATCGGATGTCCAAAGTTGGATTCCGACGGACCGTGCACAAAATTGCCCGTTGAGTCGGACCAAACTTGGCATACAGGACCAAAAAAACAATACGGTCCTGTTGGCATAAATTTCGTCTCGATTTGACGAACGTGCACAAAGTAATTAAAAAAATTGCAAGAGGCCGATACAGTAAATTTTGACGGTTACGCATCAAATTCGTCGCGCACACGCGACCAATTTGAATTCCGTCAAAACCCACACATCCGCGAAGTCGATACACACCTTTCGATGCTTCCAGTTCGCGACCACGGTGCCGGTTTGGGACGCACGTCGTATCGGGAAATTATATGATTTTTAAAATAGGTTTTTTCCAATTTTTATCCTGAATAACTTCCAGTATAAAACCTTAAAAAACAATTCTACAAAAAGGAGTTTGATCTCGTATAGGTGTATATGTCTGTTTAAAGGAATTTCAAAATTGTTAATAGGTTGACGAGGATCTATCCGTAAACTGGGGTTCATAGACTACTTTACGTCCAATTTTTCAACAGGATTTCGATAATCTTCTCATCAATTTTCTGGATAGGGTGTTTGTCTATCACGAAACCTATCTACTGCGATCGAAACTGGTTATATTGGCTTCCTAAAACAATCTACGGGTCGTGAAACAATCAAGTATCGAGGAAGAAAACTTACTGCGAAGACGAGTGTTTGGATTGGTGTTGCTGTTGACTGTCCTTTGTCCAGCGCTGCTGGTGTGCGCGCTTGCTCCGGCACGGCTGATGGTCGTCGGAGTTCGTGATGGGCCGGGCTGGTCGCCGGGATGAGAGGGTGGCACGGGGAGGTTTTACTGCTAGGTTTCTTTCCTCCTTCCTTTCGATACATATATATGTATGTGACCACGGGTTGGGCTTCCATAGGGGGTCGGGTGGTCTATGCTGGGTGGCTTGTTGGATGGCCCTTTTTTTTGATGTATATATATATATATATATATATATATATATATTATATATATATATATAATATATATATATGATGATATATATATATATACATATATATATACAATATATATATATATATATATATAATATATATATATATATTATATATATGTATATGATGACTATATATATATATACTAGTCATAACCCGTGCCCATAGGGGCATGGTTCATTTAAGGTATTCCCCCTCAAAAATTTGGACCCCAATTTTAAACGAACAAATAATATATGAGGCCCCCATCAAAATATTAAATCCCAACCACTGCTGGATGTGAATTTTCTTTTGATTCCCCATAAAACCCCACTCTCAATAATGCTCATCCACAAGCATTATGAGTGCAAACCCCACTCTTTGGTCTCTATAAAACTCTACTTCATTATGAGTGCAAACCCCACTCTTTGATTCCCCATAAAACCCCACTCTCATTATGAGTGCAAACCCACTCTTTGGATTTCCCATAAAACTCCACTCTCATAATGCTCATCAACAACCGTGATTCACCAAGATTAAATCACACCACTCTTTATCTAGGCACAGTCAGCCCTAGGATTCAAAAACCTTTGTGTTTGTATAAT
>JANAVB010043420.1:5473475-5641897 GCA_029216955.1 Iris pallida | reverse complement strand
ATATATATATATATATATATATATATATATATATATATTGTGTGTGTGTTGTATATAGAATGTGCATATCATTTCCATTCTGAGTTTATAGTTGGTTAGTTGATTGATTTGGTTTTATACATATACTTGGCTGTATATATATATAATATGTGTGTTGTAATATAATGTGCATATCAATTTCAATTCTGAGTTTATAAGTATATATATGTGTTTGCCATTGGTGTAAACTATGGATAAGGAGTCAGTTTAGGATTGACCCAATGAGCCTAAATTGGTCGAGTTGACTAGGAAGTTGACCAAGTTGACAAAAGTCAACCTTGGGTCAAACTTGATCCAGATCGACTCAAACGGACTTAGAATGACTTGATAACTTGTGTTTGACCTAAAAATTGGTAGATGGACTAGTTGACTTATAGTTGACTAGGTTTGACTAGGGTTGACCAGAGTTGACCAAGGGTTGACTTTGACCTTGAAGGACCTAGAATCATTTATAATGTATTATAGGCTATTCTCATTTCATATTAGACACTTTGTAACCTATGGTTGTTCTAAATAGGACTTTGTGATTCCAGTTTGGACTCATATTCTCATCAGGCATTCGGAATACCAGGCGAGTACATTCTCTAATAGTTCTTTTATTTACTTGTCAATTTCTATATTTCATTCAGTTCTATTTGATTCTCGGTTACAAACAAGGATTGATATTTCTAGAATTCATGTATACGACACACATACCTACTTGTCTAGCCTCTATTAGAAGAACCACTACAAGAATTACCTACAAGCACCTTCATGTTCTGGCTAGATTTGTTCTCGATTTATGTGTCGTGTTATGGATTCACTCATATTTGTCGGACGGGAAAATACTTGAGTAGACATGTAAACATTCCTAAATACTCGAACCACCTCCCTGTAAATTATACAAGAACGATAGCCATCCCACACTTGGCCAGTGTGTGATGTACCGGATTATCCCTAGCCATTTACATGTCGATCTCAGTATTTTAAAATACACTGTGAGTATTGTCAAGAATTTTTACTAGAATCACCACAAGAATCTTACTGGAATCATCACAAGAACCGTTAAAGAATCTTCCTGCTTGAATCATTGATTGGAATCACTCTTGACATATATTGTACCACTGGACTCATATTACATTATTCTAGTTCAGCTAGCTTTTATTTACAGTTTTCATGGACATGATATTCTGTTTCACAGCTTTTACTTTTCTTTTTTTTAACTATTGTTTTACATCTTAAACTATCTCGAACTTCCATGCTTCATCAATATAACTGTCTATAATTGTTTTATAGTCTTTGTCATTTACTTGGATTTACTTGATGAGATGTATTCATTCCTGTCCTGACAGGACCTGTTGAAAATATTACAGATATTAGCCCTAAGGATGCATGCCCTACTCACTATGGATCTGGAGAAGGATTAGCTACCTTTGGCCCTGACTCTCAGGAATGATCGGGAGACTAGTTTAGGAGACTGTTTTAGATTTCTTTACTAGAACTTGAGTTGTAATAATTTGAGAGTTGACTTATTTTGAGTTGTTTTAAGATACTTTCATTTAGTAGTTTTTATTGTTTTCTTTTAGTTATAGAATTCTGTGTTATCCTATCGTACTTAGACTGTGATTGAGTTATATTATTTCTATACTTGTCCTCCGTTCGAATTTAAGATTTAAGACAAGTACATTATATAATTGCGTGAGTTGGTTTAGATAGTGACCTAGAACATCGTTCTACCGCCGATTTCGTGGCGTAGGCTGGGCGTTGTTACACACTTGTACCCTTACACTAGGTGCGGGTCGTGACACATTTTTAGTGGTAGCCCATGCAGGTCGAGAGTCGTATTAGTGTGATATCGTGGTAGTACGGCAATTTAGTTGTACTTCTAACGAGCCTACGATAGGAACTAAGAAATAGGCATTAGCGGAGAGGTACTCAATCACAGTTATGAAAAAATCTGACCTAATTCGTGCCATCTACACTTTCTTTCTGATAATTGGCTTCTTTGAAATAAACTGTCCTCCTTTAATTATATCGCTTCTTTTTCAGTAATTGATTCTTGTTTGATCTGTCTTCAGGATGGTGGAGACACGATCGCATCGCTCTGGCCTAAGGGATACCATTGAGAGGTTTGCCACTTTCCGCCTGACTCAGTAGGACCCTGGGACCGCAGTACCTCTCGTTCCTGCTCAGGTGGGAGCGTCTACAGCTTTTGGGGGGTGCTCCTCCACCGGTTCCGAGGACTACCCTAGGGATTCAGGGGATGCTACAGCAACTGCCTCAGGGGATAGTTGCTGTGGCGCAGTTCTTCGCCTTCATGTAGCAGATGATGGAGGCTCAGCGGCGTCAGTCGGAGGATATGAGAAAGGGCATTGACAATGCCCATCAGCTAGCCACGGTAGCAGTGGAGAAGGTGACTGTCCAGCCGCAGGGAGGGCAGATTCAGCCATACCAGCCGAAGACATCGGGCATTCAAAAATTCTAGAAGATGCGTCCGCGAGACTTCAAGGGTACGGAGGGTATCCTTTATACGGACGACTAGATCGAGCACATAGAGGAGATCTTCCCCTTGTAGAGATACCAGCCCGGCTCCAGATAGAGGCAGCGGGCAGCCAGATGCAAGACCTTGCCCGTATATGGTACCAGACCGACCCCAAAGTTGTTACAGAGTGGCAGACTTGGGTTCAAGAAGCTTTTCAAGGAGAAGTTATTCCCTGATACAACACTTGGTGCCTTAGAGACGCAGTTCGAGAACCTGGTTCAAAGGAACCGGACTGTAGAGGAGTATGCTAGAGAATTCTGTCGCCTGGGCAGATTCGTTGAGGGTCTTTAGCGAGACAGCGAAGGCTAGGAGGTTCAGGAAGGGCTTGATCAAGGAATCCAAGTCCTTGACCAAGAGTGACATAGATGCTACCTTTGAGCAGATAATGGCAGGAGCCATGGCAGAAGACGATGACCTGGAGCTCAAGTCCAAGAGGAGGGAAAGATTCAGGAGGGGCCAAAGGGAGTGGAAAGCGTCCATGTGTGCAGAAGATAGTGCACCAGCCTCAGCAGATGCAGGCACCATCTCGGGTTCAGCAAGGACAGCATCAGCCTCAAGGTCAGGATCAGAGGATGCAGAGTTGTGCCTACTGCAAGAAGCCGGGACACATTTGGGAGTCTTGTAGGAGGAGGTTTAAGGTTTGCCTATTTTGTGGATCCGACGCTCACCAGATAAAGGATTGCCCCTCGGCACCACCATTTGGTGGAGCACAAAGTCAGAGAGAGGGAGCTAGGCCACTTGTAGCATAGCACCATACCCAGCACCCGAGGGGTGGAGCTTTTGCACTGAGGGTCGAGGAGACCGATGTTGCAGGTGATGGGTTAGCAGGTCTGTCTTTCCTATTCTTCTTTCCCTTTTTGTTGTGTGATTTCATTATTACCTGTCAAGATATTCTTGTAATGTGCTAGATAGTATAGTAACCCTGTTCGAGATTGTGAATTACGACAAGTATGACCATGTTTTGCTTTTTTAGATATAATTTTCTTGACCTTGATTGTCGGGGGTTTAACCTAGAAGAAGTGCAACCATCTTAAATTTTAAGGATGAAATTTTTCTAAGGGGGTAGATTTGTAACCACCACTTTTCTAAATTGGGGTATTTTAGTAATTTTGTGATATTTTTGAATTTTTATTATTTTATTAGTTAATTTGATTGGTGTGTAGCTTTGAATGGTGTTTTAGTGGTAGAAGGTGGTATAACCTTAGTCAACCTTGATTAGAAGACTAACCATGTGATTAGAATTATTTTTGGCTTTTTAGATTTTAATTTAGAGCTATTGTCCATTTTAGGAAACATTTAAATCATTTTTAAGTCATTTTACACATGGCCTTTAAGCCTTTTTGTCAATGGGCCTTTAATCCAACTTAAGGAGTGCTTAGCCCATGACCAAACCCTAAACCTAATCCCCATACCCCTGGCCGGCCATAAACAGTAGCCCCCCTTTTATTGTGTTTAAACCTAGTAGCCGTCACAAGTTCACAAACCCTATTTTTTTTCTTCTACTCCAAAGGTCTCATTTTCTCATTTTTTACCCAAATTCTTCCAAACAAAGTGCGTTGCGATCATTAGGAGGAGAGGAACCTGTTGGAGACTTGCTAGCGAGGGATCGGAGGCGTTTGACCGGAGAAAATCGGTATCGACGCGTTTGGAGGCATGTTGTATTGAGATTTTGACTCTCAATAGGTAAACCCCTCTAAACACTTGTTATTCCTGATTTTTCTTCGTAGATGCATCCATATAGGTACCCCGGACATGTGCATGAAGATTGGTAGTTTTTTTGTGTTCGTTTGATAGCCGTATCGGACATGTGTCGATCCATTGGTACACGTGTTCGATGAAATGCCACTTAGAACTGAAAGTTGGTATTTTTCGATTCTGTTTTCACAAATTTATTCTTATTATTATTTGAAATAACTTTCGTGAATACGGATCTTGATTCGACACGATTTAAGTGTTCGAATCGGACACGGACACGCATATATGAGGCCCGTGCACGACCCCGTGCATGCCCTGCTGTCCGAGTGTCATAACTCGACGCACAGGACTCCGTTTCGTATGAAATTTTATGGACACGTGGGGGCAACCTCTGCCCACGTGCTTCTAAAATTTCATGATATTCGTAAAGCGTGAGCGGAGAAATCCAACGTGCACGGGTCAGCCTGTACTGTGCATGCGGCTGAAAAGTATTACTGACACGGTCTTTGTATGCGAACACAATGCGACGAGGACCCGTTCCAGGAGCAAGAGCATGAAGCCCTAGAACTAGGCTACCCAAGGACCCGATCTCGAGACACGACGTGGCTCGAATCATGAGCCACGGGGCTCGACACGCGCCCACGAGGCCGCAAGCGCGCGCCCGCATAGCCGTGCAGGTTCGCATGTCCTGTGTCACGTGGATGCGACGTGTTATCATATTAGTGTGTCCTAGACCTAAACCAGGACCCCACCTAGCTATGTGTACGAGCACAAGGCTTTTCGTGTTGCGTGTGGCGTTCAATCGAGTAAAAACGTACGTACACGTACACTTGTCAATGCACGATCACGAGGCTTCTCGTGTTGCGTTTGGTTTTATACATATACTTGGGTGTATCCATATTTATATACATGTCTATGTATATAGTTTTCCTATATATACATATATAGTTGTACTTTATATATATATATATATATATATATATATATATATATATATATATATATATATATATATATTGTAACGCCCCAGTCCCAAAATACGTAGGACTAAGTACGTAGACATGCCAGCTGTATACATACGAAGTACAGGGGCCTTGTATGTATACATAAGCTGTAAAATACAGTAATCCAAGACAAACTAAATCTCATCCACAATGTAAAGAATAATAATATAAAAATCAACTTGAATATTTATGATACAATCGTTGGGCGGAGACAAAGTCTACTACCAACTATCTCAATGAAAGAGATGTACAAGAATCGATCCATAAAATGGCAAGGCGAACCAAGCGCAATAGTCTTCGAAGGAATAGAGAGAATCACGGCCTTGGCTAGAACACCTGCAATGAATCATGAAAGCACACACCTGGGGAATAACCAGGTCCTCAGACGGACGTAGCAAGATACAGAAAGAACAAGCTAATATGAACTGTCAGAATAATAAAATAATATATAAAGATGATCCTAGACACAAATATGCAAAGGAGATTCTAACCGCCTAATGTGCAATTTAGAGGACAACTTTCATACGCATGGGTGAGATTTTAGGCTTATGTGTACGTAACTGGCATCCAGTCATCTGTATCTGGCCGTAACGTCCAAAATGTCAGAGGATATCTGCAAATATATCGCCATAGTTCCATCCGGAGACTGTGGTTTACCTGTTTGGCTTTCCATACGCACTAGCGACTGTCCTCCCCCAATATTTCCCACACTGTTTAAGTCATGTCCATGGCTCGTCCAGTTTTGTAACTGCTTGAGTCTCTAAAACCCTAGTCATAGTAGTTACGAACAACTACGGTCACACGACTTTAGAGATGGCCAATCCATAAGTCGTGCCCCTAGCAACATGTCTCCAACTGTGTAGTGTGTGTGTCATGGCCAAGGGAGATATAAGGATATCCCCCGACAAGAGGGTAGTCTGCTAACACTAAGTTAACGTGCATATAGTAAAGTAAAACGACTAATAGAGTCGTTTGCACCCAAGTGTGGCTTGGACGTGCAGTTTTATAACAAAGGAAACTAACAATATGAAACAAAATAAATACTGCAGAAAATAAATATTTGACAATTAATTAGCAAGGTATACTTGCATGGAGGTCGCCTGGTGAGATTCCTGGGATGGTGCTATGATCATGCGGCATGAGTATGACTGCGATGTTATAACTATGCATGACGGCCTCGGATGATGGCATGGACTGTTCCATCGGGTCCAGGATGGTTAATTTAGTTAGGGTGGACATATGTAACCTAGAATTGGCGAAGGAATAAGAATAATGGGCTAAATCACGAGAGGGAGAAAAATCGAAGGAAGTCAAATAATATATATAATTTTTAGAAAATATTTTATAATATTTGAAATATAAATTATTAGTCAAATTAAATATGCTCTCAAACAAATTCCCGAAAATCGAAAGTCATTTTAGGACGAATTCTACGTTTTGTCAAAGTAGTATTTTAGTTTGAAACCTATATCTCTATAAATCAAAAATATTATAAGTGAAACAAAATAATAAAATTAGTTTTTCACGAGTCAAATTATTCATAAATAAAATACTTAAAGTCAAGAAAAAAATCGTTGTTGACGAAATTTCTAAGTTGTCAAAAATATGATTTGAGATAGAGATGTATATTTTAGAGCTTCTAAACTTAATTTAGAAAATTTGATATAGGCTATGTCTAATACAAATTATCTTTTCTCATAGTATAAATTTAGGAAATAATTAATAGGTCTATTAATGAATAATAACTTTTGAAAACCATAACATTAATATAATTTATTTATAATAAATACCTACATAAAAATCAATACCTATATGACAGCAGTCCACATAAAACAAAATAAAATAAAAAACGACATAACCCAACAAAAGCTTTGAAGAGCAACAAAAGCTTTGACAGCAGTCCACATAAAACAAAATAAAATAACATAACCCAACAAAAGCTTTGAAGACTGAAGAGAGAGAGGGTCGAGAGTGAGAAAAGGAAAGGAAGCGGAGGCGGTCGAGAGGTCGGTGGGAGCTCGGGAAGCGGCTCCGGCGAAGGGGAGGGAGCGCAAGTTCGATCGGGCAGAGGAGGAGTGGGGATCGGTGAGCGGAGATGAAGAGGGAAGGAGGAGAGCGGAGGGGACAGCGGCGTTTTGGGCTCGGCGCACGCGGCTGTCGCGGTGGCGGTACTCGTCGGCCGCGCGCAACAGACGATGGAGGACACGACGGTGGGGCTACTAGGGCTGACGGGGACGGTGACCCTGGCGGCAGATCGGGGAGGAGGAGATCGAGCGGGTCCTGTGCATCGCGGACTCGACCTCGCCGGCGCTGGATCGGGCCTGGCCGATTTTTCGATGCGGTGGGGCGAAGCTTGGGCTCGTCGACGATCGGAGGAGGGAAGAGCGGGTGCGGCTCTGGGCGGAGCTCGCCGGCGGAGGAGGCCATGGCGGATGGCACGCGGCTCAGGTGAGGTCCTAGGTTTTGGTTTGTTCTTCTTCTTCTTGGTGTGGCGGCGGTGAACTTTGGGAGTTTTGGATTGGGGCGATGAGAGGATACGGTGGCAGTACGGGTGGTGGTAGGCCGGAGTGGCTGTAGGTTGATTTGGCCGGGTTCGGTTGGACATTGTTGTGGCGACGGGTACACTGGAGTGGGTGGTTGGTCGTCGGGACTCGACAGTGGCCGATCGTGGTCATGGAGCCAGTGGTGTTTGTGTTGATGTGGTAGCGGCGTAAGGCTGCAGGGGTGGTGTTTGTAGGCTGGGTTAGGGAAGGTTGTCTGGGAGGAGACGATGGCAGTATGGGTGGTGTGTTGGTTGCCCTGGTTTGTGTCGGGTCTTGATCGGGAGAGGAGGTGGTGGCGCTGATGGCATGAGATGGGGCGAATTCGTGGCAACGGAAGACGGCTACGGGTTTGGGTTCGCCGGCTCGACGAGATGATACTGGATCAGCGTGGGTGGCCGGGGTGATGGCTATTGAATAGATTAGCGTTTAGGATTAGGAATTTGGTGTATTGTGTCGGGTTTGTCGGCAGGAGAGGAGCAATGTATATGTAACATTATGGAATAAGATATTGGACACCGACACGATGCACGACTCTTATGGGTGGAATTTATGGAAGATTAATTGGAATTTATGGAGGAGTACCTACCTATTTATAGGATGTGGGAATTCCCAGTTTGGATAAGGATTAGAATTGATTTAAAACCCCAATGATAATTACCATATTAATTTAAATAGTTTTAAAGTGAATTCAATCCAAATTCGAATCAAATTAAACTAAGTAAATCCATCTTTACATTAAAATAGGATCCATAAAAATACATTTGTATTTATATTCATAATAATTAATTTAAATACCGATCAACAAATTTTAAAAATATTTTTATGAACATAAATTGTAATAATAATTAATTTGAAAATTCAAATAAGTATTTAATATTAATAGAAAATAATTTACAATATATTTTTGCAAATAAAAATATATCTCGATTAGTTTCGAACTCAATATTATGAAATAATTTCCATGCACCTTGCATGTAAATAGAATAAAGTATTATTTCTCTAAAGCATTACTTCTACTTGTATAAATATTTTTATAGTAATGAAAATAAAACATTTGACTAATAAAATGTTTATATACAATTATTTACTCTTTATATATTTCGAAATCAACTATTTACTATATTTACGAAACCTATAATAAGCTCTTTATGTAAAATAACTAAATGAATAAATATCACGTATGTACGTACTCGCACTCACCAAAATCATACTAAAAGTAAAATTTCAAAATCGTAGGGAAAATTTAGGGTTTTACATCCTACCCAACTTACAAGAATTTCGTCCTCGAATTAAGAATAAGTAGGGGGAGGGAGAGTAGGTACAAGGGTATATCGATACGGAACACGATCCTATCATCAGGCGAGGCAAGGAGACGACGTTCAATGCAACATGCATTAAAAAATTGCGATTTTAAATAATGTCGAAATAATCATGGATATGGTTATGGGTGAGTTCGTTAACTAACGTAAGTAAAAGATCAAGAGTTTTGGAAATGAAGGTAAAATAATTTGAGAACAAGGCACATGGTCCCTTGGAAAAGATAGTCATCTAGGTTTAGGGGTACGACTAAGATAACATTTCTAGTCATTCCTAAGTTCCAAACGATTAGATGGTAAAGGTAATAGTTTGAGGGTGAATAACTCGAGGCGAGGTTGTAAACACATGGCTTGGTTGATGGCTAACTATAACTATCATGGTCATAGGGGAACACTTGATTTCTATCTATCAAGTACGAGTGTTCTGTCCTTCCAAATTAAGTGAAAGAAAAAATGAATAAGAGTTCGAAGGAGATGTTTATTGAATACGAACACGTGGTTCAAAGGCGACTGAATAATTTCAAAGAATTGTCAAGGCAGTCATGGATGGGACTCTAAAGGGCAGGTTTAACTATGTCTCCATCCTCGTATAACGATAGATAAAAGCGAACCAAAGTGCACTAGGTTGATCAGACCATCATACACCAGTTCTGAGTAGACAATATGTTAGTGGGGGCCACCAATAAAATATATGTCCTTGAACAAGCTTGATAAAAAGTAAGCTTGCAAAAATTAGACTATTTAGCAGCATTAGTCACGATGGTACAAACATAGGCACGAGAGCGTAAGAGTGAAAGAAGGTAGAATTAGTTCAACTCCTTAAGAATCTAAGTCATGTCATATGTTGGTGTCTATAAAGTCGTCCTATAGTCTTCTTGTCCAAGTCCTTGGTTGGCTAGATGGGTTAGGGTCCTAAGTGAACTTGCTAATATAGGTCACAAGGACAAAAGAATTGTTAGGTCATAAGGCATTCTACCCAACTTACAAGAATTAACTAGTAGGGTGATGGAACAATGGGTCATGTCCACCTAGTATTGGTTACCTTATTAATCTCTATCAAGTAAGAAAGAAAGGCACGAATCACGATGGAAGGGATCAAGTAAGATACAACTCGAGGAGTCAAGCGAGAAGGCGATCAAGTATGTGGATGATATCGTAGACTCTAATCCTATACGCAGGCTTGCTTGGTACGGTAAAGTAACCAAACAATTTATCTTGACCTGCATGGGCCACCACAAAATATGTAACGCTCCAGTCCCAAAATACGTAGGACTAAGTACACAGACATGCCAGCTGTATACATACGAAGTACATGGGTCTTGTATGTATACATAAGTTGTAAAATACAGTAATCCAAGACAAACTAAATCTCATCCACAATGTAAAGAATAATAATATAAAAATTAACTTGAATATTTATGATACAATCGTTGGGCGGAGACAAAGTCTATTACCAACTATCTCAATGAAAGAGATGTACAAAAATCGGTCCATAAAATGGTAAGACGAACCAAGCGCAATAGTCTTCGAAGGAATGGAGAGAATCACGGCCTTGGCTAGAACACCTGCAATGAATCATGAAAGCACACACCTGGGGAATAACCAGGTCCTCAGACGGACGTAGCAAGATACAGGAAGACAAGCTAATATGAACTGTCAGAATAATAAAATATATATAAAAGACGATCCTAGACACAAATATGCAAAGAGATTCTAACCGCCTAATGTACAATTTAGAGGACAACTTTCATGCGCATAGGTAGGATTTTAGGCTTATGTGTACGTAACTGGCATCCAGTCATCTGTATCCGGCCGTAACGTCCAAAACGTCAGAGGGTATCTGCAAATATATCGCCACAGTTCCATCCGGAGACTGTGGTTTACCTGTTTGGCTTCCCATACGCACTAACGACTGTCCTCTTCCAATATTTCCTACACTGTTCAAGTCATGTCCCTGGCTCGTCCAGTTTTGTAACTGCTTGAGCCTCTAAAACCCTAGTCATAGCAGTTACGAACAACTACCGTCACACAACTTTAGAGATGGCCAATCCATAAGTCGTGCCCCTAGCAACATGTCTCAACCGTGTAGTGTGTGTGTTATGGCCAAGGGAGATATAAGGATATCCTCCGACAAGAGGGTAGTCTGCTAACACTAAGTTAACATGCATATAGTAAAGTAAACGACTAATAGAGTCGTTTGCACCCAAGTGTGGCTTGGACGCGCAGTTTATAACAAAGAAACTAACAATATGAAACAAAATAAATACTACAGAAAATAAGTATTTGACAGTTAATTAGCAAGGTATACTTGTATGGAGGTCGCTGGTGAGCTGCCTAGGATGGTGCTATGATCATACGGCATGGAGTATGACTGCGATGTTACAACTATGCATGACGGCCTCGGATGATGGCATGGACTGTTCCATCGGGTCCAGGATGGTTAATTTAGTTAGGTGGACATAAGGTAACCTAGAATTGGCGAAGGAATAAGAATAAGGGCTAAATCACGAGAGGAAGAAAAATCGAAGGAAGTCAAAATATATATAATTTTTAGAAAATATTTTTAATATTTGAAATATAAATTATTAGCCAAAATGCTCTCAAACAAATTCCCGAAAATCGAAAGTCATTTTAGGAACGAATTCTGCGTTTGTCAAAGTAGTATTTTTTGAAACCTATATCTCTATAAATCAAAAATATTATAAGTGAAACAAAATAATAAAATTAGTTTTTCATGAGTCAAATTATTCATAGATAAAATACTTAAAGTCAAAAAAAAATCGTTGTTGACAAAATTTCTAAGTTGTCAAAAATATGATTTGAGATAGAGAAAGTATATTTTAGAGCTTCTAAACTTAATTTAGAAAAATTGATATAGGCTATGCCTAATACAAAATTTTCTTTCTCATAGTATAAATTTAGGAAATAAATAATAGGCCTATTAATGATAATAACTTTTGAAAACCATAACATTAATATAATATTTATACTAAATACCTACATAAAAATCAATACCTATACAGCAGTCCACATAAAACAAAATAAAATAAAAAACACATAACCCAACAAAACTTTGAAGAGCAACAAAAGCTTTGACAACAGTCCACATAAAACAAAATAAAATAACCTAACCCAACAAAAGCCTTGAAGACTGAAGAGAGAGAGATAGGGTCGAGAGTGAGAAAAGGAAAGGAAGCGGAGGCGGTCGAGAGGTCGGTGGGAGCTCGGGAAGCGGCTTCTACGAAAGAGAGGGAGCGCGAGTTCGATCGGGCGGAGGAGAGTGGGGATCGGTGAGCGGAGATGAAGAGGAAGGAGGAGAGCGGTGGGGACAGCATCGTTTGGGGCTCGGCGCACGCGACTGTCGCGGTGGCGGTGCTCGCCGGCCGCGCGCAACAGACGACGGAGGATACGACGGTGGGGCTACTAGGGCTGACGGGGACGGTGACCCTGGCGACAGATCGGGACAGAGGAGATCGAGCGGTCCTGTGTGGCGGCAGACTCGACATCGCCGGCGCTGGATCGGGCCTGGCTGGATCTGTCTACGCGGTGGGGCGAAGCTTGGCTCGTCGACGACCGGAGGAGGGAAGAGCGGGTGAGGCTCTGGGCGGAGCTCGCCGGATGAGGAGGCCAGGGCGGAGCGGCACGCGGGCTCAGGTGAGGTCCTAGGGTTTTGGTTTGTTCTTCTTCTTGTTGGTGATGGTGGCGGTGAACTATGGGGTTTTGGACTGGGGCGATGGGAGGATACGGTGGCAGTACGGGTGGTGGTAGGTCGGAGTGGCTGTAGGCCGACTTGGCCGGGTTCGATTGGACATTGTTGTGGCGACGGGTGTACACTAGAGTGGGTGGTTGTCGTCGGACTCGGCAGTGGCCGATCGTGGTCATGGGAGCCAGTGGTGTTTGTGTTGATGTGGTGGCGGTGTAAGGCTGCGGGGGTGGTGTTGGTAGGCTGGGTTAGGGGAAGGTTGTCTGGGAGAACGATGGCAGTACGGGTGGTGGTTGGTTGCCCTGGTTGTGTCGGGTCTTGATCGGGAGAGGATGTGGTGGCGCTGATGGCATGAGATGGGGGTAAATTCGTGGCAACGGAAGACGGCTACGGGTTTGGGTCGCCGGCTCGACGAGATGATACTGGATCAGCGTGGGTGGCCGGGGTGATGGCCATTAGAATAGTACTAGCATTTAGGATTAGGAATTTGGTGTATCGTGCCAGGGTTGTCGGCACAGAGGAGGAGCAATGTATATGTAACACTATGGAATAAGATATTGGACACCGACACGAAGCACGACTCTTATGGGTGGAATTTGTGGAAGATTAATTGGAATTTATGGAGGAGTACCTGCCTATTTATAGGATGTGGGAATTCCCAGTTGGATAAGGATTAGAATTGATTTAAAACCCCAATTGATAATTACCATATTAATTTAAATAGTTTTAAAGTGAATTCAATCCAAATTCGAATCAAATTAAATCTAAGTTAATCCATCTTTACATTAAAAATAGGATCCATAAAAATACATTTGTATTTATAATTCATAATAATTAATTTAAATACCAATCAACAAATTTTAAAAATATTTTTATGAACACTAAAATTGTAATAATAATAATTTTGAAAATCAAAATAAGTATTTAAATATTAATAGAAATACTTACAATACATTTTGCAAATAAAAATAATAATATCGATTAGTTTTTGAAACTCAAAATATGTATGGAAATAATTTCCATGCACCTTGCATGTAAAATAGAAAAAAGTATTATTTCTCTAAAGCATTACTTCTACTTGTATAAATCATTTTTATAGTAATGAAAATAAAATATTTGACTAAATAAAAATGTTTATATACAAAATTTACTCTTTATATATTTCGAAATCAAACTATTTACTATATTACGAAGCCTATAATAAACTCTTTATGTAAAATAACTAAATGATAAATATCACGTATGTACGTACTCGCACTCGTCGTATAATTACCAAAATTAATATTAAAAATAAAATTTCATAATCGTAGTGAAAATTTAGGGGTTTTACATAATATATATATATATATATATATATATATATATATATCTATATATATATATATATATATATATATATATATTATATATATATATATATAAAAATATATCTAGTAAAAATTTAGGGTTTATGTATATATATATATCTATATATATATATATATATATATATATATATATATATATATATATATATAAACCCTAAATATATAATATATATATATATCTATATATTATATATATATATATATATATATATAATATATATATACCCTAAATTTATATATATATACATATATCTATATAATATATATATATATATATATATATTATATATATATATATATAGATTATATATAGGGTTTATATATATATATATATATATATATATATATATATATATATATATATATATATATATATTATATATTATATACTTATCTATGAAGAGTTTGAAAGTTTTGTGTTTTATTCTCAGATTTTGAACCTAAACAGCAGCCAACACACACACTCTCTTTCCAATTGTATTGTAGCCTATGTATTATATATAAATATATATATATATATATATATGTATATATATATATATATATATATATATATATATATATATATATATATATATATATATATATATATATATATATATATATATTGTATTGAATGAATGGATATATAAGTATATATATGTGTTTGCTATTGGGTGTAAACTATGGATTAAGGAGTCTGTTTAGCATTGACCCAATGAGCCTAAATTGGTCGAGTTGACTAGCAAGTTGACGAATTTGACAAAAGTCAACCTTGGGTCAAACTTGATCCAAATCGACTCAAACGGACTTAGAATGACTTGATAACTTGTGTTTGACCTAAAAATTGGTAGATGGACTAGTTGACTTATAGTTGACCAGGTTTGACCAGGGTTGACCAGAGTTGACCAAGGGTTGACTTTGACCTAGAAGGACCTAGAATCATTTAGAATGCATTATAGGCTATTCTTATTTCATATTAGACACTTTATAACCTATGGTTATTCTAAATAGGACTTTGTGACTCCAGTTTGGACTCATATTCTCATCAGGCATTCGGAATATCAGGCGAGTACATTCTCTGATAGTTCTTTCATTTACTTGTCAATTTCTATATTTCAGTCAGTTCTATTTGATTCTCGGTTACAAACACAGATTGATATTTCTAGAATTTATGTATACGACACACATACCTACTTGTATAGCCTCTATTACAAGAACTACTACAAGAATCACCTACAAGTACCTTCATGTTCTGGCTATATTTGTTCTCGATTTACGTATCGTGTTATGGATTCACTCATATTTGTCGGGCGGGGAGTACTTGAGTAGACATGTAAACATTTCTAAGTACTCGAACCACCTCCCTCTAAATTATACAAGAACAATAGCCATCCCACACTTGGCCAGTGTGTGATGCACCGGATTACCCCTAGTCGTTTACATGTCGATCTCAATATTTTAAAACACACTGTGAGTATTATCAAGAATTTTACTAGAATCACCACAAGAATCTTACTGGAATCATCACAAGAACCGTTAAAGAATCTCTCTGCTTGAATCATTGATTGGAATCACACTTGACATATATTATACCACTGGACTCATATCACATTATTCTAGTTTAGCTAGCTTTTATTTACAGTCTTCATAGACATGATATTTTGTTTCACAGCTTTTACTTTCCTTTTTTTAACTATTGTTTTACATCTTAAACTATCTCGAACTTCCATGCTTTATCAATATAATTGTCTATAATTGTTTTATAGTCTTTGTCATTTACTTGGATTTACTTGATGAGATGTATTCATTCCTGTCCTGACTGGACCTGTTGAAAATATTACAGATGTTAGCCCTGAGGATGCATGCCCTACTCACTATGGATCTGGAGAGGGATTAGCTACCTTTGGCCCCGACTCTCAGGAGTGATCGGGAGACTAGTTTAGTAGACTGTTTTAGATTTCTTTACTAGAACTTGAGTTGCAATAATTTGAGAGTTGACTTATTTTGAGTTGTTTTGAGATACTATTATTTAGTAGTTTTTATTGTTTTCTTTTAGTTATAGAATTCTGTGTTATCCTATCGTGCTTAGACTGTGATTGAGTTATATTATTTCTATACTTGTCCTCTGTTCGGAGTTGAGATTTAAGACAAGTACATTACATAATTATGTGAGTTGGTTTAGATAGTGACCTAGAACAGCGTTCTACTGCCGATTTCGTGACGTAGGCTGGACGTTGTTACGTACTTGTACCCTTATACTGGGTGCGAGTCGTGACAAGAACCAAAACAAAGAGCAGACTGAATTAAGGATCCATCCCGATAGGACATTACAATGTGGGGATCGTCTGTATGTTCCAAACGGAGAGCTTCAACGGGAACTGATGGCTGAAGCCCATAGCTCAATCTACTTTATATACGCCGGAGGAACCAAGTTGTACCAGGACTTGTGGTAACACTATTGGTGGCACAGAATAAAGCGAAAGATACCTCATTTCGTGTCCAAGTGTTTGGTATATCAACAAGTCAAGGCGAAACACCAGAGATCTACTGGATTATTGCAACCGCTTTCTATTCCTGAGTGGAAGTGGGAGCACATTACAATAAATTTTGTCACTGGATTTCCTCGGAGTCCTAATGGACGAGATGCACTATGGGTGATCGTGGATAGGCTTATTAAGTCAGCCCACTTCTTGCCTTTTAGAGTGTGCCAGTCCACAGAAGTCTTAGCCGACATGAATATGAAGCAAAGAAAAGCTATGCGGTGTTCCAGTTAGCATCGTGTCAGACCAGGATTCGAGATTCACCTCTCATTTTGGAAGGAGCATGCAAAAAAGCTTGGGCACCCGTCTGAAGTTTAGCACAGCTTATCACCCGTAGACTAATGAACAGCCAGAGCATACTATTTAGATGCTAGAAGATATGTTGAGAGCGTGTATGATTGACTTTGGCAGATCATAGGAAGACCACCTCCATCTTCTGGAGTTTTCTTACAATAATAGCTATCAAGCGAGCATTCAGAGGGCTCCATTTGAAGCATTATATGATAGAAAATATCGGTATCTTGTTTTATAGAGTGATATAGGAGGGCTACAAATATTAGGTCCCAAATTGGTCGTAAGCACGGTAGAGAAGGTAAAGAATATACAAGGCCACCTATGAGAAGCGCAGGACATACAAAAGCAGTGGGAAGATCATCATCGTCGACCCTTGGAGTTCAAGGAAGGCGACCATATTTTCTTGAAGATATCACCCACTAGAGGTACAATTTGATTCGGAGGATGTAGTAAGTAAGTTGAGTCCAAAATACAACGGTCATTTCGATGTCTTGGAGCGAGTTGGAGAAGTTGCCTACATATTGGCATTGCCACCATCGCTAGAAGGAGTATATGATGTATTCTGTGTGTCGCAACTAAGAAGATACGTGACAGATAGTAGTCATTTGCATGATCACTCCGAAATAACAGTAGGTTCAAGCTTGTCATACCAAGAGCAACCAGTAAGGATTCTTGATCGTCGAGTGAAGGTGTTGCAGAATCAGTCTATACCATTGGTTCATGTGGCATGGAAGCATCACTCGCCAGGGGAGCCTACTTGGGATCGCGAGGATGACATCAGCAATCGTTTCCCTCATCTGTTGAAAATTGAGGTACGATTTTCATATATTAAAGTTCTTTTTCTTCCACATTGCATCGCACTGCATTCACCCTACGTTTGTTTTAATTTCGAGGACAGTTTTTATAAATTGGGTAGGATGTAAACCTTCTATTTTTAGAATTATTATTATTATTAATTTTTTAATATAATTTACAGTATTTCTAGTTTATTTAAATAAACTTGATTTTATACTAGGATTTTTGGTAGCAAGTAAAATGCTACATTATATGTATACATAGATAAATTGTACAAGTTTATATACTAAATATTTCAGAAAAATATTTTTTATGTTTGAATTTTTTTTGGATTTTTTGCTAAATTTTAAGAGTGTTATAAGTGTGTGTGTGTGTGTGTGTGTGTGTGTGTGTGTTATTAACTAACAACACTATTTACATGAACTATGCATTTCTTTCCCCGACCCCCCTCAAGCCACAAAGGTGCGGTTTTATTTTTCAAAAATTTTTGAATTTGAAATCCACAAATTGAAATATATTCTTCCTAAAAATCTATCCATCCATTCCTAAATCCCAATCTCTTATGGATTAACCCAAATCCTCATTTAAATCGAATTTTGAATTTGAAGAGGATTCAAATTTCGTTTGTGTATATATATGCCAAAAAAAACCAAAGCCATCGGAAAAATCCAAGCATTAAATTCATGAAAACCTTTCCCCAACTCCTCCTCGACCTCTTGCGTGCATCCTTGACCGCCTGCCCACGTCATGCGACCGTCGGAGCGCCACTGCACTCGCCAAACCCGGTAGAGAATAGGGTACCATGTTTCAACCCGACCGCCCAGCATCTTAGGACATTTGTGGGAGTTGACCTTCACTGCTTTTTGTTTCTGATGATCTAAGTTGCTGGACGTTGTCGTTTGCACACCACCTTCAGACAAGATACCTTGCCACTATTTGCTATTCATTATGTTATATTTTTCCTGTTATTTTTTTCTATTATTACTGTTTACATGTTTCTATTATATTGTACGTCCAAGTCATACGTGGGTGCGAGCAGCTATATTAGCCATTTTACTGTTTTTGTTTATTTTTATGCATGATGACTTAGTACTAGATGACGACCCATTGAAGTAAGGTATTGGTATATCTTATATGGCCTTGACACTAGCTTTATCATGAGTTGTGAGTCACATGTAGGACACGAACTCACATAGTCGGATGGCCACTGATACATATGAGACGTACGACGATTAGAGTATAACTGCCAATAGATTTTGCATGATTAGTATACTTGCCAGTTATTAGAGGATTATATGTGTCATGGAGATGACACATATAAGCATGGGGTGGAAAGAACTGTTTTGTAACGTATGGGCCACTAATACACTTTTTCTTTCAGTAACCCGAAAGCCCCACTGGAGATACGATGAGATTACCCTCTCAGGTTGGCCACTGACGTTGGTAGAACATTATGCGCTTAGCCCCTAGTGCACCAAGGAGGACTATGCCGATCCCATTTATAGCCAGAGGGCCCATGCGTTAGAGGTTTGTTCTTAGCTGCATACTCACAGTAGATTGGTTAGGCACCCTATTGCATGCATTATTTCCGTCATTACACAGTTTATATGGAATGTTTTCATGTATCTTGTTACGTTCCTCTGAGGACCTGGTGATCTCTCCAGGCTTAGACGACCAGGATTATCACTAGGAGTACAGCTCTACCTTGGATCCCTCTTTCTTAGTTCATGAGGTCACGCCTTACGATATCTAGTTACTTTTAAGGACATGATTTTGCTATATTTGTAGTGGACATCCTTTCTTTGTTTTATTTTAGGAGGTCTGAATCCAGTTATTAGAGTATTCTTCGTACTCAAACAGCTGGCATATTTCGTATGCCTAGTCCTAAGTATATTGAGACTTGGGTATTAAATCTTGAATTCTTACCACTTTTGCGGCGGAAGAGAATAGGGCATTGTCGAACAAAAACGTCGGCTTCAAAAATCCTTCACCCTTAACGGAATAAAGCTTCCCAACATTCAATTACCCCAGCAAAAAGGACGAGCCCTGACCGGATATCATTCTTTGATGGGCTTCAGGCTAGCCCTCATTAACCTGAATCTGGATGGAAGTAATTAAGTCGTTAAAATTTGCACCCGATGACATCTGAGTAGGGTTTAATAGAAGTTAGCCCGATGATGCTCAAAGAAGGACCACTACAAATCCAAAGGCAAATCAACGCAAAGCACCTCAGAAAGATTTAACAAAAAGAAACCCTATAAGGAACGGAGAAGCCTTATCTTCGATTGGTTGTTGAACATCGGGGTAAAATTTTGGCGTCTCTTCCCCAACCTCAGAAACTGGGCCCTTTTCCTTTATTGCCTTCTTGGCGATAGCGGTAGACGAAGAAGCCTTGGGAACCATGATACCTAGGGTTTTTGAATGAATGTGCAGAAGAAAGAAATCTGAGAAAGGATTTTTCTCCCTTCCACTAAACCCAATTTATAAGAAAAGGTCAGATAGGCTGGCAACATTTCAAAGCGCTTCATACCAGACAACATCATTAAAGGCCCAATGACTTCATAGAGTTCTAACGGAAAAAGCTCATACGGCCTAAGAAATCCACATGTGCATGCTTCTGTTCAAAGTATTCCAAGCTCGTTTCAAGTTTTGAAGGGGGTCGTGTTGAAGCATAGAAAAATTCTAAGCCTGCTCAGCCCAAAATACATCAGGCTCCCTACGTAAATCTTGGAAGACCTCATGCGGCTCCCCACATAGACCTCCCACTAAATTCTAAACCTAACAACACTTGGTATCGCAAAGCATATTGTTCTCTACAAGTGCAGTGCCAAACAATTCTCCTTGCCACCTCTATAGTGACCAATGATAGCACAATGCCCCAAAAGCACGTCTTTAGCAACCTCAAAAGAAAATGGACCCTTTTTCATGCGGTTGATCTTCATATGGCAGAGGACTTCATGCAATGTCCTTTCCATAAGCTTTTATGCAGCCAAGACATCATGCAGCTAAAAGCAGTTCAAAAGGCCTCATACGAGGCTAAGTCTTCATAACACTTATGTTCTAGAAGGCGGATGATTCGGGCCCCTGGTCGAGCCATCTAGATCCTACAATCAACAGTTGAAAAGATTAATCCTACGTTCATGGCGTGTGTGTCATGACCGCCACATTCAAACGAGAGATTCCCTCCAAGTCACGGTCTGTGCCATGTGTCAATGTGATCATACTACCTGATTTAAATCCCATATTTATGGCATGTGTGTTATAATTGCCATATTCAAACGATAGATTGTCATAAATTACCATATGTGCTATGTATCATTCATGATCGATCCATACGAGTAATCAGCTGTAACTAATGACGGTTATAGCTCAGGATCCTTAAATCAACCTCCAGAATCTATGCAGGCTAATTCTCCATAATACTTATGTTCCAGAAGGCGGATGATTCGTGCCCCTGTTTGAGCTATCTAGATCCTGTAATCAACAGTTGGTAGGATTAATCCCATGTTTATGGCGTGTGTGTCATAATCGCCTCAATTCAAATGAACGATTCTTTCTAAATCATGGTCTATGCCACGTGTCAATATGATCGTGCCATCTGATTTAAATCTCTTATTTATGGCATATACGTTATAACCGCCCCATTCAAACGACAAATTGTCCTAAATTACCATATATGCTACGAATCATTCATGATCGAGCCATACGAGTAATCAGCTGCAACTAATGATGGTTACAGCTTATGATCCTTAAATCTACCTCCAAAATCTCTGTAGCGAGATTCGTCCAATCAGTGCCATGTGTCACCATTATATGGTCAAGCGGTTAATCAGCTGAATCAAATAGTTGTGACAACCCAGATTGAGTTTATCTTGCAGGCAATCTCTCCTCATTACTGTCTCATGTATAGTTTATTCGTTGAAGATGGCTATAAAAGGAGACATGCCATCCAAAAGAATGAACAGAAAAAATAGAAGAACACCATAAACATACACATGAGATATTCTACATAGAGAGCATATTGAAGAAGCCAAGGCGTACCAATCATCAACGGAGGAAAGGAGTCACTGCAATACTCGACCTCCATCGTCACACTTCTCTAGATCTTACATTTGTACTAAAAACCTTCATTGTTAGATTCATTGTTGTACTTTTTGTTGTAATCCAGTAAAAGAAGAAGTCTTTTAATCTCTCCTCTCCTTTTTACATTATGATAGCAATATGAATTAGTCTGTAATTTTGATTTATTGTCTATACTACACTATTTGTATGAAAAAGATAGTAAACCCATAATCCCTAGCAGTATCAATAAAACTTCTCAACTAATCAGAAGTTTCAAACAAATTAGGTTTTTGTTCAAGACCTTTGCAGCTTTGCAAAATAACTTTTGAGTCATGCTTATGAGAATCTTTGTTATGTTCAAAAAATTTCTATTAATCCCCAGTGAGTTAGTAGTCTCATTTACTTACCATCATACCTATGAATGATTCAACTTTGATCCCTAGTAGATTTCCTCATATGCCTTACTTGTCATGTCCAATTATACATATAAGCAAGTAGCTCTAGCATATTTTTTTTTCATGTCATATTCATATTACCTATGAACAAAAAAAATTTAAGTCATCATAATTTATTGTCCATACCATGTCTTTGTTACACCATGGATAGTAAATCTACGTAAAACTCCTAACGAAGTTCTCATCAGGTCCTTTGGTAGTTCCCAAAAAGACTAGTGGTGAATACTAAACTAAGAATTCCCCAGCAAGTCAGGAATTTTTTTTTTCCCTAACAAAGTTTTCAACTATCAAGTCCTTAATATATTTTATAGTTAATCTTTGAATGGAACATTCGTATTCACTATCTATATCTTATCACATGTATGCCATGGATAGTGGGTCTACTTTAAAATTTCTTCTACAAATTTGTCCTCAAAGTCCTCTGGAATTCTCCATATGGACTACCAAAAATGCAATCGTCTCTTGCAGTAGAATAGTAGGCTCTTGTGATGTCTACGTTACCTCTAGCAACTCTTGCACGCTTTATGGGTCTTTATTTCTAAATCCTCACCGGTCTAAAAATATCTTATTCTAAATCCCCAGTAAGATTAGTAATAAACATTTGGCATGCCATCCTTACCTCTAGCAAAATTCTTTGGCCACTAATTCTACTACTAATTCCCAATTGGGCTAGGAATGCTTGTTCAACCACTATGTCCTCACCACTTCTGAGTAGTTAATCTTGACTTTAATCAACGTTTGTCATTTCCATATTACCTCTGAACATACAAGGTTACCACACCAGCTTTCTAACTAATACATCCAAACCACCTATAATAGTCAAATTGTTTTCCCAATTATGACTTTGATCCTCTCTGCTATGTCCAGTCTGCACCTTTGAACAGACGGATCTTTCAAATCAAGTGCTTGTTTTCATGACTAGTCTGCACCTCTAAACAACACATCCTTAATTGTTGGAGTTCATCATGTCAAGATCGTCGCCTCTGAATAAATAAGCCTCAGATCAAAATCACCAATTGAAGCCTATCATGTCTATATCACCTCCGATAGTCTATAATGATTGTCAAGATCACATGAAGATACAACCGAGTTTTTCGTACTTTCAAAATCTTTCGAAAATCGAACAAGTATACTACAGATTTTTTTGAAAAGTTTGAAGGTAGTCTTGGCGCTAAAAAAATGACCAAGTTCAGGTCTCGTAATCTTCATATCACCTGACGAATATTGCGAAGCGCCCCTACACGGGGTCCGCTTCTTAGTCAGTGGATGAGGATTAAAGAGGCAATTCCCCTCGTGGTAGCTGCCTTCTAGCATGAAGGCTATCCCCACGAAAGTAATCTTACCACGGGACTCCAACAACCGCATTTAATGCATCGTATGCATAAGAATCAAGGTGATAGTACTGAATACGAGGGACTGTCTCATTAAATATAGGATAATAGTATAATTCGAGATGCCTCAGTAAAAGTTGCTATGGCATCAGTATGCAAGAAGTTGTTAGCCACGTGGTAGAGCATGCCTTAATCCCTAGAGGAACACACCTAAATTCTCATATAACTGCAGCCAAATGGAAGGATTTTCTTAATCCTCGCATGAACATGGGCAGTCGTGGCTCAGCACGAAGCTAAAACTGTGGGCTAGTGCTTCCAGCAAAAAGCTATCTCCCACGGGACATTGCCTACTATGGAAACTTAGTAGTAATTATTTTATTAGAATTTGGCTATAAATAGCTTCAGTTTTTGTGCATTCATGATAGAACCAAAATCTATATGTTTGTTGTAACATCCCAGTTCTAAACTATGTAGGACTAGGAGAACGTATACATGCCAGCTATGTATCGAGAGGACTCCAGCCCATCTTGAGTACGTATAAGCTGTATTGGTTTTCTAAATCAATCAATCTATCAAATCAACTAATATCTATCTCAATCCACATGATGACTAAATATAAAAAATAAACTGTATATGTCATGATCTGCAGTCCAATAACATATATGTTCGTTTAGACCCGAAGAACGATATGAATCTACAAAACTAAGCTAAGAGCAGAGTATAAATAATGGATACAATATGAAAGTATGATAAAATACCTGAGTCGGATATAGCCATAGCTTCATGATCTGCAGACCAGCTCTACATGACTAACTACTTGAAGAGATCTCCAGGTCCTCAGGAGACTAGCAAGACACATAATATATAAGACTATTTTGACAGTAATAACATGCAAGGAAGGATATAAAATAGTACAAAAAAGTAAAGACTAAAGAAAGTATAGTATAAGAAGAAAAACATAAATATGGCATGCCGTCGAGAATCATGCTGATAAACGTGACTACAGGTAAATCCAGGTAAAACTATAACTCGCTGGGAGCTCATGGCCCTATAGATCGTAGCTCGGTGGGGGCCCACAACCTATAGTATGTCTCTATCACAACTCGGTGGGAGCTCACAATAGAGAGTGGTCAAGTATAGTCATAGTCTGTAACAAGGTCCTCCTCTAGAACTATGGGTCAATCAAGTGAAGTCAAGTCAACAAGTCAAGTCCAGGTCAATTATGTCAAGGGAACGTGTCATAGGACTGGGCAACGATAAATCACAAGATGCATGAACACGAAAGATAACATAACAAGTAAAGATAGAAAATAGAAACAATTTACGTGTATGTATAACATGAAAATAACAGTGATAATAAAAAAGTGACAATAACATGAATAAAAGGAAGTATGTTATCAAGTTAGACAGAGAAGTAACAACAATATAAGAAATGCATGTAAATACTGTAAAGTTTGGCAAGGTATACTTGCCTATAACCGCTGTCTAAATGTATGCCTGACCATCTCCAATGTTTTTGTTACTCCCTCCAAGTTCATCTATAATAATAAATGATTATAATTACTCTATATCGACTTACTATATATATACTTCTCATATATGACTACATTAATTATCCATACTCTAAAATTGGTCATAAGGTCGATACCCCAACATACAACATATAAAATACCAAACTTTATTATCAAATTAATTTATAAATAATATAAAATAATAATTTAATTTCTAAAAATACTTATAAATATATTTATATTACTATTAATATTATTTTAATGGTGGAAACTCAAGCATAATAGTCCCATGTCAATACTACAACAATAATATCACAATTGGCCTACTAGTTGAATCCTGAAACAACAAATAAATAAAATATTACATTCCAAAAAAATAAAAAAATTAGTTAAAATAGTGTTTTTAACATCAGACCTTTCACAATAAATAATTTAGTAAATATATATGAATTATCAAGGCATTTGGATACAAAGAACACATAATTTTTGGAGTTACGATGTTACGACAAATATCGGGAATTTTAATAAATACAAAACGAAATCAAAAGTTAGCAAAAACATATGTGATGGAAATCTCTTGATGTATAGTTTCTTACAAAATTATTAAGAAGATCGAATCTTAATGAAATAGGCAAAAATTTACTCGCAACAGATCTGGTATGTTCAGGACACCTTGTCGTAGAATTGACGTCTCGGACAAAATGTTGGAACTATGTGGGTAGCCAATTGGACATAAAAATAGACACAAAGATCTTCATATTAGTTTTCTTTCATGAAAAGATGAGGTCGAAAAGTACACAAAATCTTAGATGTAAAATAGCATACCTCTTGGAATGAATTGAGACTTGGAGTCCAACTTCGGGTGACTTCTAAAATTCGCCACTCCTTATAAAGTTGTTATGGACCTTCGGGGGTTTGCTAGGATGTTAAAGGATCACGTAGGTTCGTAAAAAATATTTGTGGAGCATCAGGGGGAGGTCGAGAAGGGGTCAAAATTGTCGGTATGCCACAAGGTTTTACGGCGATCAAAGCTAGGAAAGAATTTTGGGATTTGATTTTTAGGGAGAGGTTTTATGGGGTGTTGATGGAAATAAGGGGAGAGAGGTTGTTAGGTTTTTTTGGGTGTATTATTAGGAAGAGTTGGACTTTGGTTTGGACTAAATTGGTTAGGATTTGACCCTCCAAAGGATTAATATGGTAATAGATTTCCTTATTGGGTGGGTTGTTTGACCAAGTCAAAGATAGAGGATTTAATGCACATGGTTGTAATTTAATCACTAAAAATCAATTAAATACATATATATAATCAATTTTTGGCAACCTTAGATAGGCTCTAATAAGTGGGGTTGGCTAGGTTAGGGTCCTAGCATATTTTCTAGTCAAATTGAACTCGAAAAGTCAACTAATGGATCTCATGTGCCATTTACAAATAAATAACACAAGGAAACTCGATTGAAAGACACATCCTAGGCATGTGCATAGTAGGCTCAAAATGGGTCAAAATCATATATTTGGTCAAATGGTTTTGGTCTATGTCGAGTTTCGAGCTCAAGTTGAAATTTAGGTCGGGATTTATGATAAACGGTCAAAATGGCCTAAGTTGACCCGAAGTTGTCCGAAGTCAAAAGATTATTGGAATTTTTTTTTTGGATAGGACATAATATATCAAATTAAAGGGACGTGTCTAGAATTCAAATATGGGATTTGATTTGAAAAATCGATATTTGTTGTGCTTCAAAAATCAAAGCTATGGTAAAGTATTACTATAGTCATTATTGACTTAAAATAAAGTTTAATATTTAAAATATCCATATTAAATAAATAAAAATAATTAAAAATAATTAAAAATAAATTTCAAAAATTAGGGGGCTTATATTTGTACTCTGCCCAATAAATTCCTCAATACTTGGTGTCTATCGCCTTGCGTACTTGGCCTTCTCCTTGAAAATTTTGAGGAGTTTTCCTTGGGTCTATTTTGTCCTCCTTACCTTTAATTGATGCACAATTGAAGAACACAAAAATTACTATCGGGTAGAATTCTTTTCATATTTACGAAGGAGAAAGCTTCGCAGTCCTTGCACTTGAAGTCGGATCATCAACGAAATAAACAAATCACAAGACAATTCGATCACTATCGCTACACTCTCTAGAATCTCAAAGCTTTTCCTTAGAATTCTTATGTAATTACATTCTTTGTATAAAATTCTTAAGTTGTTTACCAATATAAAATTTTTCCTTGAAAGAATTATAATTTCTTTTTTATAAAAGAATAGCCATTTATCTGCTGCCTGGGCCATCTTGCAAATTGTGAGACTCGTCTCACAGTACCGGTATTTATATACGGATACGTATTTTGCAGTGTATTTCGTATTTTCTTGGTTTTCGAAATGCTTTAAAATTTTTCCAAAACTATAGGTTTTTTCCTTGATCGGCATACCGCCAGTATACCGGTGTATACCGACGGCATACCGTCCATGCAGATTTTCCACATTTTAGATATTTTTGATTTCAGATATTTTCATGAATAGTGTTTTCGATATTTTCGTGAATAATGTTTTGGATATTTTGATGAATAGTATTTAGATATTTTTGTGAATAGTATAGATGCACCCTATTACCCAATGGATATTTGGTTTTGTTTGAATGGCCACGATTGACTTAGATTTTAACATGGATCATGATCCAACGGCTAAGATTAATTTCCCCTTCTATATATATACCATTCTACTTTCTCTTTCCTCTCTCTTTTTATTCTCTTCACTCTTTCTTCATTTTTTCTTCCCTTTTCTCCCCCTTAGAGCTTGCCAAGAGCTTGGTCTTGAGGCCTTGGGTGTGGTGTCTAACCCCCCTAGGAGGAGGAGTAGAAGATTAGGCTTGGAGCTTAACCTAGGCGAGTACATATTGCCAAATTCTTGAACAATAGTATTTTATTGTCATTTTTTTTCCTTGGTATTAAATGCTTAGAATTGCCTTAAACTCATTTTGTTAAATATGTTTTCCGTATGATTCTCGTAAATATGCATGTTTCCAAAATTTGTTTAAGGAAGGTTTTAATTTTCTGTTAAAACCCAATATTGACTTAGTTGAAAACTTGGTATCAAGAGTGATACTAGTGTTACCATCATGAATCTTGGTCACATATACATATATGAGGTCCTCACCTAGTTTGTATACCATGGATTTTGAGTTTGGTGGATATCGGAACCCGTTTTGGTATCTCGAGGACCTATTTTTGAGAGTATTTTGAGGTATTGATCTATCAAATGTTTTAATTTATGAAAACTAATACTTCCATGTTGTAGGGAATTCAATTCTATACAATTTTGACTTTTGAAAATCCGAATTTTGATTTAAAACGAAGTTTTTATGGCCAAAACAAGTTTTGGCAAAAATCAGGATTTTGTTCCTGTTTGGAAAAATGGTATACCGGTGTATATCGACGGTATGCCAATTTTTGCACCAGAAACTTTCTGTCTTTAGGCCAGAATACCGCCGGTATGCCGCCGTATACCGCCGGTATGCCGTTTTAGGCTGTTTTTGTCCATTTTTGTCCGTTTTTGATATTTTCTTCGACAATAATTATTTATTAACATGATTAGATGATCTTCATAGTTATAGAATGATTGTACACCTATATACACTTGATACTAGCGTATGTTCAATCATTTTTCTATGAAATGTACTTAGCTTTAATTATTCTTTCCCATATGCCATGATATGTCTTTTTGATAGATTCTTTCTTACAAGCTATGATAATTGTTGCCATGCCTTCTTTGCTTACTAGATAGTGGCCTGTCGTGGCACACTCATGATACATGTCTTCTTTGCTTACTAGATAGTGGCCCGTCATCGTGCACTCATGATACATATCTTCTTTGCTTACTTGATAGTGGCCCGTCGTGGTGCACTCATGATACATGTCCTTCTTTGCTTACATGATAGTGGCCCATCATGGCGCACTCTTGATTCCAATACATGTCTAGCTCCCTATAGTGGCTCATCGTAGCGCACTCCTAGCTTCCAGTTTATTATATTTTCTTGTTATGGCTTGTTATAGTGCACATTCTTGCTTTTGTCCAGTCTCGCATGTCTTATGTCTAGGATGGATTCCGCGGAATGCCACACCTGAAATCCAACAAGAAAATGTTAAGGACTAAACAACTAGCTTGATTACTTAGATCATTGAGAATTTTCCAGTTACCTGTTGCCCCTTTGGTCTTGGTCTTATATATATTCATGGGATTTTGAGCTATCTGTCATGATGAGCACACTTCCAGCGCACCGTCGAGTGTTGTACCGGGTACATTTGTCTCCTGGGCGATGTACCCATTATTATTTTTCTTAGGGTACATTTGTCTCCCGGGCGATGTACCCACTATTATAGGATACATTTGTCTTCCGGCTGATGTATCCACTATATACCATTGCATCCTTTGGCTTGGATCATTCAGGTAGCAGCAGACAGGTAACTGGACTTGGATTTCTCAAACTTGTATTTTTAGTAATTAGGATTGTGATAACCCTAGTTAGCTAATGTATAAAGCCGTACTAATTGCTTGGTCATGATTATTGTATGGAGTCCAATCTAGTCTAGTTTTGTCTAGGCAGAGTCCGGATTTGTTTATTTTCAGTATATCTTTGTTTATGCTTTACTTTTCTCGATAAATGATTAGATACTAAAGTTCTGTTCAGGATAAGGGTTACAACCCCGGTCCTTGTTTGGTTTACGGATTGTAACTTGGGTTCCTGATTAGTTCCTAAGTCATCTTATCATTTGTCGTTCTATATAAACCTAACATGCTCACATGTCCCAGTTACCTAACATGCTCACATGTCCCAGTTACCTAACATACTCATATGTCCCGGCTACTTAACATGCTCACATGTCTAGTTTATCTTCCATATTCACTTGCTTCCTTTTTCTTACATGTACACAGTTTATATTATATCACATGTCATTTACTTTATGCTACATATTGCTTTACTTATTGTCTTTTCTATTCTCGGGATAAGTGCATTGGTAGCGCACGAGTCTCGATTTGCTTTTACTTAATTTTGTCTCTATCCGTTGCTACGATTTGCATGTTGGTTTTAGTTTATTGTTTGGCTTCCTTTGTGGTACTTGCTATTGGGGGTCTGACCCCACTGGTTTTGTTTGGCCAGATCTGATAGAGAAGCCCGAAGGATCTTCCGTGCCTTCCACTCATTGGTGATTACCCGAAGCACCAGAGTACCATAGTAGATTTCCTATATCATTCTCCCACTAGTTATGTACATTATTCTTTTGTGGTGTTTAGCCTCCAAGCACGTGTTTAGCTCGTGTTTTGGACTTGACATTTAGCCTACGGGCCTAAACATGATTTGCGTGTTTCTAGACTATAGCTAGAGCTTATCATGTATGACTATTACTCTTGCTAGTCTTCATTCTGTATTACTAGTTTCTTGATCATTGATATATGATAGTTTGGTATACTTTACTATTTTATATTCCAGTTGATCTTACTTCTTGTATTTTATATATTTGTCTGTGATTGAGATACCTAGGATTCTTGACCTAGGATTGCCTGTTGGATTGTAGTAGTAACCCCCATGTCTATACAGCTTATATGTTATTTCGGAGTACTGGAGTACTTTGGTTTACATAGCTGGCCTGGTCCGTCCCTACTTGCCAGTATTCTGGTTCTGGGGCGTGACATAGGTTTTAGTGGTGGCCCATGCAAGGTCTGATTTATCAGATATATAGGGGTTACTGATGTTTAGATATCTCAGTCACAATTCTCCTTTATTGATATCCTTTGTGTTATTCTATATCTCTGATCCTTTGACCTGATATCTGCCTTGATCGTTGATCTTTTCTGTTCTCTCGATTTAATCCTTGTGTTCTTTAACTTTCAAGGGCACGGTTCTTAATCCTTTCGATCATCTTGTTTGTGTTTTGCCGATGGCAGTCAGCAATCTTCTGTTAGGCCAGTTATGGAGGATCAATCTTAGCATTCAGGGGTAGAGTCGAGAGTTGACTTGAGGGCAGAGGTGCCAGTCCATCCCGATCAGCCAGCTCAGCCCGTACAATCAGCAGTCTGAGCAGCTCAGAGCATAGTTGCATGCACAGTACCAGGAGCAGCTCTAGTATCAGCACGAGGGTAATACCTTAGGAGTCTCAGGTACCATCTTCATGGTCTTCCATCAGTTCTTCTCTTGGGATTTGTGTTTCAGTGGCAGGCCAGGTAGTGGCGATATATCTTGGGTTCTTGCAAGCGACCTTGTATTCTATCCACGTATGGAGTACAATGGCCGGCTTGATTTATTCGGTGAGTGAAGGCGAGTTTCTTGTTCCCAACTCTTCTGTCTTCGTAGTCGAGGCATGTGATAACTTCATTGGTATCGACTACGAAGATACGTCCTGGGTAGAGACATGTCTTAGACTAAGTCATTGGTACCGACTTACTTTGAGACTTGATCCTTATCTATTTTGGGAGTCAGTGTAGGCCATCGAGGACGGTTTCTACTCAACTGACTCAGGAGACATATTTATTCATATGCCTCCAGCCCTTCTTGATTGTGGTTGTGTTATTGCTTACGCATTCACTTATATTAATGTTGTCTTTATTTTACCAACATGCCATGCTTTGTTTTGATTGACATAATTTTCAGCTCTTTGGTTTGGTTTTCATGCTTGACTAGAATTAGGAAATTCTGAGGACGAAATTTATTTTTAAGTTGTGGAGAGTTGTGAGACTCGTCTCACAGTATCGGTATTTATATACGGATACGTATTTTGCAGTATATTTCGTATTTTCTTGGTTTTCGAAATGCTTTAAATTTTTTCCAAAACTATAGGTTTTTTCCTTGATCGGCATACCGCCAGTATAACGGTGTATACCGACGGCATACCGTCCATACAGATTTTCCATATTTTAGATATTTTTGATTTCAGATATTTTCATAAATAGTGTTTTCGATATTTTCGTGAATAGTGTTTTGGATATTTTGATGAATAGTGTTTAGATATTTTCGTGAATAGTATAGATGTACCCTATTACCCAATGGATATTTGGTTTTGTTTGAATGACCACGATTGACTTAGATTTTAACATGGATCATGATCCAACGGCTAAGATTAATTTCCCCTCTATATATACCATTCTACTTTCTCTCTCCTCTCCCTTTTCATTCTCTTCACTCTTTCTTCATTTCTTCTTCCCTTCTCTCCCCCTTGGAGCTTGTCAAGAGCTTGACCTTGAGGCCTTGGGTGTGGTGTCTAACCCCCCTAGAAGGAGGAGTAGAAGATTAGGCTTCGAGCTTAACCTAGGCAAGTACATCTTGCCAAATTCTTGAACAATAGTATTTTATTGTCATTTTTGTTTTTCTTGGTATTAAATGCTTAGAATTGCCTTAAACTCATTTTGTTAAATATGTTTTCCTTATGATTCTCGTATATATGCATGTTTCCAAAATTTGTTTAAGAAAGGTTTTAATTTTCTGTTAAAACCCAATATTGACTTAGTAGAAAACTTGGTATCAAGAGTGATACTAGTGTTACCATTATGGATCTTGGTCACATATACATTTATGAGGTCCTCACCTAGTTTGTATACCATAGATTTTGAGTTTGGTGGATATCGGAACCCGTTTCGGTATCCCGAGGACCTATTTTTGGGAGTATTTTGAGGTATTGATCTATCAAATGTTTTGATTTGTGAAAACTAATACTTCCATGTTGTAGGGAATTCAATTCTATACAATTTTGACTTTTGAAAATTCGAATTTTGATTTAAAACAAAGTTTTTATGGCCGAAACAAGTTTTGGCAAAACTCTGGATTTTGTTCCTGTTTGGAAAAACGGTATACCGACGGTATGCCAATTTTTGCACCAGAAACTTTCTATTTTAGGCCGGAATACCGCCGGTATGCCGCCGTATGCCGTTTTAGGCTGTTTTTGTTTGTTTTTATCCGTTTCTGCCCGTTTTGTCCGTTTTTGATATTTCCTCGCCTATAATGACTTATTAACATGATTAGATGATTTTGCATAGTTAGGAATGATTGTACACCCTATATACACTTGATACTAGTGTATGTTCAATTATTTTTCTATGAAATGTACTTAGCTTTAATTATTTTTTCCCACATGCCATGATATGTCTTTTTGATAGATTCTTTCTTACAAGCTATGATAATTGTTGTCATGTCTTCTTTGCTTACTATAGGCCCGTCGTGGCGCACTCATGATACATGTCTTCTTTGCTTATTAGATAGTGGAGTCGTGGCGCATTCATGATACATGTCTTCTTTCCTTACTAGATAGTGGCCCGTCGTGGCGCACTCATGATACACGTCCTTCTTTGCTTACATGATTTGGCCGTCGTGGCGCACTCTTGATTCCAGTACATGTCTAGCTCCCTATAGTGGCTCATCGTAGCGCACTCCTAGCTTCCAGTTTATTATATTTTCTTGTTGTGGCTTGTTATAGTGCACATTCTTGCTTTTGTCCAGTCTCGTATGTCTCATGTCTAGGATGGATTCTACGGAATGCCACACCGAATCCAACAAGAAAATGTTAAGTAATAAACAACTAGCTTGATTACTTATATCATTGAGGATTTCCCAGTTACCTGTTGCCCCTTTGGTCTTGGTCTTATATATATATTGATGGGATTTGGAGTATCTGTCATGATGAGCACACTTCCAACGCACCGTCGAGTATTGCACCGGGTACATTTGTCTCCTGTGCGATGTACCCATATTATATGTCTTAGGATACATTTGTCTTCCGGGCGATGTACCCACTATTATAGGATACATTTGTCTCACTTGCGATGTATTCACTATATACCATTGTATCCTTTGGCATGGATCATTCAGGTAGCAGCAGACAGGTAACTGGACTTGGATTTCTCAAACTTGCATTTGTTAGTAATTAGGATTGTGACAACCCTAGTTAGCTAATGTATAAAGCCGTACTCATTGCTTGGCCATGATTATTGTATGGAGTCCAATCTAGTCTAATTTTGTCTAGGCAGAGTCCGAATTTGTTTATTTTCAATATATCTTTGTTTATGCTTTATTTTTGCCGATAAATGATTAGATAATAAAGTTCTGTTCAGGATAAGGGTTACAACCCCGGTCCTTGTTTGGTTTACGGATTGTAACTTGGATTCCTGATTAGTTCCTAATCATCTTATCATTTGTCGTTCTATATAGACCTAACATGCTCACATGTCCCAGTTACCTAACATTCTCACATGTCCCAGTTACCTAACATGCTCACATGTCCCGGCTACTTAACATACTCACATGTCAGTTTATCTTCCATATTCACATGCTTCCTTTTCCTTACTGTACACAGTTTACATTATTCACATGTCATTTACTTTATGCTACATATTGCTTTAATTATTGTCTTTTCTATTCTCGGGATAAGTGCATTGGTAGCGCACGAGTCTCGATTTGCTTTTACTTAATTCTGTCTATATCCGTTGCTATGATTTGCATGGTTTTAGTTCATTGCTTGGCTTCCTTTGTGGTACTTGCTATTGGGGGTCTGACCCCACTGGTTTTGTTTGGCCAGATCTATAGAGAAGCCGGAGGAACTTTCGTGTCTTCCACTCGTTGGTGATTAGCCGAACCACCAGAGTACCATAGTGGGTTTCCTATATCATTCTCCCACTAGTTAATACATTATTTTTGTGATGTTTAGCCTCCGAGCACGTGTTTAGCTCGTGTTTGGACTTGACATTTACATTTAGCCTACGGGCCTAAACATGATTTGCGTTATTCTAGACTATAGCTAGAGCTTATCATGTATGACTATTACTCTTGCTAGTCTTCACTCTGTATTACTAGCTTCATGATCATTGATATATGATAGTTTGGGACTTTTTACTATTTATATTCCAGTTGATCTTACTTCTTGTACTTTACATATTTGTCTGTGATTGAGATACCTAGGATTCTTGACCTAGGATTGCATGTTGGATTGTAGTAGTAACCCCCATGTTTATACAGCTTATACGTTATTTCGGAGATACTGGAGTACTTTGGTATACGGAGCTGGCCTGGTCCGTCCCTACTTGTCAGTATTATGTTCTGGGGCGTGACACAAATGGCTTCTTGAATCCTGGCTTTGGCTAAAATTACGGCTTGTGAGACCTTGACTGCAAACTCATAATATTTTGAGGTCGAAGGTCAATCCATTATGAAATTTACTATACCTCTCCACTTATGTATGAATCATGTACAAGCCTCCTAATTTTTTGCTATTACTTTTTTTGTTTTATTTATTTAATATAGTTTTTTATTAAACTAACTATATAATCAATTATGACTATAGAAGTACTTTATCGTAGCTTTGATTCTTGAAGCACAACAATTATCAATTTCTCATCTTGCTCCATATTCGTGTTCTAGATGAGTCCACCTTCAATTTGATATATCATGTCCCATTCAATATGTTCTCTTGTACATATTTTTTATGTACAATTTCGGTTCAAAAATTTAACTATCACCTTTACCGTAACATTTGACTTATATTCCAATGTCGATTTGACACTCGATCTCGATCCAAACCATTCGACCCAATATATTATTTGACCTATTTTGAGGCTACTACAAACATACCAATAGTGTCCTACTCAATTGAGTCCTCATGTAATATTTATTTTAAATGGCACACAAGACCCATAAAATAGCTTTACGGAGTCAATTTCAATTCCATAAACCCTATAGGCCTAGAATTAGTTCATCTATCCCTGGTTGAGCCTATAATAGGTTACCATAACTAATTAGAATGAATTTCTATTAATTTTTAGAGGATTTTGTACCCCCATAATAGATTTAAAAAACCCACCATTGACTTTCTAAATAAGGAAATCCAAATTAGTCATTGATTCAAATATGCATATTTCATATGGTGCAACCAAATCTTACCAAACTTTCCTAAAATCTTTCTTAGACCAACCCTAACATATATAAGCATCAAAATTGCATTTTAACCTAATTTTTCAGTTGCCACCTCCACCCAAAGTTCCAATCCCGAAATTCCCTCGAAGTCTTGGCCACTGACAGCACCTTGTGGCGTATCGACAGTTCGACCCCTTTTCGATCACTCGTAATACTCCACAAATATTTGTTGTCAAGCTAACACAACCCTATGCAATCCTACAAAACCTCCATACATTTACAATCCCTTCTATTATACCAAAATAACCCTACAAGTCAACAGAAGTTCGGGATCCATGTTTAAATTTGTTCCAGCAAGTAGGCTATTTTGTATCTAGGATTTCATGTACTTTCTGACCTCATCTTTTTGTAGAACCAAAAATTGAAAAGATCCATGTATCTATTTTATGTCCAATTGGCCACCTATATAGTTCCAAATAGTTTGGCCGAAGCGTCCGTTCTACGGAAATGTGTCCAAAATAAAGCAGTTCTGTTGTGAGCCAATTTTTATCTACTTTTCGGCCACTGTAACCTTTTGTATATTTTTCGTAAGAAAGTAGACTTCCAAAATTTTCCAATGCATATATTATTGCAACATTTTTTTCATTTATAATTTATTAAAAAGCCGAACGTTTTACTGTAATATCGAAACACCAAAATCTATGAGTTCTACGTGTCCAATTGATTTAAAACTTCGTATGCCATCTCCAAATTAATTATTGTGCATGTTTTGATATAAAACATATTTTTACCTATTTATCATTATTTGTAGAATTAAAATATGTTAAAATTATTATTTTAGGAACAAAACTAGGAACCAAGTTAATGAATATTGATGACGGATCAATATGAGACATTGGTACCTATTTTTCTATAAAAATATATATTATTATAAAATATTATAAACTATTTTTCTAGAATTAAATATGATATTTTTATGTTATGAAAATATTACTTTAGTGGGAAATTTAATGTTATATATGTTTGATTGAGTCGGTAGTTAATGTGGCTATATATATATATATATATATATATCTATATATATATATATATATAATATATATATATATATAATATCTATATATATATAATATATATAATGTGGCTACAAATATATATATATATAGATATAATATATATATATATATATATATATATATAAAATAATATATATATATATATATATATATATATAGGCTATATAAAATTTTATGTATATATATTTTTTATTGGCCTATAAACACTACAAGAAAAAAGCCCTTTTACAACGTTGAAAAATCGTTGTCAGGGTTGTAAAAGGGGGGTTATCTTCCAAAATGTTTGTTTGAACGTTGTCAAATGTTGTAGAAGTTCTCCCCACAACAATTTACAAACATTGTTGAAATATATAAAATATAACAAAAACCTTTCTACGACATTTGACAAGTATTGTAAAAATACTTTTTAAAACGTATTACAAGTATTGTAAATATAATTTCAACAACGTTCTGCATCTATGGTACAAACAATATCTACCAGTTCAGTAAACATTGTACATAGATTTTCTACAACAGTATACAAATATTGTAAAAATAGTTTATACAACTTTAACAAATGTTGTATATTTTATTCAATAATGTTTGCCAAACATTGTAATATATTTGTATGTTGTAATTATAACATCAACGATGATTTAAAAGTATTGTAAAAAGTTTACAATGTTTAGAAACATTGTTAAAATGTTATGTTACAATAGTTTTGAATCGTTGTTGATAAAAAAAGTTTATACAACTTTTATAAATGTTGTATATTTTATTCAATCATGTTTGCCAAACATTGTAATAACTATTTGTATGTTGTATTATAATATCAACAATAATCTAAAAGCATTGTAAATAAATTTTACAATATTTAGAAATGTTGTTAAAATGTTATCTTACAACAGTTTTGAAACGTTGTCGATTATGTTTCCATTTGTAAAAAAAAATACAATTTACAAATAAAAATCTATTGAATCCAATTATAATACTAATACAAATACACAAATAGAAATACAAATACATTATTCTAATGTTCGCCTCTTGTCGTTGTTGTTGTTGCTGCTACCGTTGTTGTGTTGCTACCGCTGTTGTAGCTATCGCTGCTGTTGTTGTTGTCACTTTCTCAGCAACTCACCACCAAGCCTATCAAAATGAAGATACTAGCTGCAGGCACGCTGTGACAATGTATAGGTGATATCACATATTTTACCAAAGACTAAAAAAAGTACATAAATTTGAATGTCATCTATGACGTCTTAGTATATCAATTAAGACTACAAGCTATCATCATTCAACATAAGAAAATACCAAGATATGATTTATTTCTTACCAGGAAAAGATACACATATGGTGGAAATAGAAGAATAGAACAAGTATATATGTGCAGTAACAATCTTGTATAACACTACATTCAACATCAGAAAAACTATGTTCATGTAGAGTCCTTTATATTCTACTTGATAAACTTGTTCAGACTAAAAATTAGATCAATCATTCTTCTCCCAAGATTTCTTAATCACTGGATATTTATGAGAGGTACAAAGATATATGAAGAAAGCTTTACCTGAAACAATTTAAAATGTTTAACAGCTTTTAGCACATCTAATGATGTTGCTGAGTTTGCAAAGCCAGAAGTGAGACTCTCACTGATAATTTTTCGATATCCCGCAGTATAAGGTTGCTCATTTAAAAATTCCTGCATCATGAAATAAAATTTTAGCATAAAAGATATAAAAACATACTGCATATACTTGCAAGATACAAAGCATGGATTTTCGATAACTAGGAAGGAATTATTGTCAAGAGCAAATTTCTACAGTGATATAGAGGACAATTAAGAGAGATTGCACATTTTTAAGATTTATCGAGGTCCTCTACATTGCTCACCTTGAAAAGCTATTCATAATTCCTACCAATAATGTGCTTTTTTGGTCCTTTATTTGATACATGTGAGATCTCTACAATCTATGTGCTCCACTTACATAAAATATAATACATCACATAAATAACTAGCTGTTACAGGCCAAAATTCTCCCTTAAAAGTCCACATACAAATATACAATGGTCTCTTAGACCAATGGTACTCCCCAATGAATTTGATGTATATAAAAAACTTTCAAAATCAATGGAATGAAACAGATGTTTCTGTTAAGGTCTTAAAACCTTAAAACTGATGGCACTTCCATCAGTTTCATAGCCAAGTGTGAGGCATTAAGGGACACTAGATTGGTGTCGTGTGCGTGTCGATGTGCCATGACATTTTCAATGTTTGTTCACCATAGTTGATTGAGAAGCTATTGATGGCTCTATATAGCGACATTTTAAATTTGTGCATAATTAGAATTAAAATGCTCAATTGCAATAAAAGGCAAAGCATGTGATACCTGACAATTAAGAAGAACAACACTTGTCTTTTATAATGCCCAAAATTTGCCATCTATATTACAATATCAAGGAGTAAGTACCATTCATTCTACAATACTACATGGGGAATTGAAACTAACTAAACAAGTTTGTTTCTTTAACAACTAAATTTAGTAACCAACCAACCATATCAAAATCATAAGTGTCATGGTTGTGCATGCTTTTAATCCTACAAAACCCTTCTAACTATGAATATAAACATATGACATCTTGTAATGGCCAAATGAATCTACTCAAAGCAATCAAATTTTGTTAAATGAAGAACATACACATCAAGCAACTTCACAGTAGACCCAAAAGGATGGTTCACAAGATGCCATGCCATATTAAGCTATTGATGGCTCTATATTCTCTGTTTGCTCCTAGAATATAATAATTTGAAAGAACTATTTAAAATCAGATTTAAGCATCTAGCAAATACAAAGAAACTGAATCATCTGTATCCAATATATAGAAATGGCAAACTGAAAAATATGGAACCATTTCTCTGAATATAGTACCCCTCCCTGATCCCTAATTGAAACAAATTGGGGAGTTCAGACCTTAACAAATTGCAATATGGCACACTTCTTGAAAAAAACAAATTGAAACTTTGGAGTTTAGATCTTAAGTAGCACCCCTCCCTGATCCCTAATTTCCCAAATTACCTTATCTAAGTCCCAATAAAGCTGGCTTGAATCTAGCAGCAAACTAGTAACACAGTAGTGAATCAAAAAATTTAGTGTATACTATGGTGTAGTTTGTGAGGGCCTATGTTGTGTCGGACATAACGCAACACGGATATGGAACCATTTCTCTGAACGTTCTTCCTTCTTAGAACCATCATGAATATTGCAATGTTGTCACTTAGATTCCTACTCTCAAAACTTACTTTAAAAATATTGGGAGTTGTTCTTGTTTACGTCGTTCGCATCCGATTAAGAATATCGGACGGTGGTGCGAATTGCAGCTACTCCCCCTTCATCTGATGAAGAAACCTTGGTTCGCATCAAGTAACCACATTCTTCGTTCATGATCACCGTATCTTTCTTTCTGTAAGTTTCATGTAAAAGTAGCATAAACTTCATGCTCTTCACTATTGAATGAGATACTAACATGCAAAAAATTCGAGAGAGAAATAGCTCACATCCAGATGAAAAATTACTAAAAACTTTTTAGTTTGAAATATTGACACCCAACAAGGTGATCTCTGATGTTTCGAGCTGGCACTCATTCCCAAAGGACTCTAAACCAACCCAATATATGTCCCCCTTTAGTGTGAAATAATATTGTACTCATGCATGAGAAGAGGCATGACTTAAGAAATATTTGGCACTATAAATAGAGAGCTTAATTTTGCCACGGGTTTGAAAGTGGCATAGCCATTTCGATCATCCTTGATAATGGCCTAAAGTAGGTAGGAGTGAAGTTCATAGAGACGATAATTTTGCAACTTAAACTCTCTTGAAAGATAATCTTTCCATACCTCAGATAGGCTCCATATACACCAAGTTCAGAGACTGTATTTTTTATGGCAGATACCTTCCTACACTAGATAAGCATGAGAGGCAGTAGGGAAAATCCTTTGCATCAAGATATATGCAGGCAGTGCCTCACTTCCTTCCTCTTGCAGCCTCACTAGCGTTCCCTCACATCATTACGTAAATATTATTTCCTGAAGATAAATCAAGTCATTAGACCATGATGGAAAAATGTAGAAGGAAATGAGGCCTAAATCAAGTCATTAGACCATGCTGGAAAAAGTAGAAGGAAATGAGGCCAAGGACTTGAAGGACAACTAAGAATCTAACCTGCGCCTTCTCGTTGGGTTTGAGTACAAATAATTCAGGTCTTTCCATCGCAGCACGCCTTCAGACTTGTCCAAACTCCACATCCCAGCAAAGCATTTTCGAAGCTTCGCTATATCATCTTCACTATCGAGGAACCTAAATGCCAAAAAAAACAGAGTCAAATATCCATCATAAACTTTTTTTTATCTCTGCAGAATGCTTTCTTGAGATAACTAGAGATAGTATACATGGCAATATTTACATGTCAACTACTTGAGGGATAGGTTTTAGGCTAAGTTGCATTAAAATACTTACAATTACACCTCTAGCACTTAAATACCCTTACATCCAAAAACAATGGTACACCACCTAAAACAACTAGCGTGAACTTCAAATTACGGTAATTACACAAATTGGGGAGTTCAGATCTTAAAGGAAGGCCGATTTGTTACTCTCAGGGAATTTATTACCCAAAGATACATCACCATGAAAATGCATTGATTGTAGCGAGATAATTGATACATCAAATTAAGTCTTTGCAATTAATAATAGTTGATATGATTATATATTCAACCTAACCTACTTGAACTCATATATTAGTTTATAAGTAAACAAGCTTCTTTAACCCATAGACTCAAATATCATTTGTTCACTAAAATACATAAGGTCGACTCACCTGAAAAAAATCAATCGGCAAGAGTTTGCTGACTTAAATTTTTTGATGTACATAGTGATCTCTGTAGTGAGGGTACATTTCCTTTTTTTCTTTTTCTTTTTGTGTAATTATAGGCATCACTTTGTAAAATACTTTGTCAATTGGATTGGTTCTGCATCTATAGTCAGCACTCTTTATTCATAGTCATCGTCTCTGTAATTGTTATTTGTAAATGATAGGAGAAATTTGAGGGATTCTGCACCTAAACGGAGGTAGTTGTCAACTTTCTTTTGGCATTCAGTTATAGACTTTGATTAATCACTATGAGAGTTTCAATGCTACTGGTCGCAGGTTTGGAAAAAAATAGAAGGGTGATTTCTAACTCCGGCAATTACTTTAACAGTTCTTTGCATTCTTCTTTTAGTTGATCCTCCTCGCTTTTTTTTTAAGTAAGTCTGATAACTTAGTAGACGTGCATTGCGTAATATATAAATTAGTGAATGTAAAAGAGTGTAGTACTCTACACGATTCTTGAATTGCTTCATTATGAGCCTTGTTTGTTCCAGAAACTGATTCTGCCTAATATTACTGGAGAGCTCTACCAGTTTGTTTGAATTGCTGCAATTGGAAGCTATCTGTACTAGGCTCCAATGAAGTCCTTAGTACTGCACCAAACCAATAGAGTTCAGGTGAGGATTAACGGTTATATTTATATTCTAATAGTATCCTCTTATTGTACCTATTTTTAATCGACATTCTATCATATCATGTCACAGTATCCATATCGCTGCAACAGAGCTGCTGCCAATAACAGAGTATGTCAACTCAAACAATTATTACTAGGTATACAATAGAAAACAGTTAAAAATTAGTCAACTTCTAGAGAAAATTAAGTTTTGTTTTAGTTTGCTTCAGTTCGGTTTTGTTATTGAAAGTGTATGCTTGAGAAAATTTAATAATCATAAATGTTATATGAGAGGTTTTCTTCAAAAGATTGAAACATTTTATCGGCTATTTTAATTTTTCATAATGACCATATTCAATTCAAAGAAACCATACACAATCTACCCATACTGCTTGATGCTCCACTATAGGCTCAATATCTTCTGACATAGCATTTGATATCCACTATCACCTATGCATCCCTACTGCTATGTGACATTCATGTGCTATTTGGAACCTGCTTTTCCACGTACCCCTCTCAGCTTTACCAACCAAAACACTCAGGTGTAACTGTACTCACACAAGCCTCCTCTAATCTTCAAGCTATAAGTAAATAAGATTTCAAATGGTTCCCTGCCCTTGTTCACAAATGGTACAAGTCATATTTCTCTGCAAATCAATCAATCTTCACTTCTGCCCCTTCACATTATGTATTTCTTTTATTCTTACCCAGATCCACAACCATTTTCACATTATCATTTAGACCACATAACTGTTTGTCTCAACCTTCTGCAAATATTTTGAAATACAAGTACCAAATAGGACATTGTATAGATAAGGATAGTTCCAGGTCATCACTTTGCACGCCACCAATATTATCTAACAGCTCCTGAGAGCCCATGTTGAATGGATACTAAGTCTCTATATGCAACCGTGTGCTGTATGAATCAGTTATGGGCTTGGGCAATTCGGTCTAATTTGAAAGCTTTTATCCTAAATTTTTGGGGACGGCTACAGGAATGATGAACCCAAGCCTTATCCATCACAAGAATGATGCATTTTTTACCTATCAGTCTATTACTTCTATAAAGGAAAAGAAAAACAAAATTGTGAATCATGTTGCATTTTGAGTTAAAATCCATTCAGCAGTAGGTGGATCAAAACTACCGGAAAGAAGGATGCAAGTAACACAAGTATCACAATTGTATAACCCACCTTATCAGAAGAAGATGGAGACTGGGACAAGGATGATCCAGATGAAGGCATCATTTACATAAAATAGAAAGCGCAGTCCGAGAAACTATCATTTTGGAAAAGCTATCGTTTAAACATCATTTAAGCTATCGTTAGCGGCTCTTGTTTTTGTTTGTAGTGGGTTCTCTCACCAGAGTATTTCAAATTTCCCTTTCCTATAAGGCTTACTATGATTCACATGGGGCTTACTATGATTCACATGGGATTTTCTGGTGTGGTAGCATTCTTTCTTGTTCATGTTTTTAAGGTAAATTATGTACTTCTCATCATTGTACTTATATTTGTCTTCAATCCATTTATTAAATTGTAGTAGCTTATATTTGTTTTCAATCCTATGATTGCTATCGGAACATTGGTCGAATATTTATTGATGTGTGTTACAGCAGCTTCACTTCTCTTTACATGGGTTATCATGTTAAAAAAGTCATGAGCAAGACATACTCCAACCACGGACTTTCTGTCAACAATATTATTTGCCACACGCCTCGTCTCTCTTTTGGTTTGCCTACCTACTTATTCGTTTAATTTTAAATCACCCAAATCATGACAATATGTAAAAACTATGTTCTTTTTGGCATTTATTCTACCTTTTTTCCCTGAGGAAAGGCTAAAGTTGCACATATGTTTATAAGGTTCTGAACTATGATATTTGGCCTGATTAGAATTTATTACTTTCAGTTTTGGCATATTAACATTATTATATTCGGTCAAATGGATGAACCCACTGCACACATCATCAGGTGTAGTTCAACTTTCTCATCAAATCAAACATGCATCATGTCTTATTCTAAGTTATATGAAATTTATATCATATTCATCCATAAAAGGCCTGCTCAGATACTTCCTTTGGGTATTCTTTTCACAGGTAGTTAAATGCAAGTGTAATGGCAAATGTGAATGTTTCATGTATCAAATTAACCCCTTGATCACATTTTCTTCCTCCAGTACGTTTTTTTAATATTCATATTTTGTTCTTCCGGCAGATATTGCATGACAATATTACACGAGGAATGTTGCAAACATTAGCGCTCTAGCATTGTAATTAGTTGGCATCTGGTGCAAAATCTATTTGATGAAGATAATATATATCTGTATACACAATCATATTTCTGACCTGTATGGAAAGTTTTATTTCCAGATTTTTGCTTCTCAAAATAAGTTCATATAAATAAATTTCTGCATTTGTTGCTGTATACATAGCTTCCAATTTTCCTAAATCCTATCAATTGACTTGAGTTTGATGGTCTGACTGCTCCAGGTTGTTACTCCTGTCAAGATGACATTTCAAATGTAAGACATCAATCAAATTCAATGTTTACATGTCCTAAATGAGAAACATACCCCCTTAATGATATATTCTGTAACTTTTGCAGATACGCCACATGTGTAATTCCCATAAGTGTCTTCTTTGCATCAAGCCTTAGGTATGCTCCTTAGTGCACCTATGCCAATGTTGTTTTTTTTAAAAATCAGAGCATTAGGAAGAGTTTATTCTTTCTTTGGTTTGATGGTCAGTTTGCTGTATTAAAGTACACTTCACATTGTTACAGCAAAAATAGTACCCAAACAAAATTATCAAATACCTATCCTAATTCTCAAAAGAACCTAATGTATGAACATGTTTGCATAATTAGAAATAGATAACTAGTAATCTTATCAAGCTTAAGGGTCCGGCTTCTTGCAATTATAATTAAAAAGATTTGAGTTATTTGTTTTGAAGCACTTCAATCGTCCTATGCAGAATAAATTTGTATTGGCGCATAATGGCTGAACAAACATACAAATTTCACAATCCCTTATTTCATTAACCAATAAAAAAGAAATCATTAACCCCTAAAACAATAATTCTGTAATAGATTCAAAAAGCAAAAAAAAAAATCACGATGAAGTAGAGAAGCAAATCCCGCCGAAAAAAATAAAAAAAACTAAAAAATACAAAAAAAGGTCAGCGTTTTCAAATATACCGGTGCCGACGGGTGGGATCTCCTCCCTGGACGAAGGATGTGATGAGCAGCTGTAAAACAAAAACAACATATTAGAGGAGAAAATAATCGAAAGATAGGAGGAAATAAAAATAGAGGAGAAGAAGAAGAAGGAGCGGTCCGCTGACCTAGATAACCGAGAAGGAGGAGAGCAGCCCTTTGACATAGATGACCGAGAAGGATAGGAGGAGAGCGGCTAATGCATAAAGTAGAGCGAGAAGGAGGAGGGAAGAGAAATTTCAGAGGAGGGAAATAGAAATATTTAATGGGGGCAGGGAAAGTCCTCCCTTTATTTGTGGACTAGGAAAAGTTTGGGAGGGGGGAATATTTTAGGAGGGGGAATATTTGGAGAGAAAAAATTGGCACAAAAAAGAAAAAAAGTTGCGCCTATTTTCTATTTCTGCTGACAAAGTCCAACAAATATTTATAGTTATTAAATTATAATTATTTTATTAAATTTATTTAGTATAAATTTTTTTTTATTAGTGATTGAATATGGAGTCCCAAATATTTATCACAAAACAACAAAAATATTTAATGTGTTTTTTATTCAATGATCAAAATTCTAAATAATTTTTCATAAATTTAGAATCACTATAGACCCTAAATAAAATAAAGAAATGAAGGCATGGGTAACCTGTAATCGAGAGATAGAGAAGAAAAGATGAAGACTTGAGAGAGAGAATAGAGACTAGATGTATTGGATTTTTAATTCTCGTATTCGGATTCGAATTCGAATTCGAATATTGATACATACATGATCGATTCTCTATATTAAATAAGGCTTAGAATGGTTCAGAAATGAGTCGTCCAAATCGTATGTATAATATTTTACTTATTAATATATAAAAATTAAAAATAACTATTGTACATGTTTTCTTCTTAAGTAGTTGTCAATTTTTTTTTAAAATAAAAAATATATAATAATATATTCAGAATTAAAATTATATTTAGACCAACTACATGGTATTATCTATAAACACATACCAAAATTCAAATAATATATTTATAATAAATTATAATTAAAATACAATTAATTATATTTAGAATATTATATACAATTTAAATCTTTATCTATTTTTAAAATAATACCATAGATCATTTTTATACGTGCAACGCACGCAAACTAGACTAGTGTTGTAGTAAATAGTTTTTTTATACTCTAGGTAAGTTGTTGTTTTGCTAGACGAAAAGAGAGGATATCTGACAAAATTATACAATATGATCTTTTTTCTGCCTTTCAGCTTTTGCTGGAGTTTATACAGGATATCGCATGAAGAAGAAGATTTATAGCATTTACTAACATAATGTACAATTGTACATGTATGTGTAGTCATATATTTTGGTTGCTTCAACACGAACTATCATCAGTAGGTTTTAATTGTACCAGAGGGGAAGATACTAGATTGTCAGCTGTCATTTGTTGAAATTAAAAGGGGTAACTACCAATAACGGACTTTAAATTTTGAGGCATGAGACAAACTCTAAAAGTTGTGCCCTCAAGGCTTATTGCTCTTATAATATTTTTTATGGACAACAATGCATAGTATTATCAACACAAAATTTAAGAAAAATAATAAACAAATATAATATCCAAAATAATATATGTCATAATGAAATACTAATAAAATTGAAGATATTCCAAGCAGAAAAATAAATTTGATGTTCTAAACAAATAAATAACTAATAATCTTTCGAATAATTCTTATGATAATAATAAAAAACTCGAAAATTTGTAACTTGCTCTCTTGTTCAATTAAATCCAAGAGGACATAGAGGGATAGAGGATATTGACCACGATGGAAAAAAAAAGAGGATTGGCAACGACAAAAGGTATAAGAAGATTTGGAGCATCAAACTGTTATATCAGCAACATAAGGGAAGAGGATTTTAGTTTGATAGCGACTGCGCCAATTTTTTTCTTTATTCTTACTAACTGATTTTTCTTTTGGTAATATAGTATATGACGTTTAGATATTCTAAATTTTGGGCCTGAGGCACCCGCCTTATGGGCCTCATATCGAGCCCCACTATAGTAACTACTACATTTCAAATTTCTGAGTTGTCTTCAAACAAATTTTAAACAAATTCATAATATTATTTAGTTGATGCACTTATAAGATTTTAAAGGGAACCCAAAAAGGGAATTAAGCAAACTGATAGGACTGAAAACTCCAATCCTTGTATACACTTTATGGGGAGTAAGATATTTGCATAGTAAGTTATACATCTTCCAATACTAAAACATAATTCTTGAACCAACATGAGCAGGTCACGATTGAGACAAACAAGAACTATAATAGAAATATTAAAAAATTATCAAAGATAATTGAACAAAAAAGACCAATAATCTAGGGTGTAAAAGCAAAGTTAGTTGTAAAAACATGCAAATAAAGAAAACTTATTTATCTCGATGATTTCGCTTTAAAAATTATAATAGTTGTTAGATATTTTTAACGATTCATTAATTGAATATATGGCACACCCTAAGCTAAAGCAGCATTTTAAATAGTAAAATAGAGGTGGAGGAGTCATGTTTTTACAAGAAATAATATTATAACAAGCAAGAAGCGGTGGAAGGGATTAATGCAAGAAGCTGATACATTAGGTCTATCTTACGAAGCCGTGGAGGGGATGGGTTCAGCATGTGACAGATTCATTAATCATGAACTGCTACCAAGCGAGGTGTTGACCTAATAAGACAAACATTTCAAATAATGTCATCCTAGAATTTTTTTAAAGATATATTTACAACATTGTCTAAATATTGTAAAATACACGTTGCTTACAACATTTTATACAAGTTGTTAAATATAACCCTTTATACTAAAAATAAAATTTATAGCTTCCTTTATAAATTAAGGATAATTTTAGTAGCCCATTTAAAAATCTTTGGACATTGTAAAAGCTCCCTTAGCAATTATATTTTTTTAATTTTAATTATTCATATGTCGGTGAGTCAAACTAAATCGTTACCAATACATGTTTCATAATTTTTTTACTAAGTAGATTTTTCATACTTTATAAATAAAAAAGTAGAAGAAGACCGGTCATAGTACAGAAGAGAGTAGAGTGGGCCCCAAACATTTTTTTAGCTACCTTAGTCCTTTATACTTTTCTGTTGCAAGTTGTAATTGTCACCATGTCCTCTACCACTAGACCCTATTTCGTAGGGTAGGGTCATGAAACTTTTTGGAAGATGGTCAAAGAATGGCTCATTGAACAGAAGTTGGGTTGCAATGACTCATTGAATCGTAATTGGGTTATATGCAATTGATGTTATTGTTGGGTAACGCCTTACTGTTGTTTGGTTGTTGTAGTAAATGAATGTAACTAATATTTAGTGCTTGCATGCTCCCTGGATGTGCAACTATTTGATTAATCTCACACAAGTACATGTTGTTACTAGCAACAAACTGACTTACTTTGTTCCTTTAAATTCTTTATCAACTCAAGCAAATTTAAAACATAGAATAAGACACCAAACACAATAATCAAAATTAATAGTTTGTCGACTAGTCGTACCATGTAATAACTAATATAAAGAATAAAAGACGACTTCTATATTTTGGAAAAAGGAAAAAAAAAATATGGGGAAATTCACCCCCCCTTCCGCCCCACCACCACCACCACCACCACAACACACATACATTTAAGAAACGTGTAACTTATGACAGGGTGTCTCTTTTTTGACAAACATATGGATATGGATATGCAATTTAAAATAGTGAAGATAAATGCATTCACAACGTTTATTTATAGTGGCAGAATAATAAAATTTTGCAACAATGTATTAACATTGTGAAATACATAGCTTTTACAATATTTATAAAAGTTGTTGAATATAACCCTTTTATAATATTTTTTAAATATTTTATAATCCATACACAATATTTATATAAAGTGGTAAAATAAAATTAATTTTACAACATCGAACAAATATTGTAAAAGATAGAAAGTTTACAACAGTTGATAAACGTTGTTGAATATGACATTTTTACAATATTTTAAAAATATTGTCAAAAGTAATAACTTTGACAACATAAAATAAATGTTGTTGAAACTAATAAGTTTTACAATGTTAATAAAATATTGTTGAAGATAGTGATACACAACTTTTTTGAATGACTATTGTAGAAACCTTAACGTTTGAATATAAAACGTTGTTTGCACATATATTTTACAACGTTTTAAAAATAAAGATTGTAGAAGACCCCCTTTTTACAATGTTTTCAAGATGTCTTGTAAATGAAACGTTGTAAAAGGAATTTTTTCTTATAGTGAAATATGGTTAGTGTTGGTTTAGTCAGAATATATTGAGTTAAGGATAGGGTATAGTTATATAAGTAGTATGAGTATGACATCGACGTGTTATTTGTTTGGTAGATTGATTTATTCTAGGAGTTTGTGATGGCGTGATCGAGGATGCCAAAGTCGTACCGTTGTACGCATCTTTGGAGACTACATGCAAGTACACATTGTCGAACTTTACTATCTTACTTGATAACATACTTCCTCTAATTCATGTTATTATTACTTTCATGTTATCACTGTTATTTTCTCGTTATACGTGCACGTAGTTTGTTTCTATTTTCTGCCTTTACTTCTTACAATTATCTTTTTTGCACATGCGCCTTATGATTTATTATTACGTATTCTTAGGCCAGGTACGTACCCTTGACATGATTGACCTAGACTTGACTTATTGACTTGACTTGTTTGACCCGTAGTTCTAGGCGAGGACCTTGTTATAGACGATGAATATACTTGACCACTCTCTATTGTGAGCCCCCACCGAGTTGCGATTGAGACTTACTGTACGTCGTGAGCACCCACCGAGCTATGATCTATAGGGCCGTTAGCTCCCACCGAGTTGCGCTTTTACCTCGATTTACCTATAGTCACGTTTATCAACACGATTCTCGATGGCATGCCATTTCTTTTAGATTTCATTTTTGTATTCTTCGGTATTTATATCTTGTATTATTCCCTATCTTTCTATGCATGTTATTACTGTCAAAGTAGGCTTATATACTATGTGTCTTGCTAGTCCTCTGAGGACCTGGTAATCTCTCCAGGTTTTGCTGAGATCGTTTGTAGATTAGATGGAGGATTGATGATTGTTTCTCCAGGATTTCAGGTATATATTTAGTTAATAACTTTTTATATTCGTTCAATATTATGTTTTATTTTAGTTTGACCATGCTGCGGTATACCCTAGTTTTATAAGCTTTATTCTTCTTGAGAAGCTTGCTCAAGATAATTGCATTAGAGTCTGGTCCACTTTATTGCATATTATATTTTTTTGTTACTTGTAGGAATCGGTATGATAATGCTTGACTAGTACTAGTATACTTGTTTTATACAAGAGTTTATCTTCAGTGGATTGAGATATAGATAGTTGTTATAAACATGTAGTTTATTGTAGATAGCTTATACGCATTCGATTTAGAATGGAGTCCTCTTGGTATATAGCTGGCATGTATACGATCTTCTAGTCCTATGTATTTTGGGACTGGAGCGTTACATCATTGTTGACATAAAACATCTCAAATGGCTAAATTTGACATCATATTCATTTATCGTCTTGTTCCCTTGCTGAAGATGAGAAACTGGTCATATAGTATATCTCAGATTATGGCTATAAAGTATTTGTTGTTGAAGATTTTCTTGAATTTCTCCCATGGGCCTAGACGTTGTTATTCTATTTCCCACCAATAATGTGCAATTTCTATCAACTGGAGTTGAAATGTTGTTATCCACAAATCTGTTGGTAGATAGATGCCTTCAACAAGTTCTCTGTGTTCAGGAGCCATGTGGCAACTTTGGCAGGCTTCTTGGTGTCTTTGAAGTTCAGTGGTCTCATCTTGCAAAATCCTTTGATGGGGCCAACTCGGGGTTACGGTGCTAGCGGGTCTCTATTTAGTGCTTATGCTATGGTTTGCCTCATAAGTTCATTCTATTGTAACTGGGCTTCCATAATGAATTGGAAGAATTGAGTCATCGATTGTCCGTCAGTATGTAAAAACTTATTTTTGAGGAGATTGTAGAAGCATGAAAGCACAACATCTACAAGCGCTGCCAAGAATTGATACACGCCTTAGAAATACAACATAGAGAAAAGCACAAAACAAAATGCATAAAAAAGATTCTTTATTAAATCATGATTACAAAGTCTATTACAGATTTTTCATGATTACACATAAAGCTGTCTACTCAGCGTACAAAACTGCAGCACATTTGTCTACTCAGCGTACAAAAATGCAGGACACAAAACGCGCAGCGTACAAAAGCGCAGAGAAAAATACTTCCTCGTCAGAGTAAATCACTTCCTCGTTAGGAGAGCATCTCTTCCGCATCGCTAATACAGCTGTTATTGAGCATAACGTGGATTGGCAATCAATCCAAACCTAGTATCAACATCTTGACACTCAGTGTCATCTCGAACCAAAGCACATCTAGCACGCTGCATAAACAGGGGCATCTCATTACATAGTCAGCAGAGTTCTTTTCAAAGACTCCTTCATCAAGCTTGCTACTTCTATGAACAAAGAGTTCTACAATCCTAGCCCCCGACTAGCATAAGTTTTGCCAAACTCGCCAAAGAGAAGACCCCTCAGGGTACAACATAGTCTCCAACAGAAAGTGAGATAAAATGGTGCACGAATGAGTTGTGCCCTTAAAATACCTTAATTTATAGGTTGTGTGTGGTCAAACTCGCATGCCAAGTGGCAGATAGTCAATAGCTCCGATTTAATTAGGTGAATCGCGTATTCATCACAATGAATCTCATAAATGAGATTTGTGACCGAGTCTTTAGTCATCACTTCTCGAGCCCCACGAAGTGGCAGAAATTAAGGAGTCATGACTCAAATGCCTCAAAAGCGCAGTGCTTCAGAGCCTCGAAAGTGCAGCACCTTGGAAACATCCAAAAGCGTAGCACTTGAGGAGAAGTTAAACGTGTAGCACCTACCCTAGGCCATCACTTCAACATTTATGACATTTTAACACATAAGTCAGAGACATCTATCAAATGTCGTCTATCAGATGACAGAAGTCAGATGTCAGATAACAGATGTTAGATGACAGACATCAACAGAAAGCATGGACTTCAATGCACCCCATAAAGCGTAGCCACTTCGGTACTCATAAAGCACAGTCTCCATGATGTCTAAGAAGTGCAGCCTCTAAGACGTCCAAGAAGCACAGCCTCTAGGACGTCCCGAAAGTGCAACCTCTATGACGTGCAACCCACTCATGGCATTATTGGAATATGCCACATGGAAGCAGTATCTCCTAAGATACAATCAAATCCAGTTTGTCCAAATAGATCAAGATCTTTGAGCAGTATGCGCACGACATGTGTCATTGACTCAGTCATATTTATGAACGAGTGCCAACCACCCAAGATCTTAGCAAAAAGTGAATATCAACAATTGCCACGTGTTAGTTCATTAGTAGCCCCAGTAGTGCAGTTAAACCATATTCGATGATATTCTCATGCGTGCAGTGCGCATGCGCGCCAAAAGCTGCTGCACACATCGCATATGTGCCTGCCTATAAATAGAAGAAGTCTACATTCATTCAGGATCTTCGACTGTTTCTTGATTAGTAAACCCCAGATCATCCACTCACAGGCATTCAAAGAGTCAGAGCAAGTTCTTCTCGTCGTCAGTTCATCAATGGAGTAAAGGAACCATTACAATGTTCGATCTATATCGTCAAAATTTTTTAGAATCAAATTGTACTTAGATCTCCTACTTAGGATTTCTTTTATACTTCTTCTCGTTTGTGATATAAAAAGTTCTTCAACTTTTGTTCATGGCAAACAAAATAGCGACTCTGCTGGGGACTTCCTTCTCCTCTGACGAGAAAGTGGTTACGCAATCTGACAACAACTTGTTGGGATCTTCTCAAAAAATGCTGGTTGTACATTTTGATCAGCAAGCTTTTGAGGACCTACTCTCTGAAAGCAACACGAGTCCTTTGAAGCGGCTAACAAAACTGAAGAAGTCTTGCCGCACCTGGGTGCTGAAGACCACTGTGCCAAGTAACACAGTTGAAAGGGATACGTCCCAAGTTTCCCACAACTCAGGAGCACTCTATGTGCCTGCACTTATTTTTTCTATTTTTCTTCAATCGACTTCGGTCTCCAAGAAGCGCAGAAGAGACTTACATTCCCAGGCTGCACGCCAGACAAAGGCACAGCGTAAAGGGAAAGTCACAGCATCCCATCTGTGCATGAAGCTAGATGCACAAAAAAGATCCTCTATCTTCAACAGAATTGCCTCCTCCTAGATAAGTCTAAGTTGGACTCTGAGTACTATGCACCTGTTTGCCATTGATTATCAAAGAATAGAACAGTTTTATGGGAGGACTGAACTTTAATTCATAATACAAACTCGCTCGTACAAAGAGAGCCTAGGAACAAAACCTAGGAAAATTAATCTAAGTACAATTGTTTAGTTTTTGATTCTGGGGGGTGACGGTAGAGGCTCGGAAAAGTGATATCAACTCTGCCTTACTCCTTGGACGATCGAACGCGGCCTTGGCTCCGGCGAAGAAGTGCTCTCTCTCTACGTATATCTCCTGCTCTGTGTGTACTTTTTTCTCTGTGGGTCTCTGTGTGTCCATGCAAAGGAATAGCACCTTGCTATTTATAGGAATTAGTGATGAGTGGGGTGTGCAGTAACTGTGCCTTGAAAAGTGGGCGGTTGGGGATTGGTTAAGATTAACCTTGATCTGTTTGTTGGAAATCGATTTGGGTTGTTGTGTTGGTTGCAATAAATCTGCATTGTTATGATTTGTTGGTTACAATAAATCCGAGTGTATAAGTCTTAGTCAATCTTCTGCCACGTGTCCCAACTGCCATTATACTACGAGCCGTATGAACGGGGCATCCTGGCAGAGCCGCATGAGTGTGGTCTGGTACTTGAGCCGCATGATGGTGGCCTCACAATCGAGCCGCATAAGGGTGCCCCCCCAACTGAGCCGCATAAGGGTGGCCCCCCAACTGAGCCGCATAAGGATGTCCCCTCCAACCGTATAAGGGTGGCCCCCTGTCAGAGCCGCATAAGGGTGGCCCTCCAACTGAACCGCATAAGGGTGGCCCCCTGTCAGAGCCGTATAAGGGTGGCCCCCCGACTGAACCGCATAAGGGTGGCCCCCTGTCAAAGCTGCATGGAAGTCCTTGAAGCGATCCGCATAAATAGCTTTGGAATTGGTGTATCGTGCCGGCCATAAAGATTTTTCTCGTCTCTCTAGGAGCACGTCATTATGTAAGAGTCATCATTTTACCTTTATGTCAGAGCTGTCAATCCTTTGTGTCAGAGCTGCCGTATTGCATCAGAGTGTTTAATGAGCCAGTAGTTATGGCCAGCTGTAGAGGCCCATTTTTAAACCGCATAGGGCCACTGGCTTTTCTCGAGCCGCATGGGACTTTCGAGCCGCATGAAGCTCTGAGGGACTTTTTGAGCCGCATGAAGCTCTAAAGGATTTTTGAGCCGCATGAAGCTCTAAGATATTCTTGAGCCGCATGAGACTCCCCCTGTTTTGAGCCGCATGGAGTTTCATATTGATTCTGGGCTGCATAACGCCCCCCTACTGCTTTTGTGCCGTATGAAGCTTTCTGAGCCGCATGAAGCTTTCTGGATTTTGAGCCGCATGAGGCTCCATGTTGATTTCGAGCGGCATAGAGAATCCCCTTCTTTTCTTGCGCTTGTGAAGGATCACATCTCATAAATCAAGGACATCTCGGTCAACCTTTGTACTCGTTTTGTGGGCCCGGGTATCCCGAGCACACGAGTGCGTAGGTATCATGTTTGTTCCCTGATGCGGGGCTAGTAAAAGTACTTGCCCTTGATCATTGTTGGGAGACTTTTGAGAACCACCCTGTCCATTGGCCGCCGGGGGCTGGACACGGGCGGTTTTATACAACTTTCCATCAGAGGCCCGCATAACAGTTAGCGGGATGCTCTGATGGTCAGAGGTTGGGACAGCTGACTGAGCTCGACGAGCCCGCGCTGTCCTAGACTTCTTCGCTCTAGCACCCGAGGTGCGTAGTAGGAAGAGTCCAAGTTGGAAGGAGGAAAGAGAAGTTGGTGCCCTTTTCAAATGAGGCAAGGGAGCTCTATTTATAGAATGGAGTGAGCCTTTTCTTTTTTTTTCTTTCCGATGTAGGACTAAAAGCAATATTTTTCATGCTTCTACAAGACCCCCTTCAAAGTTTCCAAATTGCAAGCTTGGAATACTTTGAATAAGAAGCATGGAAAGTAGAGTTGTTTAGGTGTGGCAATCCTATCCGAGGTAGCATGGACGTGATAGGTTTGGGTACTTCCGCTGGGGATTTTATATGGACTTATCATCCTTGGCATACCTTGGTTTTAGGTACGAATAATAACTTGAGAGAGGGAACCATCATATTTACTCAGAGATGATGAGGACGTGGTAAATATGGGTCTAAAGTAGAGCCTTCCTACTCAGAGGTAATGAGGACGTGGTAGGAGTGAACTCGAATGAGGATACATAGAACAACTCAGAGGTAATATGGACGTGTAAGTTCTATGTAACGGGTAATGAATGCCACGGAACAACTGGGTTCCAGAAGCATATGATTGTGAAGAAGGGGTGCATGTACTAGAGGACCTAATACAGCATTTGTGGTCAACAGAGGACATTTGTGGACCTATTATCCTTTGTGCACCCTGGTTTTGGGTACGGATAATAAGTTGAGAGAAAACCAACATACTTACTCAGAGGTAATGAGGACGTGGTAAATATGAAGGTTTCTTCAATAGAGTCTTCCTACTCAGAGTAATAAGGACGTGGCAGGAGTGGACACCATGAAGGGTACATAGAACAACTCAGAGGTAATATAGACGTGGAAGTTCTACGTGAGGGGTGGTTTGTTTTTGATGGAGTGAAACAACTCAGAGGTAACATCGACGTGGTTGTTTCAGGAAATTTGTGGATCTGTTACCCTTTTATGCACTGAAAGTGCGGGTAATAAATCATGAGAAACATGCTCTTTTAGGAAGGAAGTTCAGAGGTATGATGATACATGACTTACTCCCCAGAAGATGCGATATAGATTCATTTGGGATGACAGAGTGTAAGTTCAGCGGTACCTGGAGGTACATAACTTAACAGTCTGGTAGATTTGGAGGATGTCGTTTAGACATAATACTTCTTCAGGAACTTGCCGTTGACAGGCAACATGAGCAAGTCTCTATTTTGTTTTGTGAGGCGGTAAGCACCATTGGAGAAAACAGCCTCGATGACAAATGGGCCTTCCCACTTTGGCTGAAATTTGTCGGCGGTTTTGTGAGTCATAACCATCGGCCTCCAAACTGCCAGAACGAGATCGCCCACTTGGAATGTTCTGAGCTTAACCTTCTTGTTGAAAGCTCCCAAGATGTGTGCTTGATACAGCTCGATTTGTTGTTGAGCTAACAAACGCTTCTCATCTAAGGCTTCCAACTATTGTAGCCGACGATGGTAATTCTCATCTGTCGTCAACCGATATATGAGGACGACACGAAGCGAGGGGATTTGAGTCTCCAGTGGGAGAACTGCCTCACTCCCATACACCAGAGAGAATGGTGTGTTCCCGGTGGCCGTCCGGACTGTAGTACGGTACGCCCATAAGCATTCACCAAGCTTTTCATTCCAGTCGCGTTTGTTGGAAGACACAAACTTCTTGAGCAGCCTGATTATAGTTTTATTGAATGCTTCTGCCAACCCATTCGCTGCCAGATTGTACGGTGTTGACGTAACATTCTGGATCCGATGTTTGTCACAAAACCGATAGAAGGCGTGGCTTGCGAACTGCGGACCGTTATCGTAGATGATCCTTCGAGGCAGTCCGAACCGATAGATGACGTGATGCTTGAGGAAGCTGATCACATTTGATGTCTTCACCTCTGCAAATGGGACAGATTTTGCCCATTTGGAGAAGTAATCTGTAATTGCCAGTATAAAGCGGTGCCTTCTGGATGAAGGTGGGATGATTGGACCAATGATATCCATTCCCCATGCCTCAAATGGCCAGGATGCCACCGTTGGATGTAGGAATTCAGATGGTTAGTGTATGAAATCTGTGTGGACTTGACAAGCTTTGCACTTTCTTGTGTAATCTATTGTATCTGCCACCATCGTAGGCCAGTAGTAGCCCATCCGACGAAGGCGATCTTACAATGTCGGGCCAGGCTGATGGGCCCCACAGACGCCGTTGTATGCTTCACGTACAGCTTCTTTGGCTTCTGTATTGGATAGACACCGAAGCAGTAATCCATCATATGACCGCCGATACAGTATATTTGTTTCTGTATCGTAGAAGAATCTGAAAGAACGTCTTCTAATAGAGGTGGCTTCTTTCGGGTTCTCCGGCAAGATGCCATAAACTACAAAGTCGATAAATGGGAGCCTCCAATCCTGTGCGACCGTCAGGGCAGAATAGCTCTCAACAAATTGGACGATGTTCTTGGGACAGACCAACTCATGGCCTATTACGTCCACCAAATGATGAATATATTTTGGGACCGCCAGGAAAGCGGCCAGTCCTGCTAAGGCATCGGCTTCAATGTTCCGGAGTCTCAAAACATATTCTATGAAGAACCCTTTCAGAGACGTAATGATGGCGATTGCTACCTGATGATAGGGGATCATGTCTTCATGACGAACTTCATATGAACCCCAGTCTGATTGACGATTAACTGTGAATCGCCATATGCCTCTAGGTGCTCTACCCCCAGCTCTTTTGCAAGTCGGAGGCTGATAACCAAGGTGTTGTACTCGACCACATTGTTCGAGCAGGGTTCTGTAAGGAAATATGCCCGGTTGATCACCAAGCCAGAGGGGGAAATCAGCACTACTCCGACCCCAACGACAATATTACCCTTGGGCCCGGCTCTTGAAGCACCGTCGAAGAACATTCGCCAGACGGAATCATCGGAAGCCATGTTTGAGTTGGCGACCTCGTCTGGAATCTCTTCATATATTCTGGTTGACTCCGAACTTGGATGGGCTGCTAAAAAGTTCGCCAGAGCTTGACCTTTAACAGCCTTTTGCGGAACGAAGATCATGTCGTAGGAAGACAATAATATCGCCCAGGTAGCGAGGTGAGAGCTGAGTGCACCCGGCTTGGTCATGAGGACCCTGAGGGGATTGACTCGAGATATGACATGGATGGTTTGTCCTGTCATATAGTGTCGCGTCTTCTGGATAGCGAACACCAGCGCAAGACATTCCTTCTCCACGGCGGTGTATCTATGCTCAGGCCCAATCATCATTCGGCTGAGGTAATAGATAGCTTGTTCATGCCCCACGTCATTATTTTGTGCTAGTAGAGTACCGAAGGAATGCTCCATCGCTTGCACGTAAAGCAAGAACGGCTTTCCAGCAACCGGGGCCACCAAAACTGGAGGATTTGATAGATATTCTTTGATGTTGTCGAACGCACGTTGGCACTCTTCATCCCATACGAATGAGATGCCCTTCTTCATGAGGTGGGTGAATGGTTGACATCGCCAAGAGAGGTTAGAGATGAACCTCCTGATGTAAGCTAGCCTCCCTTGAAGGCCTCGGAGTTAACGGAGATTTCTTAGGGGACCCATCTTCATGATTGCCTTCGTCTTCTCCGGATCTATATGAATTCCCTGGGCAGTAATGACAAAATCCAGTAATTTTCCACTAGATACGCCCAAGAAGGACTTGTTAGGATTTATCTTCAAGTTGTGCGCTCGCATCAGGTCGAATACCGTCCTCAGATCCTGTAGATGGTCTCCCTTAGAGCGGCTTTTGACAGCGATGTCAACAACATAACACTCCACGGTCTTACGCAGGTGATCTCTGAAGATGACACTCATGGCTCTTTGATATGTGGCACCGGCATTCTTTAAATCGAAGGGCATGACTGTGTAGCAGTACACACCAATCGGTGTTTGGAATGATGTATGCTTTTCGTTATCAGGAAACATCTTGATTTGGTTTTATCCTGAGAAGCCATCCATGAATGACATGCGCTCGAAGCCACATGTGTTGTCGATCATGATGTCCATGATAGGAAGAGGGAACTCATCTTTAGGATATGCTTCGTTTAGGTTTCGGAAGTCGATGCAAACTCGAATCTTCCCATTCTTCTTGAGGACTGGCACTATGTTGGCGACCCAGTCTAGATGTTCCTCATCCCGGATGAAGCTGCTAGCTATCAGTTTGTTGACCTCAGCTTCGATAGAATTCATGATGTCCGGGCGAAAACGTCTCTGCTGTTGCTTGACCGGATTTGCGTCCGGATGAATGTTGAGTCTATGAAGTGCAACCACGGGGTTTAGCCCTGGCATGTCTTCATAGCACCAGGCAAACACGTCAATGTACTCTCTAACGAGTTGCAAAAGTGCCTCCCACTCTTCGTCTGTCAGGCTTTTGCTGACAAAGATTGGCTTTGGAGGGGACTCATCGCTGAGGTCGACTTGCATAACCTCATCTTCAGTGGGAGGTTCATGAGGTTCGAAGCATTTCTTCCACTGTGCATCTAGTTGTTGGACCCAAGTTTCTAACTCGAGAAGTTCGGGTACATCTTCATCTTCTTCGTAGGCATCAGCAAATGCCATATTGACAGACAGAGCTTGCCTGAATACGTCCCCGATGCTGACATCTGAATTAAAAGTTGGTGATTCGGTTGAGTGTGAATGCCAGTCACATTCCTCATCTGAGCTTCCAGGGGTCGTTGCAGGTGTAACATAACCTAGCCTACATCTGGTCTTGTTGTAATAATCTCGTGGTTTCCCAGCCGGGACTGGCAACTGCAAGGGTAACCGTCGACCAGTGCTGTAATTTAAGCCTGGCGTACTCTCCAGATCATACCCCTATTTTTGCATAAAGTACTTGGATCGGGAGCTATACAGATAAAGGGGCAATCTCCCAGTGTCGGGTTCAAGATCCACTTCCTCTATCCTGAAGGGCTGTGGGTCATTCTTCCGGCCGAAGATGATTGGATGATCCTCTCTCTCGACTATGAAGCAAGCGTCTTCTTCGGGCGTAAGTTGGTTTACGGTGTAGGCATTTGTCACCTGTGTGTGTAGGTGTGTGCCTATATCGTGTTCTATAGCATACATTGTACAAAGCTTATTAAGCTTGATGTAGTCCAACGATAACCCTTTATTGATAAAGTAAGGTATCTTTTTCGGTGGAATTACATCATCTGCAGACGGAACATCAGTGTGAGCAGCCGCATACTTGGCCAGCTCTAACTCTTCTTCGACCATGCTCTGTGTCATTGAAGACTGAAAGGACGACCTGGGCAGCTTATACATCAGGGGCTCCACTGGCGGTGCTGAACGTGGAGTTGTTGGTGCACTAGCGACCCCCAGCTTACTGTTTGGTACGATACGAGGAGTTGTCGGCTCACTTGCAGTCCCCGGCTTCGTGCTCGGCTGTCGACTCATCTTGGGAAGACAAATCGTCATTGGCTTGATAGAAGGATTGGACTCTTTTGTTTGTTGTTGACCAGCTCTAGGTAACCTGATTGTCAACGGCTCCGTAGTGGGTCTTGGCGCTTGGCCAGACCTTGGCAGTTGGATTATCATCTGCTCCTTCTGTGCAGTGAGCACCGAGAGACTCGTTGTTTCTCTACGCAGAGTGGCTGTGAGAGGTGCCATCTTTCCTGGTTTGCAGGGTTGGAGATGGATTCTCAAGGGTTCCTCCGGCCCCGCAATTGCCTCTGTATGCTCTTGAGCATCCTCCTTGATTAGGTGCCTCTTCGAGTTCTCGTACAAATAAGAATCCGAATAGTAGGATTCGACCCCCTTGAAGGGATCGATGTCAGAGAATTCTGTTTTGACGAAGCCGTGCTTGTCGACGTACTTGAAGCACTGGTGCAATGTGGAGGGCACGATCATGTAATCGTGTATCCACGGATGCCCCAAGAGAATATTGTTGGAGGTGTCGGCGTCGATGACATAGCAGGTTACTTCCAACTGAAGGTCGCCGATTTGGCACTTCAGGCGAATCTTCCCGATGGGATAGCTTCTCCCGAAATTGAAGCCGCTGATGGCGGTGCTTGTAGGAGTCAGTCGATACATAGGGATGCGCAGATGGTGAAGCAAGCTCTTCGAAATAATGCTTATTGAAGAGCCAGGATCAATGTGCATCCGATCCACCTTGACGTCGCCGACGTATCCAGTGTACTACAGAGGGCGATCGTGCAAGTTGGTCTTGATAAGCATGTCCTACGGAGTGAACACGATATTGGGCATTGCGTCGGTACAAGCACTGTCTTGGGCATCAGCTGGCGAGCTCTCCCCTGTGAGCTTGACTTGAGCTAGATAAGCATCAGCATTTTGAAGTACGTCACTCAGGGCGACATGAACATCCTTGGAGAGCCTCAAGAGCTCGTATAATGACAACTTGGCCGGTGTGTTGGCCAATTGTGCCAAGATGTCAAAGTTATAGGGCCTCTCCAGCCCATGAGGTGCCTCTTTTCGGAGTGGCTTGTCAAAGCGAGTCTCCTTCGGTCTAGGCTTGTCGGTCGTCGGAGGCTGAGAAGGTCCTGGAGCATCAGCAGCCGCCGGCTGATGATCTTCAACCGAGTTACCCGGTGGGGGTTGAGTTTGTGCACCGGATCGGGTAACAACAGCCATAGCTTCTTCGACATCTGTCGAGATTGTACGACAGGACTTGACTTTTCCACCCTTCTTTTTGCCAGTAGAGGGTGATGCTGGCTGGGTTACTTCAGATACTAGGTCCGGATGGACCCACATGACCTCCCCTCGTGATGTGGTGAGGGGCCCTAGACCAGTAGCCTGGTCTCGAAGAGGTGGAAGATTAGAGACCTCCATTTTTTGCCTGGGGGACGGGCACTACGCCGTCTTGTGTCCTCGTCGGCGGGAAGCTGCCAAATTAGACTGACACCATGTTGGCTGCCACGGTCATCTCCTCGAAATCAATGGCCAGGGCCTTGGAGTCGATGAGGTTCTATATATATATACAGCTTTAGTTGGAAGTAGTCTTGTGTAGCATGGTGGACGTAGCAGTGGTAGTGGCAGTACTTGGGACTCTCTATTTCTGCAGGCCGAAGATCACGTCTCGGTGGAGGGATGTAAAACCCCTAAATTTTCTACTATTTTTTATATATATTAAATTTGGTACTGATTTAAAATTTTGTATTTTACGTCGCGTAGTCGTATTATACGTCACGCACGAAATTTTATTTTTCGTATTTGCTCGACGAGTGCGAATATGTGCGAGCGTACATATTTTAGAAAAACATTTTCCTATTTTAATATACCCTTTCAAAATATTATATATAATTATTATTCTTGCTGTAAAAAAACCTTTTGTTTTTAGCAGTTATTAATCATAAATAATATTTTAAGGTATACTAGGAAAAACATAATTATGAAAATATTATTTGTGCATACATATATATTTATAATTATTTATTAGTTTATTTTTAATGTAATTTTCGAAATTAATATTATTAGTATTTTAGAAAATATATTTTGAAATTATTGTGGCATTTAAATCTTGATTTGAAATTATGGATTTATTTAAATAGTTAAATATTTGCAATTTGATTTATCCCATTTGATTTTTTAAAACTAAAAATTTAATTAGATTTAAATTTGATTTGTATTTGGATTTGGATTGATTGATTTTAAATTAAATTAGGAATTATCTAAATTGGATTTAAATGAATCCTAATTCATATCCAATTGGGAATTCCCACATCCTATAAATAGGCAGGTACTCCTCCAATATTTTCTTCACAATATTCCTCCAAATTCCACAAACATAGTATGAGTGCATCGTGTCCGTGTCCATCCTTTTCCTTCAAGTACTTTATTACATTTACATCATCCTCTCACGTATCCGACACATCGGACACACCCTTTCTCCATCCACAAACCCTATCCTCGTCGTGTCCAACACAACACAAATCTTACATTGACATAGTCCCAATACACATAACTGCCATTTCCCGTGTCCGTGTTGACACATCCATCCCGACATGACCAACAATACACCAAATAAACCCTAACCCTAAATTATAGCCATCAATCTCTCCGCCACGGCCACTGGACGGAAACCCGCTGCCATCACCACCACACCCTGGCCAACTCCGGCCAACTCCCAGCCCCATCACCAACATCATCCCAATAAAACAAAAGGAATAGGAATCCCCTTACCTCCGCGTCGTGCTCCACCGCGCTCCGTCGAGCCTCACCGTCGGGTCTCCTCGGAGGTAGCACCGACCTACCGCTCGACACGACAATCTCCCCGCAGCAACTGCGCCTGGCCGGCCACCCTCGCCGTGCGCAGCTCCGCGCCCCCGCGAACCGTCGTGCCTGGACGCGCTGTTGCCGCTCCATTCCTCCTTCTCCTCCGTCGATCTCGAACTACCCCATCCGTCGCATGTACGAGCCGACGCCCTCCGCCGCGCGCGTCTCCACCGCACGCCGCCGGAGTGGTGAGCCCCGTCGACCCCGCTCTTCCTCTTCGACCAAACCCTCCGCCGATGACCACCGCCTCTGCTGCCTCAGCCGAAACCCTCCACCGCTTCAACCCCCTCCTGCGCTCTCTCCTCCGGCCCACTCCGTCAGCAAACTCCGGCCGCTCCCCTCTTTCGGCACTGCGCCGCCCCACCGCGTGCGCCACCGCCGTCTCTTATCTTCTCCTCCGCTCCCAGCGCCTTCAGACCGCCGGAAACCCTCTCTCTCCGAGGCTTCCCCCCTCAGTTATTCCTTTTTTGTTTCCTCTCTCTTCCCCTTTCTATTTTATTCGAAGAACAGTGTGTTTTATATTATTAATTTATTTTTTAGTTGCTGTTTATTTTTGTGTTGTTGGTTTAGCTTCTTTTTAATTGTTTCCATCTTCTTTTAGTAATTATTATTATTATTATTATTATTATTATTATTATTATTATTATTATTATTAATTTACTTGGTATAGAAGAGAAGCCAGCAGCTTGTTGGTTTTAATTTTTGGTTGTTTTGATTTTTAGTATTTTGATTAGTTTTGTTTCTTTTAATATCTATTATTTTGTTATTATTATTATTAGATTCTTACTCTATTCTACAAATCTTTTAACAGCTGAGCGGTTATTAGTAATATTTTAATATTAATATTATTATTATTTCATTATTATTATTATTATTGTTATTACTATTATTATTAATATTATCATTATTACTACTGTTTGTATTATTATTTTGTTGTCTTGCTAAATTTATTAATTGTATTATTTTACAAATATTTTCAAGCTAGTTTCAAAAGTAGCTTTTATCACTAAAATATTAGCTACAACTTATATGTATTTATATTTGACCAAGTTATAGTTTTTGGTCTTATGGAGTTAGAAATAGTTTCAAAACATTTATCCACGATATTTAGATTGGTAGAATACGGTTTGCACCTAAGAATCATGATTTACAAACTAGAAATTTTTGCCAAAAGAATATTTTATAATTTTGTAGTTACTTACAAAACTACTAAATAGAAATATATTTTAATATTACAAATATTTTTCCTAAAATAGTAAGTATATTAGTTATTCCGTCTCTTCGATTTTATCCTGTCCTTACTCATCATATTCTCTATCCTCCTCCAAAAATCGAACTTCCTTATGTCCACCCTAACTAATTTGACCCTTCTGAACCCAATGGAACTGTCCGTGCCACCATCCGAGGTCACCTTGCATAGTTGTTGCACCGAAGTCGCAGTTCGTGCCACCTTGATTATCGCAGCACACCAGGCGTACTACCAGGCAAGACACCCTTCCATTTGCTGTTTATTTATTTTAGCTATTATTTCATGCATTATTTATTTTCTTTATGCAAAATAAACTGTGATACATGGCATAACCTGTTAGAACTTACAGTTCATTTATATTCTTGCTATGTATTATTTTTCTTACACATTAAACCTAGATTTAAGGGACCACCTTGTGTGTTGCATTCATTGGCCTTGACACGTTGTAACACGAAGTTGTGTGTCGTATGTAGAATACGAACATGCATGACTGGCTGGCCACCGGTACGTATAAGCCGTGCGATAGGAATAACCGCTAATAGAGATTGCATGCTAGTTTGACTTAGCGGTTACAGTGGTTTGTGTTGTGGATACAACACAGTAGGCATTGGGCGGGGAGGACAATTCCTTAGCGTATGGGCTTCGACGCACTTTCCCTTTTGTAATCCGTGAGCTCCGTCGGAGACGCGGGTCATCTTACCCATGATTACTGACGGCCACTGACGTTCTGCGGAACGTTATGCTCTTATTGATTGGGCCTCTAGTGCCCCAAGGGGGGACTATGCCGATCCTATTCAGCCAGGGCCCATGCATAGGAAGGATTGTTCTTAACTACATTTCACTTAGAACGGTTAGGCACCTTATCCGTTAGGTACGAGTACTTTTGGTTTGGGTACTTGTATCTGACCGTGGCTTAGAACAATAACTTGTTGCGGATTAGTTCGTCACATCTTATCCTTGTTTGGTTGTAGGTGTGACTTACTACTTCGATGAGAAGGTATTGAACCTTGTTGGGGTCCGGATACCATATTGGATTCATAGCATGGAAAGATACGTCACCGTAAATTAGTTTACCATCTCCTCTCCTTGTTTGGTTGGGGGGATGGTAAGCTCGTTCAATATGTGTGTATTAGACCATGTTATAATTCAATTGACTTATTTATTTGAGCAATATTTATTCATTTTATATGACAGGATATTATGTGTCTTGTTACGTCCCTCTGAGGACCTGGTTATCTCTCCAGGTGTGTGTTATTGTCTTTCGCAGGTGTTCTAGCTCTAGCCGTGATCATCGCTATTTCTTCGAGGATGATTGTATTTGGATCGTCTTCGCTTCGCTCGCCAAATTTATATCTTTACTCATGTACTTTTCCTTTACTTGTTGGTAGTGGATTTGTCTCCGCCCAACATATTGTATCAAGACAATTCATTATTATTTTATGATATCTTTTATTCATTTATTTTGTGTGGATGAGATTAGTTATGGTTCTACTGTATTTTACAGCTTATGTATTCATACAAGGTTTTCATATATTGGAGTGTACTTCGTATGTATACAGCTGGCATGTCTACGTTCCTAGTCCTACGTATTTTGGGACTGGGGCGTTACATGTTTTTGTGGTGGCCCATGCAGGTCAAGATAAATTGTTTGGTTACTTTATCGTACCAAACAAGCCTGCGTATAGGATTAGAGTCTGGGATCTCATCCACATACTTGGCCTCTTTCCTCGATTCCATATTCGAACTACCGTTCGACTCATCAATTGCATCTTGCTTGATTCCTCCTATCATTATTCTTATCTTCCCTTCGTGCTTGTTAGAGAGTGACCCTACTAGTTGGATGCCCCAAACACCCTTAGCTTAATTCTTTAAGTTGGGTAGAATACCCCACGACCTGACACACCCTTGACCACTAAGGGAATACAAATAGGATTATCTAGACCATAGAGACTAGAGGATTTTAACCCATTTGGTCAACCAAGCCTTAGTCAATAAAACCGTAGAATGATGGTATAGGAAAAAAATAAGACTTAGATCCTTATGACTCTTAGACTATTCATATTTGTTTTTATTCATCTACCATTGTGCCTATATTTTTACTATCTGTAGAAAATAATAGTTGGATTGATTTTATTGATGGACTACTTTACTACTTATAGGGAGTCTAGCTCCTCTACATACTACATATTCCGATGTGGGACTAAAAGTCCCTTATTGACTCTCAACACTCTTCCTCAAGATGGGCGATAGATATTGATCATTCCCATCTTGTTACATAGCTTTGACAGACTTACTGAACTAAGACCCTTAGTCAGACAGTCTGCAACTTGTTCTTCTGAGCGGACATGGTCAATCTTCAGTATCCCTTGTTCCAGCTTCTCCTTGATGAAGAATCGATCAATCTCGATGTGCTTCGTTCTGTCGTGCTGAATGGGATTGTTAGCTATACTTATTGCAGCTTGACTATCGCTCAGAAGACGTAATGGTGCTCCCTTGTCTAGCTTTAACTCTGTCAGCAACGCTTTCACCCACAGCAATTCTGACACTCCCAGAGCCATTGCTCTGTATTCTGCTTCAGCTGTTGACCGTGCTACCACAGACTGTTTCTTGCTTCTCCATGAGACCAGATTTCCTCCTACAAAAACATAGTATCCCGTGGTAGACCTTCTGTCGTCTATGCAGCTCGCCCAGTCTGTATCACAGTACCCCTCAACTTCTATGCGTCCATTCTTCTTGAACCATAGCCCCTTTCCCGACGTTCCTTTCAGATACCTCAAGATCTGAAATACTGCTTCCATATGACCCTTTCTTGGATCATGCATGTAGCGACTCACTACACTCACCACAAATGAGATATCAGGGCGAGTGTGTCCCAGATAAATCAATTTCCCTACAAGTTGTTGATATCTTTCACGATCAACGGGCTCTCCTGCTTCTGCTCCCAACTTGCACTTCTGGTCAATTGGAGTGACCGCTGCTTTGCATCCCAGCATCCCTGTCTCCTTCAGCAGATCTAGTGTGTATTTTCTCTGTGAAAGAACAATTCCTTGTTCGCCTTCACACACCTCGATACCTAGAAAGTACCTCATCGCTCCTAAATCCTTCACTTCAAACTCCTTCGTGAGTTTTGACTTCAGCTTAGTGATCTCGACTTCATCATCACCTGTGATCACTATATCATCCATATATACAGCAAGTATAGTGATGTGGCCTCTTGCATGCTGGAGGAAGACCGTATGATCTGCATTTGTTTGACGGTATCCCATGCCTGTAACAGCCTTTCTGAATCTGTCAAACCAGGCTCGAGGAGATTGCTTGAGCCCGTATAGCGACTTCTTTAGTTTACAAACCTTTCCTTGCGACGTCCCTCCGTTTGATTCCGTCGCGTAGCACCCTGGCGGGAGTTCCATGTATACTTCTTCTTGCAGGTCCCCATGAAGAAATACATTCTTCACATCCAGCTGGTACAACTTCCACCCATAGTTCGCTGCAATGGAGACCAGAGTTCTTACGGTGCTCATTTTTGCTACTGGGGCAAACGTCTCATCATAGTCTATTCCATATGATTGTGTGAATCCTTTTGCAACCAACCTCGCCTTGTACCGCTCTACTTTTCCTTCTGGCGTCTCTTTCACTGTGTACACCCATTTGCATCCCACAACTTTCTTCCCTTTGGGTAATGGAACCAGCTCCCATGTCTTATTTTTCTCTAGTGCCCCAAGTTCTTCCATCATTGCAGCTTTCCATCTTGAATCTTTCTTTGCTTCCTGCCAACACTTGGGCAACGAAGTAGAGTCTAGCGATGCAATGAAGGCTCGATAATTCGAAGAAATTTTAGAATAAGACAAGAAGTTGGCAATGTCATGTTCGTAATCATCAAAACGAGCAGGAGCCTTACCCGCATTGATGCGAGAAGATCTCCTTAAGGGAGCAATAGGTGGTGGAGAGATCATACCATCCGAGTTGGAGAGATCCGCATCCGAATTCGAGTGATTCAGTACGGGGGCAACATCTTCAGGAGTTGGAGCAGGAGTAGACGAGGGACTTGGCACAGTAGGCATAGGACACGGCATAGGCACAGTACTGGACTTCTGTTGTCTCCTTCTGTAGACTTGGAGCTCCTTTTCCCTTGTCTGCTGCTTCCCATGCGTAACATATGGATAGTCTTCTTCATTATCTGTATCTGAGTCACTGTGCTCTCCCCCTTTCGTCCAGTTTTCTACAACTGGACACGGAACCGATCCGACGACCACATTTGGGCCTCTTATCTCCCTCTCACATCTAACGCCATCTGTGGTAGGTGTGTTACCAAATGCTGAACCTTCATCCGAACCATAGTATGGTTCGAGTTCTCGGAAAGTAACATCCATGCTGACAAACATCTTCCGCTCGGCTGGACTCCAACAGGCATAACCCTTCTGAGTCGCCGTGTAACCGACGAAGACACATTTAATTGCCCTAGGATCCAATTTGCCAACGCCTGGCCGATTATCTTGGACAAAACACACACATCCAAAGACTTTTGGTGGAACAGTGTATGTCGTTGACCCAGTAAGCATTTCCAACGGTGTCTTCCAGTCCAATACTTGAGATGGCATTCTGTTGATAAGATAAGAGGCCGTCAATATAGCCTGCCCCCAAAAGTGTTTCGGGACATTCATAGCCAGCATCATCGTCCGTGCGACTTCCAGCAGGTGTCTGTGTTTTCGTTCCGCCACACCATTTTGGGCTGGAGTATAAGCACATGAAGTTTGATGAAGTATTCCATGAGTGGAAAAGTACTCAGCAACCCGCTTATTAGTATACTCCGTCCCATTGTCCGACCGGAAACACTTAATTTTAGCGCCATATTGAGTTTTCACCCGTCGATGAAAGTCCTGAAAGGCCTCAAGGACGTCACTCTTATTCTTCAAAAGATAGACCCATGTCACGCGGGTATAACAGTCAATAAAGATGACGAACCAGCGAAAGCCGGTAATACCAGTCGTAGGACAAGGGCTCCATACATCTGAATGTATCATATCAAAATCAGCTGAACTCCTATTCCCCGTGCTCACATACGTACTTCTGGTATGTTTGCCCAACTCACAAGCATTACAGAATAACTTCTCTTTATTAGCCCTTTGATATAAGGACGGATACATTCGACTCATAACTTTAAAAGAAGAATGACCGACACGCTGGTGGTGGAGTAGCAAGTCGGCTTCAACACTGCGACAGGAAGCTGCTGGTGGTGCGTCTGCAACCAAGGATGCCAATGCGGTGTCCAGTCCAGTCCTGTCTAAATACCACAGCCCCTTATGCCATGTACCAGTCCCAAGTCGTCGTCCTGTCCCTTTCTTCTGAAAAATCACCTGAGGAATGTCAAAGGAAACAATACAGTTAAGATCAAGTATAATGGCACTAATGGATAGGAGATTGACAGGAAAAGACGGAGCATGTAGGACATTGGTTAGAGTGATGGAGGGGGTACATGCGACAGTGCCTTTACCCATGATAGGGCGGAATGTACCATCAGCGGTCTGAATACTCTCCGACAATGGTAGGTGAGTATATCCCTGAAACGTATCACGGGACCCCGTGACATGACGAGATGCCCCAGAGTCCATAATCCATCCTGACTGATGGATAGAGGCAAGAGCACGTGCAGAATCATCGGTGCTGGTTTGGGCAAAGCAAGTGAGGTGATCTTCCGAAGTTGAAGACGCCCCAGGACAGTCGACCGAACCCAGCTTTGTGCCTTGCAACTTCTCAAGGAACTCCCGCTCAAGCGGGGTTATGTCAGCCAGTTGATGCTCTCTCCCTTCTTCAGCCAGATTTGCTTTGTGTCCGCCCCTTCTACCAGCATATCCTCCTCTTCTACCACGTCGGCCTCCACGACCCCGTCCTCGATCATTAGACTGATTGTGCAAGGCTTTGGGACAAAAGTGGATGTAATGTCCGGAGTCACCACAATTGTGGCAAACACCACCCATAGATGGAGATTGATTGAAGGCAGCAAGGGCAAACTTGTCAACTGAGGCTTGCTCCCCCTGGTTGGATCCCTTGTTGGGCATCAACTTCAGTCGAGCTTCTTCCTGTGTCATAACAGCGATAGCTTCTTCCAAGGTCGGGAGCGTGGGTTGGGATAGGAGGATATTCCGTCTCTGCTCAAATACAGGGTGTAGTCCCTTCAAGAATTTTATCATACGTTGCCGGGAAATATAAGCCAGGAATGTCTGAAAGTACTTCGCGAAGGCCGGCTCGACTTGTGCATCCTCCATCCCAAGAGGATCATAATGATCCAGATCAGACCAGTACTTCTTCAACAGGGTCGCGTACTCAGAGATGGTACGTTCTTCTTGGGCCACCCTATCGAGTTCATCTTGCAGTTGAAAGACTCGCATAGGGTTGCCGGAGCCGGAGTACATATCTTTTAGAGTTTGCCAGATATCAGCAGCAGCCTCCATTGCCTCGACATTGCCCGATACCTGGTCGGTTAAAGAGGCAGTCAACCACCCAGCCACGACGTTGTTGACAATCTCCCACACAGCAAACTCCTTGGTGGAGTGATCGGCTGGCACCTTGGCTTGGCCAGTGACATAGCCAACCAAGCCACGTCCTTTCAGTGTCCGTATCGCCTGCCGTGACCACTTCAAGTAGTTGGAAGTGCCTTCCAACTTCGTCTCCAGCTTCTCCAGCTTCCCCATTTTGTAAGGCGACGGATCCACATCAGTATGGATCACACATGGGGTTACCTCGGTTAATCTCTTGGATAAGATATCATCAACCAAGGCCTTCATCTCTTCGGCCGTCAGTTTGCCACTTATCGAATCTATGGCATCGTCAACTGTGAACGCAATTCGTCATCTTCTTCGTCGTCGGAGTCTGCAACTGACCCAATGTCGTCGTCTTCGTCGTCGACGTCGTCTCCTTCAACGCCAGAGACTTTACTAATGCGCTACTAACTTGGCCAGCACCGGCGCGCGCATGTAAAGTGAACACGTCAGGACACCAGAGAAGACATGATCAGTCTCTGCATAGATCCCGATGTGAAGAAGGAATAACAAATAAAGCATTTGTTAGTTCAAAATGACGTAAGCACGGAATAGAGTTGGTGCAAATAAAGATTTGACAGCCGTCTCTATTCGAAATACGTCATTTTTTTTATTTTTTTTATTTTTTATTTTTATTTTTATTTTTTTTGGTTAAAAGCTAGGGTTAGGGTTTGATGTGGCTACTAGGTCTAGGGTTAGGGTTTCCATGGCAAAAAAAAAACTAGGGTTAGGGTTAGGGTTTGAGTGGCTACGGTTGAGGGGGGGGGGGGGCGGCGGGGGTCTGGTCGGGGTGAGGTCTGGTGGGAGATTGTTGGATATAGGGGGGCGGGGGTTCCTGGATATAGGGGGGGTCGGCGGGGGTCTGGTCGGGGTGGGGTCTGGTGGGAGATTGCTGGATATAGGGGGGCGGGGGTTCCTGGATATAGGGGGGCGGGGTTCCTGTAGGGAGGCGGAGGAAGATGGTAGGGGGGCGGGGGTTCCTGGTGATAGGGGGGCGGGGGATCCTGGTGATAGGGGGGTGGGTGTTCCTGGACGGGTGATAGGGGGGGCGGCTGTAGGGAGGCGTTAGGGCTGGAGCGGAGGGGAGGGGAGGCAGCGGGATAGAGAGGGGGGAAATATTATTTTGTGGAGAGAGAGAGAGAGAGAGTTATGGCTCTGATACCATGTAGAAAATAATAGTTGGATTGATTTTATTGATGGACTACTTTACTACTTATAGGGAGTCTAGCTCCTCTACATACTACATATTTCGATATGGGACTAAAAGTCCCTTATTGACTCTCAACACTATCTAATGATGCTAATGTAGCTTAGTTTTTGCAAGCTTATCTTTTTATCGAGCTTGTTCAAGACATATGTTATTGGAAGAGCTCCCACTAACATATTGTCTAATCAGAACCGGTGCATAATGGTCTGATCAACCAAGTGCACTTTGGTTCGCTTTTGTTTATTATTCTGCGTGGATGGAACATAATTAAACTTGGCCTTTAGAATCGTATCCACGACTGCCTTGACAATTCCTTTGAAATTTTTCGGTCATCTTTGAATCACGTATTCGTACTCGATAATATCGTCTTTGAACCCCTTATTGCTTTTGCCTCCACCAATTTTAGAATGACGAAGGCGTTATACTTGAAATTCCTCTAGCTATCCTATCACCTATGACCATTATCACTCGATGTTGCTATATCTTTGTCTTGAACTACTCGACCTTTCCCTCGACCCTAAATCTACAATCTTGACTTTCTAATCACTTGGATTTAAGAGTGATTACAATCGTCTCTTAATCATATTCTCAACCTAGACTACGACCATATAAACTTCTTTAAGGAACCCTTCTATCTACCGTTGTGCCTTCTCACCCCCCTACGAATTCTTAATTTCGAGGACAAAATTCTTTTAAGTTGGGTAGGATATAAAACCCTAAATTTTCTACTATTTTTTATATATATTAAATTTGGTACTGATTTAAAATTTTGTATTTTACGTCGCGTAGTCGTATTATACGTCAGGCACAAAATTTTATTTTTCGTAATTGCTCGACGAGTGCGAATATGTGCGAGCGTACAAATTTTAGAAAAACATTTTTCTATTTTAATATACCCTTTCAAAATATTATATATAATTATTATTCTTACTGTAAAAAACCTTTTGTTTTTAGCAGTTGTTAATCATAAATAATATTTTAAGGTATATTAGGAAAAATATAATTATGAAAATATTATTTGTGTATACATATATATTTATAATTATTTATTAGTTTATTTTTAATATAATTTTTGAAATTAATGTTATTAGTATTTTAGAAAATATATTTTGAAATTATTGTGGCATTTAAATCTTGATTTGAAATTATGGATTTATTTAAATAGTTAAATATTTACAATTTGATTTATCCCATTTGATTTTTTTAAAATAAAAATTTAATTAGATTTAAATTTGATTTGTATTTGGATTTGGATTGATTGATTTTAAATTAAATTAGGAATTATCTAAATTGGGTTTAAATGAATCCTAATTCATATCCAATTGGGAATTTCCACATCCTATAAATAGGCAGGTACTCCTCTAATATTTTCTTCATAATATTCCTCCAAATTCCACAACCATAGTATGAGTGCATCGTGTCCGTGTCTATCCTTTTCCTTCAAGTACTTTATTACATTTACATCATCCTCTCCCGTATCCGACACACCGGACACACCCTTTCTCCATCCACAAACCCTATCCTCGTCGTATCCAACACAACACAAATCCTACATTGACATAGTCCCAATACACATAACTGCCATTCCCCGTGTCCGTGTTGACACATCCATCCCGACATGACCAACAATACACCAAATAAACCCTAACCCTAAATTATGGTCGTCGATCTCTCCGCCACGGCCGCTGTCCGAAAACCCGCTGCCATTACCACCACACCCTGGCCAACTCTGGCCAACTTCCAGCCCCATCACCATCATCATTCCAATAAAAAAAGGAATAGGAATCCCCTTACCTCCGCATCGTGCTCCACCGCGCTCCGTCGAGCCTCACCGTCGGGTCTCCTCGGAGGCAGCACCGACCTACTACTCGACACGACAATCTCCCCGCAGCAACTGCGCCTGGCCGGCCACCCTCGTCTTGCGCAGCTCTGCGCCCCCACGAACCGCCGTGCCTGGACGCGCTGTCGCCGCTCCATGCCTCCTTCTCCTTCGCCGATCTCGAACTACCCCATCCGCCGCCTGTACGAGCCGACGCCCTCCGCCGTGCGCGTCTCCACCGCACGCCGCCGGAGCGGTGAGCCCCGTCGATCCTGCTCTTCCTCTTCGACCAAACCCTCTGCCGATGACCACCGCCTCTGCCGCCTTAGCCGAAACCCTCCACCGCTTCAACCCCCTCCTGCGCTCTCTCCTCCGGCCCGCTCCGTCAGCAAACTCCGGCCGCTCCCCTCTTCCGGCACTGCGTCGCCCCACCGCGTGCGCCTCCGCCGTCTCTTCCCTTCTCCTCCGCTCCCAGCGCCTTCAGACCACCGGAAACCCTCTCTCTCCGAGCCTTCCCCCCCTCAGTTATTCCTTTTTTGTTTCCTCTCTCTTCCCCTTTCTCTTTTATTCGAAGAACAGTGTGTTTTATATTATTAATTGATTTTTTAGTTGCTGTTTATTTTTGTGTTGTTGGTTTAGCTTCTTTTAATTGTTTCCTTCTTCTTTTAGTAATTATTATTATTATTATCATTATTATTATTATTATTATTAATTTACTTAGTATAGAAGAGAAGCCAGCAGCTTGTTGGTTTTAATTTTTGGTTGTTTTGATTTTTAGTGTTTTGATTAGTTTTGTTTCTTTTAATATCTATTATTTTGTTATTATTATTATTATATTCTTACTCTATTCTGCAAATCTTTTAACAGCTGAGCGGTTATTAGTAATATTTTAATATTAATATCATTGTTATTTCATTATTATTATTATGATTGTTATTACTATTATTATTAATATTATCATTATTACTACTGTTAGTATTATTATTTTGTTTTCTTGCTAAATTTATTAATTACATTATTTTACAAATATTTTCAAGCTAGTTTCAAAAGTAGCTTTTATCACTAAAATATTAGCTACAACTTATATGTATTTATATTTGACCAAGTTATGTTTTTGGTCTGATGGAGTTAGAAATAGTTTCAAAACATTTATCCACGATATTTAAATTGGTAGAATACGGTTTGCACCTAAGAATCATGATTTACAAACTAGAAATTTTTGCCAAAAGAATATTTTATAATTTTGTAGTTACTTACAAAACTACTAAATAGAAATATATTTTAATATTACAAATATTTTTCCTAAAATAGTAAGTATATTAGTTATTCTGTCTCTTCGATTTTATCCTGTCCTTACTCATCATATTCTCTATTCTCCTCAAAAAATCGAACTTCCTTATGTCCACCCTAACTAATTTGACCCTTCTGAACCCAATGGAACTGTCCGTGCCACCATCCGAGGTCACCTTGCATAGTTGTTGCACCGAAGTCGCAGTTCATGCCACCTTGATTATCGCAGCACACCAGGCGTACTACCAGGCAAGACACCTTGCCATTTATTGTTTATTTATTTTAGCTCATATTTTATGCATTATTTATTTTCTTTATGCAAAATAAACTCTGATACATGACATAACCTGTTAGAACTTACTGTTCATTTATATTCTTGCTATGTATTATTTTTCTTACACATTAAACCTAGATTTAAGGGACCACCTTGTGTGTTGCATTCATTGACCTTGACACGTTGTAACACGAAGTTGTGTGTCGCATGTAGAACAAGGACATGCATGACTGGCTGGCCACCGGTGCGTATAAGCCGTACGATAGGAATAACCGCTAATAGAGATTGCATGCTAGTTAGACTTAGCGGTTATAGTGGTTTGTGTTGTGGATACAACACAGTAGGCATTGGGCGGGGAGGACAATTCCTTAGCGTATGGGCTTCGATGCACTTTCCCTTTTGTAACCCGTGAGCTCTGCCGGAGACGCGGGTCAGCTTACCCATGATTACTGACGGCCACTGACGTTCTGCGGAACGTTATGCTCTTATTGATTGGGCCTCTAGTGCCCCAAGGGGGGACTATGTCGAACCTATTCAGCCAGGGCCCATGCGTAGGAAGGATTGTTCTTAACTACATTTCACTTAAAATGGTTAGGCACCTTATCCGTTAGGTACGAGTACTTTTGGTTTGGGTACTTGTATCTGACCGTGGCTTGGAACAATAACTTGTCGCGGATTAGTTCGTCACATCTTGTCCTTGTTTGGTTGTAGGTGTGACTTACTACTTCGATGAGAAGGTATTGAACCTTGTTGGGGTTCGGATACCATATTGGATTCATAGCATGGAAAGATACGTCACCGTGAATTAGTTTACCATCTTCTGTCCTTGTTTGGTTGGGGAGATGGTAAGCTCGTTCAATAGGTATGTATTGGACCATGTTATAATTCAATTGACTTATTTATTTGAGCAATATTTATTCAGTTTATATGGCATGATATTATGTGTCTTATTACGTCTCTCTGAGGACCTGGTTATCTCTCAAGGTGTGTGCTGTTGTCTTTCGCAGGTGTTCTAGCTTTAGCTGTGATCATCGCTATTTCTTCGAGGATGATTGCATTTGGATCGTCTTCGCTTCGCTCGCCAAATTCATATCTTTACTCATGTACTTTTCTTTTACTTGTTGGTAGTAGATTTGTCTCCGCCCAACATATTGTATCAAGACAATTCATTATCATTTTATGATATCTTTTATTCATTTATTTTGTGTGGATGAGATTAGTTATGGTTCTACTGCATTTTACAGCTTATGTATTCATACAAGGTTTCTATATATTGGAGTGTACTTCGTATGTATACAGCTGGCATGTCTACGTTCCTAGTCATATATATTTTGGGACTGGGGCATTACAAGGGAGCTGAATTCTGTCTCCTTGTATGAGCATGTCAAGGATGGGCTTGACATGGCTGTCTTCGAAGGAGTAAGTCATCTACGACCACTGCTTCTCTGCCGGCTTTGGTTCGGGCTTTGGGGCTGTGTCGGCCACCATAGCCTGCTTGCCCTTGTTATCTCAGTTGTTGGAGGAATTACCACCGTTGTTGTTGTTGGCATTAGGGCGTTTGCCCTTGTCCTCTCCTTCTGAGATGTGCAACCCCAGTTGGTGAGCTTTCTTCAACTTGTCTTCTGTGCCAGTGGCGCTGATGATGAAAGTCTTTCAGTCTTTGAACTGACTTTCGCCCATCCAGAGGCTGATGGTGGGAAGCAGCCTCTTTTGGCAGATTTCAATCAAGGAAGAATCTGGATTACCAGAGGGCAATTTCATCGCGGTTTGGCGAAACCGCTCAATGTAGTTCCTTGTCAGATCCTTCTCACCTTGAACGACGTCCATGAGGGTGGACATTATCACATCTTGTCCTACCTCATAGAATCTTTCAAGGAACATATTTTTGAAGCCAGCAAAGGAATAGATGCAGTTGTCTGGCAGATTGCGGTACCAATCAAATGCTACCCCCTTCAATGCCCCGATGAACAACCGCGTGAGGATGGCATCGTCATGAGGCAAATGGTCGATCGTAACTTCAAAGTAGGTAATGTACCGGATCGCAGATGTCTTTCCATCATATGGATTAATGTTAAATGGCTTATATCTTGGTGGGAACGGGACATCTCTCCATGCAGCAGGATACGGTTGTCATATCCTGAGGTCTTGGGAGGTTTCTCGGGCGTAAAACATGGCCCGGAGCTCCTGGACCTCTAGTCTCGCCTCCCTGGCCTCATCTGTAGCGGTAGGAGCCGATATTATAGGAGGATTGTTGCCCGGGTTTGGCACAGTTGAGTTTGAGTCTGCATTGACCGCGGGACCCAAGCTTGTTTGGCCAAGCGTCCTTCCTTGCAGAGCCGGTAGGGCCGCTTTGATCTCGTGCACGGACTTGACCAAGGTATGAAGTATGGCCTCCAGAGTGTCGATGCGTTGGCGATCGCTGGGACTGTCTTGGTTGTTGTTCGTCATGAACACCGTTCTCACATGAGGAGAGATAGAAGGAACTGTGGAGGACGTGCCCTCTGAATCATACCCTTGTACCGAGAAATCATCGGGGTATGTAGGAATGTTCTTCTCTGGTTCGGACTCAGAGGAAGTGCTACCCCCTGCATAGGAGGCTGCCTTGTCTTGGGACCCGTGGACGTCGTCAGGGACATCCGGATCCACTGCATCTGTGGGGCGAATTGTTTCCCCTGGTGCATCTTCTTGGAACACCGTATTGTTGTGGACGTTCGGAGGGGTGCTACCCCCAGCTTCGGCTACCCCCAGAGATGTAGATGACGAATCTCCAAGTATTAAAGATTTCATCTTGGAGCGGGTGCCCTGATAAACTCCTCCGGTGGTGGTTGTGGACAGCCGCTTGGACGTGAGTTTCCTAGCCGCGCTAGTAGAGATCGCCGGGCTGGAAACATTTATCTTCTTCTCCGCCTTGTCGGTAGGGATCTTTCGAGCAGAATTATAGGAGGCGACATGAAGCACTTCATCTCCTGAGCTTTGTTACAGGACCGGTCCTGACTGCTGCAGTCGTTGGAATACAGACTGCCGGTCCTCTTGTACTGTCGCTTTGCTGCAGCAGCAGTTGACGATGACTTGAGTGCAGTGATGTCTATGAAAGGACTCTCTGTACACCAAGCTCTCTTCTTTTTTCTTGCGTTTGTGAAGAATCACATCATGCAAGTCACTCGTTTTGTGGGCCCGGGAGTTCCGAGCACACGAGTGTGTTGGCACCATTTTTGCTCCCTGATTAGGAGACTTTTGGGAACCACTCTGTCTATTTGCCGCCGGGGGCTGGACACAGTCGATTCTGTACAACTTTCCATCAGAGGCCCGCTTAACAGTAAGCGGAGCTCTCTGATGGTCAGAGGTTGGGACAGCTGACTGAGCTCGACGAGCCCGCACTGCCCTAGACTTCTTCTCTCTAGCACCTAAGGTCGCATAGTAAGAAGAGTCTAAATTATGCCGCACAGAGTCTGGCACATTCTCAATGGAGCATCCGAGATCAGGACCGCATGAGAGGCGGTCAAAGACAAAACCCGAGTCGTATGGAGCATTCATGTGGCTGGCATTTGTGGCCGCATAAGAATTCATGCGGCTGGGTTTGGCTGCCGCATGGGCATTCATGCGGCTAGCATTTGTGGCCGCATCAGCATTCATGCCGCTGGATTTGGCTGTCGCAGGAACATTCATACGGCTGGATTTAGTGGCCGCATGAGCCTTCATACGGCTGGAATTGTTGGCCGCATGAGCCTTCTTCATGCGACTGGCACCCTTATGCGGCTTCTTCCTGGACCGCATAAAGTCTCCATTTGCCTTCTCAAGTCCAGCATCGTAGTGTTTTCCTCTGCCGGACTTGAGAACAGCAGGGTCCTCCGCAGCCTGAAGTGGGGCCACATGGGAGTCTTTTCCGCCATCTTTGGCAGCAGAGAGCATTCCTTCCAAAGCTTGGGGAGGAGCAAATAACTTGGGCCTCCACTTCCTGCGGGCCTTCTTCGTGCGGGCTCGCTTCTGGACCGGGCCAGCGCTCCCGTCGGAGAGCATTTCTTCAAACGCCTGCTAGTCGAAGCGGACGACCAGCATCTGTGGCATGGAGCCAAGTTTGGTTGTGTCTGATTGCGTTACCAACTTCTCAGCAGTGGAAAAGTTAGTCCCTAGCAGAGTCGTCATCGTGTTTGCCATTGATTATCAAAGAACAAAATAGTTTTATGGGAGGACTGAACTTTAATTCACAATACAAACTCGCTCGTACAAAGAGAGCCTAGGAACAAAACCTAGGAAAAGAAATCTAAGTACAATTATTTAGTTTTTGATTCTGGGGGGTGACGATAGAGACTCGGGAAAGTGATATCAACTCTGCCTTACTCCTTGGACGATCGAACGCGGCCTTGGCTCCGACAAAGAAATGCTCTCTCTCTACGTATATCTCCTGCTCTGTGTGTGTTTTTTTCTCTGTGTGTCTCTGTGTGTCCATGCAAAGGAATAGTGTCACGACCCGCACCCTAGAGTAAGGGTACGAGAAGTGGGTACGTCCAGCCTACGCCGCAGTGTCGGCGGTAGAACGCTGTTCTAGGTCATGGACTATAACTAACATAATATGAATACTCTCCATAAGGAGGCCAACACAGAGGTATAACTCAATCACAATCTATAGATAGAAAATGGTACGATAAAATAGATAAGGAAATCCTCAACTGAGGTACAACAGAAACTAAAAACAAGTCTCAACATCTCTACAACATACAACTCTGAAACAAAGACATAAGCTAAACATGAAAGGAAAATAGTCTAAGCTATCTACTCTATACAAGGTATCATCCTGAGCAGCTGCCTGAACCTCGCCAGGGGTCCAGGTCGCGAGTGTCATCTAGGCAAGCTCCAAGTAAGGGGGTGCAGGGTTCCTCATCATCCTCTGTAAAATTTTCAACAGGTCCAGTCAGGACGGGAGCGAGCACAAAACATCTCACGCAGTTCATATCGAGTTAGGAAATATAAAGCATGCAATAGAGTAAAGTACATGAAACGCTGAAGAAGAAGATATATGAAATGTAGTAGAGATTTTATAACAGGAAATATCTAAATATGATAAGTAAGAACTGTAAGGAACATGTGATTTTAGAGTACAATCTGGTTATGTAAACGGGCTAGGAAAATGCAATGGTAACTCCATTGTACGTGGGTGTACAATAGACATATACAATAGTTATACAATGTTGTACAATAGGATTTGAGTACATAACCAATTCTACTCCCCCTCCCCAATCAATACACAAGGATCCACTCCCGTTACGTTATCTTGCACAATAGTGTACAATGTTATACAATGGATGTACAATAATATACAATAGATGTACAATGTTATACAATGGTTGTACAATGTTATACAATAGTGTACAATGTCTATCCCTGGGACTCATGTGATACTGAGAGTACAATATGCACAAGGAGTATACAAGGATATAGGTATTCAATAAATACAATATGGAAGTGAAACGCACATCACAATATGTATCTAGTGAATACAAGGGGATAACATCCCAAAAGGAGATCCGTATAGTACTAATCCGTGATAACAATCGTGTCAGCATCAAGTACAGTAATCTAGAGCAAGAATGTAAATCCAGACAAGTATGAAAAGATCAGAGAATGTACTCGCCTCGTATCTGAATGTCTGAAGTAAATGTACTGTCCGAGATGAGATACCTGACTCCTAGTTAGAGCAACACAAGTCAAGATGTATACAGAGGGTGATATATGAAATGTACAATGTATCTGCATGCTGTCTAGGTCAAACTAGGCTAAAGTCGACACTTGGTCAACTCTAGTCAACCACACTAGTCAACCTAGGTCAAGTCCTAGCCCAAACAAGTCTAACAAGTCTCACTAGGCCTAACCAAGCCTAATCTAGCAATCACACACCAATCACAAGGCTATACAAGCCAAACACAAGCACATATCAAGGCACATCCTATTCATGCATGTTCAACATTATATATATATATAAAAAGAGGAAGGAACTAACATGTAAGCTATGTGTGTGTGTGAACATGGATGTGTACATGAAAAGAGAAATCAACACTAGGCCATATATCTTATACCCACATATATATATGTCTATACACACATATATGTATATATAACTATAGGGAATCTCTATTTACCATATTAACACATTAGCCATATATAATATATATACATATATATATATTGAGAGAGATAGAGAAGACCATGTGTATGGTTACAATGAACCAAGAAGCAAATGAGCCAAGGCAAGCTCTCAACTACAAATACCAAACACTCATTTATCCTAAAACATCATGTATATTACCTTCTTACATTCATGTGCATATGACATGATATACATACATGCATATTTACATACTACTCATCCTATATTATAACCATAGCATATACATATATATATATATATACAAAGAGATATAGATAGAGGGTTAAGGAGTCAAGGTAGTGTGAAGATACATGTGTGTTAGGGTGTTGTGTGTGTACATATATTACATTGTATCTCAGTTTTAAACATAGGGAATCTCAGGTATTTAGTCATACAATCTCAGATTTTTATCAAGTTAAAGGGTGTGTGTGAATGGTGTCTATGTGCAGGAAAACACAACTGTGAAAGGGAGAGGAAAATGTGTGTGTCAAAGGGCCAGTGTGGTTGTGACATGAAAACAGTGAGTGTTTAAGATCCTGAAATCAATAGCTACAACAGGGAACATGTATTAATAAGCATGGATTACATCAGGTTCTTAGGAAACTGAAAAAAAATAGTTAATAAGAATCAGTGTAAGAATGAAATAACTACAAAACAGTGGCATTAGAACAGGGAACTAATCAACCCTATGAATTCAGTCATAAACAAGACAGCAATCACATGAATCTAACAGCTAACAGGACAACCCAGCAATACATGGTTCTCCTAATACTCAGGTTTTATCAATCCTACATTAGCATTCAGTGACAGGAATCAAAGAAAAGGAAATCAATCCATGTACCAATATATTTCAATTTAAGGGGTTATGGTTGCATTACATCTATGCATTCATATATAGACATATACATATATATAGGTTATACATAGATGTATAGGTTATATACATATATATATATCTATATACATATATATATATATAGATAGACACATAGAGAGGGGATTAAAGGGGGTAACATGTTGTGTAGGAGAGTGAGTGAGGAAAGGAAAGTGTGTAGATATGTAAACTAATCAACTAAACAGTGTGTGTGTGAGTGTGGATCAAGGTGACAGTGTGAGGGTGCATGAGTGGGTGTAGTGTGTTGAACATTGCAGGAAGTATCCAAAAAAACAGTGAAAGAGGAAGAGTGTGTGGACTAGTGTGGCTTGTGTTTGAAATGAGTGTAGAAGAGAGGGTAATGTGAGAGGGGGTGTGTGTCCTGTGTACATGAGAGAACATGACAGCATCAAAGAAACATGTGTGTGTGGTGAGGGTCACCTGACAGTGTGTGCAAAAGTAGGCTGTGACAGGAATTAAAATAGGAAAGGCAGTGTGCATAACTCAGGATTTTACATCAAAACAATTGTGAACCTTACCTTACTCTCAGGTTTTGGTCAATCTCAGATTTCCTTTTTTTGAACATCTCAGTTTGAATGTCTAAGCTAACCCAAGGTTCAGTTAAACACATATCGGGTTTTGTCATATAGGAAATTCTCAGAAATTTAAAGATTGCTCTACACAGTTGTGAATATCCAACAAACTCAGATTTCTATACACCATGTGACAGTAAAAGTTAAAAAAAGGAAATCTATTCGTGTGCTTCATTCTCAGTTTTTACTCAAGTTAAACTAACCAATATCCCATACCCAAATCAAGGTCCACACAACACCAAACATTGCAAAAATTGATTCACATATAGATAACATGTAGGATAACACATTTGAACTTTAAAAACATGCATTTAACAATAGTTTACAGGCTAAACTAATCCATCAAAACTCATTTTAAAAATCTGGGAATCTATTTACTGACACCATATTTCAGGAAAATTGAAAAGAGTGGCAAAATGCTAATAAATTGATTTAAAACCTAAAACAGGGGTTGGTAACTAATAATCATCATTAGCACATGCCTCACAGTGTGTGTCGTGTCCCCAAAGTGGGACACGACGTGTCCAATCACAAGAAGTGCAAAAATCAGTGCACAACAGACACTGAATCGGGTGCAGCCTCGTGCACGCGTGTGGACAAGTCTAGGGACCTGTGTGTCCAACCAAAAGTGTCGTGGTCGTGCACATAGGTAGAAGGGGTATAGGGGCTCGTGTCCAAGTGTCTGTATCGAGTCTAAAGTGTGTCGTGTCCGAGATAAGAAAGCGTATCAGTAGGGATAAATTCGTGCGCACAGTACAGTGCAAAAACAGTGCAGGCTAGATTTCTACGTGCACACACATCGAGGTCGCATAAAACTTCATGGACATGGTGTCAGTGGGTGCCCCCAACTGTCCACGAAGTTTCATGGCACAACGTGCCGTGTCGTGTCCTGTGTCAACCCCGAGCAGCAGGGGAAAACTGTGGCAGCGCGCGACCGTGTGCACGCGCGTGTCCAAGCCATCAAAACGACACAAATCGACACGAAAACTATGACACAAGGTCAGGAACCTATAAACAAGATCAAAATAAAACTTCCTATTCAAACACAAAGAAATAAATCGATCGAAATGCCCTTTGAGGCATTTCGTCGAACACAGTGCCATTGGCACTGATACGTGTCCAGAAAGGATACGAAACCTCCGACACCAAGCTCGAAACTAATCCAAACCCTAGGGGGACCCTTAGGGCTTCCTATTCATGGAGACAAATCGAAATTTCATTAAGGAATGAGGAAGTTACCTATTCTTGAAATCTCAAGAAAAACCCCTTCTCTAGAGCTTTTCTCCTTGATGTCCCAATCCAACAAATCCTCAACAAATTGAGATGAAACTTCAATGACAGCAAGAATAGAGGTATTAGAAGTGTTTGCAACTGGTTTGAGGATTTTAGGAATTAAAATGGAATTATGGTGAATTTACTAGAGCAAGAACTCACCTCTTTCTTCTTGGATTCAAATTTTCTAAGGAGGGAGGCTAGCCCTAAGTTTGAGAGGGGTTTTATAGTGGGGGGAAGGATAGGATGGCTGTCATTAGGTTAGGGTTAGGGTTTAGGATGAGGGGCTATGGTTCCTCCAACAATTTCTAGCTAAATCAATGGTTCACAATTAAAGTAGCATCCTTTAACTTTTAGTCCAAAATATCTTCTAACAAATATCTAGATATTCACTAATGTAATTACTTTAATGAACCCATCTAACTTAGTCTCTAGGGTCATGATTAGCAATCTAGATTAGGCTAACTTCTAGGTCAAGACTCAACAATTCAAGTAACACATATTTAATTAATATAATTCACAAAATCACAAAAGTGTTAAAATGACTAAAATACCCCTAGGCTAAAAAGTAGAAATATGAAATCCTAACCACATGATTAGGTCTCATTGGTCATGATTAGTCTTCTAGGTCATGTATGACTAATGTTACACTAGCAAAACACCAATTCACATTTCACTCAATTAAATAGTTTTAAATTAACTAAAAATTTACCAAAAATCATATCATGACTAAAAATCAATATTTTAATGATTTAAAATGCAAAATTTCAATTTTATCCTTATTTTGGAAAAGTGGGTGTTACAAGTCTACCCCCCTTAAAAGAATTTCGTCCTCGAAATTAAGATGGTCGTACTTCTTCTAGAGTCTCGTCCCCAACAATCATGGTCTCAGAACTTACCTAAATTATACAATCTAAAGAATGGCATACATGGTCATGGCATACGGTGGCAGTTGAAGGTCCCATCTAGGTATACTAGTCAAGCTAAACCAAAACGGTCATAGGATATCAAAACATACAAGCAATCTGGGTGCTAAACTGGAATAGTTACAGAAACAACAATCACCAAGGCTGTAAGGCGGTCTACCATCCTATATAAAACTGGTAAATATAAACAACAGAGAACCAGCTACAAGGGTCCCTATTCTAAGCCAGGGCTATACTATCATTCCTAAGATAAAGGCCTAATCACAACTCATCAAATCATCATACTAAGAAAGAGTAATAACTAATAAAATCTACAAGGAATTAGACTAGTCAACTAAAGTTATCCCTACTCCTAAGTTATTTGATGATGGAAAACATTTTTTTTACAGAAAAGAAATGAAAGAGGTGATACTTTAAAAACCTTCAAGATATAATCTGATAATCACATGCGTCTGTCCAGAATCATGATACTCAGAATCCTCGCCACGCTAGTAAGCAAGGCTGCAATGAACGGTAGGGTTCATAACTAGGGTATGCATCTCTATGATCAAGTCGTCTGGAATCCTCGCTATGCCGACTAGTATAGCTGCGAGAAATTCCAATCTCATGATCAAGATATGTACATCCGAAGTCAGGTCCCTACGTTCTTGCCACGCCGGCTAATATAGCTGCGGTAAATTCTAGGTTCCATAATAAAGTAGACGTTTTACCATCCCTGTTATTTCCGTCAACATATGTTATCAGAAGATACCGTAACTCGGGTCATAAAATTCATCTCGATAAGAAAATCAAATCAACAACGATTTATCAAAATCAAATTCAAATATCAAGGAGTAAGGGTAAATCAAACAAGAGAAAAGAATTTCAAATTTGAAGTTCAGAATGAGATTCTCAAGGGCATCCCAGGAATCTCTCAAGGAATTCTAACTGTGATTGAGTACCCCAAAATATTCTACTCCTACTGCAGGCTGTAGTGATACTCTAGTTCGAATACCACTACATAAACTCGACCTGCATGGGCCACCACTAAAAACGTGTCACGACCCGCACCCTAGAGTAAGGGTACGAGAAGTGGGTACGTCCAGCCTACGCCGCAGTGTCGGCGGTAGAACGCTGTTCTAGGTCATGGACTATAACTAACATAATATGAATACTCTCCATAAGGAGGCCAACACAGAGGTATAACTCAATCACAATCTATAGATAGAAAATGGTACGATAAAATAGATAAGGAAATCCTCAACTGAGGTACAACAGAAACTAAAAACAAGTCTCAACATCTCTACAACATACAACTCTGAAACAAAGACATAAGCTAAACATGAAAGGAAAATAGTCTAAGCTATCTACTCTATACAAGGTATCATCCTGAGCAGCTGCCTGAACCTCGCCAGGGGTCCAGGTCGCGAGTGTCATCTAGGCAAGCTCCAAGTAAGGGGGTGCAGGGTTCCTCATCATCCTCTGTAAAATTTTCAACAGGTCCAGTCAGGACGGGAGCGAGCACAAAACATCTCACGCAGTTCATATCGAGTTAGGAAATATAAAGCATGCAATAGAGTAAAGTACATGAAACGCTGAAGAAGAAGATATATGAAATGTAGTAGAGATTTTATAACAGGAAATATCTAAATATGATAAGTAAGAACTGTAAGGAACATGTGATTTTAGAGTACAATCTGGTTATGTAAACGGGCTAGGAAAATGCAATGGTAACTCCATTGTACGTGGGTGTACAATAGACATATACAATAGTTATACAATGTTGTACAATAGGATTTGAGTACATAACCAATTCTACTCCCCCTCCCCAATCAATACACAAGGATCCACTCCCGTTACGTTATCTTGCACAATAGTGTACAATGTTATACAATGGATGTACAATAATATACAATAGATGTACAATGTTATACAATGGTTGTACAATGTTATACAATAGTGTACAATGTCTATCCCTGGGACTCATGTGATACTGAGAGTACAATATGCACAAGGAGTATACAAGGATATAGGTATTCAATAAATACAATATGGAAGTGAAACGCACATCACAATATGTATCTAGTGAATACAAGGGGATAACATCCCAAAAGGAGATCCGTATAGTACTAATCCGTGATAACAATCGTGTCAGCATCAAGTACAGTAATCTAGAGCAAGAATGTAAATCCAGACAAGTATGAAAAGATCAGAGAATGTACTCGCCTCGTATCTGAATGTCTGAAGTAAATGTACTGTCCGAGATGAGATACCTGACTCCTAGTTAGAGCAACACAAGTCAAGATGTATACAGAGGGTGATATATGAAATGTACAATGTATCTGCATGCTGTCTAGGTCAAACTAGGCTAAAGTCGACACTTGGTCAACTCTAGTCAACCACACTAGTCAACCTAGGTCAAGTCCTAGCCCAAACAAGTCTAACAAGTCTCACTAGGCCTAACCAAGCCTAATCTAGCAATCACACACCAATCACAAGGCTATACAAGCCAAACACAAGCACATATCAAGGCACATCCTATTCATGCATGTTCAACATTATATATATATATAAAAAGAGGAAGGAACTAACATGTAAGCTATGTGTGTGTGTGAACATGGATGTGTACATGAAAAGAGAAATCAACACTAGGCCATATATCTTATACCCACATATATATATGTCTATACACACATATATGTATATATAACTATAGGGAATCTCTATTTACCATATTAACACATTAGCCATATATAATATATATACATATATATATATTGAGAGAGATAGAGAAGACCATGTGTATGGTTACAATGAACCAAGAAGCAAATGAGCCAAGGCAAGCTCTCAACTACAAATACCAAACACTCATTTATCCTAAAACATCATGTATATTACCTTCTTACATTCATGTGCATATGACATGATATACATACATGCATATTTACATACTACTCATCCTATATTATAACCATAGCATATACATATATATATATATATACAAAGAGATATAGATAGAGGGTTAAGGAGTCAAGGTAGTGTGAAGATACATGTGTGTTAGGGTGTTGTGTGTGTACATATATTACATTGTATCTCAGTTTTAAACATAGGGAATCTCAGGTATTTAGTCATACAATCTCAGATTTTTATCAAGTTAAAGGGTGTGTGTGAATGGTGTCTATGTGCAGGAAAACACAACTGTGAAAGGGAGAGGAAAATGTGTGTGTCAAAGGGCCAGTGTGGTTGTGACATGAAAACAGTGAGTGTTTAAGATCCTGAAATCAATAGCTACAACAGGGAACATGTATTAATAAGCATGGATTACATCAGGTTCTTAGGAAACTGAAAAAAAATAGTTAATAAGAATCAGTGTAAGAATGAAATAACTACAAAACAGTGGCATTAGAACAGGGAACTAATCAACCCTATGAATTCAGTCATAAACAAGACAGCAATCACATGAATCTAACAGCTAACAGGACAACCCAGCAATACATGGTTCTCCTAATACTCAGGTTTTATCAATCCTACATTAGCATTCAGTGACAGGAATCAAAGAAAAGGAAATCAATCCATGTACCAATATATTTCAATTTAAGGGGTTATGGTTGCATTACATCTATGCATTCATATATAGACATATACATATATATAGGTTATACATAGATGTATAGGTTATATACATATATATATATCTATATACATATATATATATATAGATAGACACATAGAGAGGGGATTAAAGGGGGTAACATGTTGTGTAGGAGAGTGAGTGAGGAAAGGAAAGTGTGTAGATATGTAAACTAATCAACTAAACAGTGTGTGTGTGAGTGTGGATCAAGGTGACAGTGTGAGGGTGCATGAGTGGGTGTAGTGTGTTGAACATTGCAGGAAGTATCCAAAAAAACAGTGAAAGAGGAAGAGTGTGTGGACTAGTGTGGCTTGTGTTTGAAATGAGTGTAGAAGAGAGGGTAATGTGAGAGGGGGTGTGTGTCCTGTGTACATGAGAGAACATGACAGCATCAAAGAAACATGTGTGTGTGGTGAGGGTCACCTGACAGTGTGTGCAAAAGTAGGCTGTGACAGGAATTAAAATAGGAAAGGCAGTGTGCATAACTCAGGATTTTACATCAAAACAATTGTGAACCTTACCTTACTCTCAGGTTTTGGTCAATCTCAGATTTCCTTTTTTTGAACATCTCAGTTTGAATGTCTAAGCTAACCCAAGGTTCAGTTAAACACATATCGGGTTTTGTCATATAGGAAATTCTCAGAAATTTAAAGATTGCTCTACACAGTTGTGAATATCCAACAAACTCAGATTTCTATACACCATGTGACAGTAAAAGTTAAAAAAAGGAAATCTATTCGTGTGCTTCATTCTCAGTTTTTACTCAAGTTAAACTAACCAATATCCCATACCCAAATCAAGGTCCACACAACACCAAACATTGCAAAAATTGATTCACATATAGATAACATGTAGGATAACACATTTGAACTTTAAAAACATGCATTTAACAATAGTTTACAGGCTAAACTAATCCATCAAAACTCATTTTAAAAATCTGGGAATCTATTTACTGACACCATATTTCAGGAAAATTGAAAAGAGTGGCAAAATGCTAATAAATTGATTTAAAACCTAAAACAGGGGTTGGTAACTAATAATCATCATTAGCACATGCCTCACAGTGTGTGTCGTGTCCCCAAAGTGGGACACGACGTGTCCAATCACAAGAAGTGCAAAAATCAGTGCACAACAGACACTGAATCGGGTGCAGCCTCGTGCACGCGTGTGGACAAGTCTAGGGACCTGTGTGTCCAACCAAAAGTGTCGTGGTCGTGCACATAGGTAGAAGGGGTATAGGGGCTCGTGTCCAAGTGTCTGTATCGAGTCTAAAGTGTGTCGTGTCCGAGATAAGAAAGCGTATCAGTAGGGATAAATTCGTGCGCACAGTACAGTGCAAAAACAGTGCAGGCTAGATTTCTACGTGCACACACATCGAGGTCGCATAAAACTTCATGGACATGGTGTCAGTGGGTGCCCCCAACTGTCCACGAAGTTTCATGGCACAACGTGCCGTGTCGTGTCCTGTGTCAACCCCGAGCAGCAGGGGAAAACTGTGGCAGCGCGCGACCGTGTGCACGCGCGTGTCCAAGCCATCAAAACGACACAAATCGACACGAAAACTATGACACAAGGTCAGGAACCTATAAACAAGATCAAAATAAAACTTCCTATTCAAACACAAAGAAATAAATCGATCGAAATGCCCTTTGAGGCATTTCGTCGAACACAGTGCCATTGGCACTGATACGTGTCCAGAAAGGACACGAAACCTCCGACACCAAGCTCGAAACTAATCCAAACCCTAGGGGGACCCTTAGGGCTTCCTATTCATGGAGACAAATCGAAATTTCATTAAGGAATGAGGAAGTTACCTATTCTTGAAATCTCAAGAAAAACCCCTTCTCTAGAGCTTTTCTCCTTGATGTCCCAATCCAACAAATCCTCAACAAATTGAGATGAAACTTCAATGACAGCAAGAATAGAGGTATTAGAAGTGTTTGCAACTGGTTTGAGGATTTTAGGAATTAAAATGGAATTATGGTGAATTTACTAGAGCAAGAACTCACCTCTTTCTTCTTGGATTCAAATTTTCTAAGGAGGGAGGCTAGCCCTAAGTTTGAGAGGGGTTTTATAGTGGGGGGAAGGATAGGATGGCTGTCATTAGGTTAGGGTTAGGGTTTAGGATGAGGGGCTATGGTTCCTCCAACAATTTCTAGCTAAATCAATGGTTCACAATTAAAGTAGCATCCTTTAACTTTTAGTCCAAAATATCTTCTAACAAATATCTAGATATTCACTAATGTAATTACTTTAATGAACCCATCTAACTTAGTCTCTAGGGTCATGATTAGCAATCTAGATTAGGCTAACTTCTAGGTCAAGACTCAACAATTCAAGTAACACATATTTAATTAATATAATTCACAAAATCACAAAAGTGTTAAAATGACTAAAATACCCCTAGGCTAAAAAGTAGAAATATGAAATCCTAACCACATGATTAGGTCTCATTGGTCATGATTAGTCTTCTAGGTCATGTATGACTAATGTTACACTAGCAAAACACCAATTCACATTTCACTCAATTAAATAGTTTTAAATTAACTAAAAATTTACCAAAAATCATATCATGACTAAAAATCAATATTTTAATGATTTAAAATGCAAAATTTCAATTTTATCCTTATTTTGGAAAAGTGGGTGTTACAAATAGCACCTTGCTATTTATAGGAATTAGTGATGAGTGGGGTGTAAAGTAACTGTGCCTTGAAAAGTGGGCGGTTGGGGATTGGTTAAGATTAACCTTGATCTGTTTGTTGGAAATCGATTTGGGTTGTTGTGTTGGTTGCAATAAATCTGTATTGTTATGATTTGTTGGTTGCAATAAATCCGAGTCGATAAGTCTTAGTCAATCTTCTGCCACGTGTCCCAACTGCCATTATACTGCGAGCCGTATGAACGGGGCATCCTGGCAGAGCCGCATGAGTGTGGTCTGGTACTTGAGCCGCATGATGGTGGCCTCACAATCGAGCCGCATAAGGGTGCCCCCCAACTGAGCCGCATAAGGGTGGCCCCCCAACTGAGCCGCATAAGGATGGCCCCCCCAACCGCATAAGGGTAGCCCCTTGTCAGAGCCACATAAGGGTGGCCCCCCAACTGAACCGCATAAGGGTGGCCCCCTGTTAGAGCCGCATAAGGGTGGCCCCCCGACTGAACCGCATAAGGGTGGCCCCCTGTCAAAGTCGAATGGAAGTCCTTGAAGCGATCCGCATAAAGAGCTTTGGAATTGGTGTATCGTGCCAGCCATAAAGATTTTCTCGTCTCTCTAGGAGCACGTCATTATGTTAGAGTCATCATTTTACTTTTATGTCAGAGCTGTCAATCCTTTGTGTCAGAGCTGTCGCATTGCGTCAGAGCATTTAATGAGCTAGTAGTTATGGCCAGCTGTAGAGGCCCATTTTTGAACCGCATAGGGCCACGTGGCTTTTTCCGAGCCGCATGGGACTTTCGAGCCGCATGAAGCTCTGAGGGACTTTTTGAGCCGTATGAAGCTCTAAAGGATTTTTGAGCCGCATGAAGCTCTAAGAGATTCTTGAGCCGCATGAGACTCCCCCTATTTTTGAGCCGCATGGAGTTTCATATTGATTCTGGGCCGCATAAGGCCCCCTGCTACTTTTGTGCTGCATGAAGATTTCTGAGCCGCATGAAGCTTTCTAGATTTTGAGCCGCATGAGGCTCCATGTTGATTTTGAGCGGCATAGAGAATCCCCTTCTTTCCTAGTGCTCGTTTTGTGGGTCCGGGTATCCCGAGCACACGAGTGCGTAGGTCCCTGATGCGGGGCTAGTAGAAGTACTTGCCCTTGATCATTGTTGGGAGACTTTTGAGAACCACCCTGTCCGTTGGCCGCCGGGTGCTGGACACGGGCGGTTTTGTACAACTTTCCATCAGAGGCTCGCATAACAGTTAGCGGGATGCTCTGATGGTCAGAGGTTGGGACAGCTGACTGAGCTCGACAAGCCCGCGCTGTCCTAGACTTCTTCGCTCTAGCACCCGAGGGTGCGTAGTAGGAAGAGTCCAAGTTGGAAGGAGGGAAGAGAAGTTGGTGTCCTTTTCAAAGGAGGCAAGGGGGCTCTATTTATAGAATGGAGTGAGCCCTTTCTTTTTCTCCTTTCCGATGTGGGACTAAAAGCAATATTTTCCATGCTCCTACAACACCTTCTAGGGCTTGTACGAAGAAGACCAAGGTAGCATGTGCCATGCGCGATCAACGTGCTACACCAACTAGCCGAAAGCATGTGCTGACAATAATGTACGCAGCTGACGACAAGCTATACAAAACTGATTCAGGTGCTCCTGTGTCTCGAATGACACAGTTCTCAAAGTCTCCATGCCACTTGGGCGCTCATACGCAGGAACCAAGCTAGAGGAAAATATTATGGTGACAGACTCATGTGAGCAGTGTGGCTACGAACGTGAATTGGGTTTGTCTCACAAGCAAACCACTACTCATGACCTAAGCATGCCACATATGCAGGAATTGGTTCGAGGGGCGCATTCATCCCATCTTTGCTCATGCGCCCAACGTGGCTGCGTGCGTAAAGTGGGCGTTGTAAATCTCCTAAATTTTCTACTACGATTTTTTTAATTATTTTGTACTTCGTCGCGTACAAGTTCGCGTTCTTGTATTTGTATGTTGCAAGCAAATTTCGTTTTAGTATTGCTCGTTGAGTGCGAATAAGTGCGAGTACATTTTTTTTTTGGAAAACATTTTTTATATAATAAATATATAAGCTCAAAGTAATATGTGATAGATATTTTATTTATTTAAATACATTTTCTTTATTGCTTAAAGTTGCACAAAACGTATCGTGAAGTGAACTATAATTTCCAAAATTTTATTTTATTCCTTTATATAAAGGCTATTTTAGTTATTGGTAACTTAAAAACTATGTTATATAATTATTCTAGATTGATGTGAGGTACATGAATTTAATCATGTATATATAATTGTATTTTCAAAATTAATTATTATTATATTTTATTATTTATGAAAATAATATTTAAAATTTTGTTTGAATTAATATTGGATTAAATATGATAATATAAGTTAGAAAAGATTTTATTGAATAAAAGTTTTATCTGGGTTTTATCTGATTTGATTAAATTAATTTTTTTTAAAAGGTGATTGAATTAAATATGGTATTTATCTATTGGGGTTTTAAATCAATTCTAATCCTTATCATATCAGGAAGCCCACCTCCTATATAAGGAGAGACTCTTGTTCTCTTTTTTCCATAATTCTACAAACCAGACGTGCATCTGCCTGTGGCCATTTCCCTCCGTGTCAGCCGTGACGGCCTCGGGTCCGACCCTGGGTGACTATCTTACTCCATCTATTTACATATACATTATTTCCTGTGTCGGACACCTCCGACACGATACATCAAATTCCTAACCCTATCCTTAGCCCCTGAGCTTGTCGTCGACTATTCACCTTTCCACCCTCGACAACCCGCAGCAACCATCTCCACTCCCGGTTATCTAATCACCACCGCAACCCTGGATCGCCACAACCCCGATGTCGTCCCGACCCCCGCCATCACAAATCCGCAGATCCCAATTCCCTAACCCTAGTCTATTGTGTTGGCCGCCTCCCTGGCCGAGCCAATTTTCGTCCATTTTTGTCGGAACCCGCCAACCACCGTCACCACAGACACCACGATGCCACCCTCATCGACTCACAACCACCCCGTCTCCGGCCTTGGCCACTATTGCAAAAATCATGTCTGTACCACCGTGCTCTCGACCAGCACACACCACCATCACCGTCCCCGATACCACAACACACCCGCCACCACCACTCCAGCCCATCTCTGCCCTGCCACTCGGCGTCCCCACCACCATCACCACCAATTCATTACCACAGCCACACCAAAGACAAAGAAAATGAGAGGAAACAACAAACATGACCACTTCACCTACCTCCGGCGAGCCGCGTCGTCAGATCCGGCCAGGCCCCTCCAGCCGCACCGACCCGCATGTACCCCAGATCTGACCCAACCAAACTTCAACCGGCCCACCTTGCCATAGCGCCACCTCCGCGGAGTGCCACCACCAAACCTATTGACCCGCATCCGCTGCTCCTTCTCCTCCACCTGTCTGAGCCCCTGGCCGTTGAACGCCTGTACGTTGATCACCGCGTGGCCGACCTTCTGATGGCGAGCCCCTGTACGCATCCATCCGCCGGCGTTATTTCCAGCCTCCAAGCTCAGGGCGGTGCCACCGCACGACTTAGATAGGTGCGCCTCCGCCCCACCCGTCGGTAGATCCGCCACCAGTGCCCTCCGGTTCCTCCTTTCGTGCCATCCTCTTCTCCTTCCGAGCTCGTCTTCTCTCTCGCTCTTGCCTCTCTGTTTTCTTTCCTCCAACTCCAGCACTCTCTCCCTCTCATTTTTTTCCCTCCTTCCTCTCTCGTTCACTTTTCCTTTTTGGGAAGTGTTGTCCTCTCTTTACAGAGAAGAAGACAGCTGCTTCTTTTGTTTTGTATTTTTTTTTATTTTTTTTGTTTGGGCTACTTTGCTTATATATTTATATATCTTCTTTTGTAGTTCTATTGGGACTGTTGTATTTTTATATATATTTAATTTCATGACTATTATTTTTTGTTGATTAAGAATTATGGTGATTATTAGTTATTATTAATTTTATTATATATATATTTTGACAAATTACTATTAGTATTATTTATTTTTCTACATAAATTATCATCGTATCATTTTGCAAAATTAATTTATTGCTGAAAATGGTACTTTAATAAAATAGGGTTAAAAATATTATTTATTTATATTCTAGATGTTCTTGAATTATGATATGTGGCTTAGAGGCTAAAGTATTATTATATTTTGTGGTACTTTAAAATAAGCTTTATTTATAGGATTTTTATGGTATAAAAACAAATGGTTATAATATTTTCAACCCTGGAAAATTTTCACTATTTAGTTAGAAATTACTTTCCAAACCCTAAGGGTATATTAATTTATGATAAGTTATTTTGATCTATAAATTATCGGTTTGCCCTGAAATAATTCTCCTAGATTTTTAAGAATTATCTAAAACTATTTTAACTAACAAAATATATTTTTTAAGTATTATAAGTACTTTTCTATATATATTTTTTAAAGTACTTTTCTCTCTCTCTCTCTCTCTCTCTCTCTCTCTCTCTATATATATATATATATATATATATATATATATATATATATATATATATATATATATATTATTCTTTTAAATTCCTTCGATTCCTATGCAATTCTTGCTCAACATATTTCCTATCATCTTCCAAAATTTAACTTCCTTATGTTGACCCTAACTAATTTGACCATTCTGGACTCAATAGACCAGTCTGTGCCACCATCGGAAGCCCCTTTGCGAAGTTGTAACACCGAAATCAAACTTTGTGCCACATTGAGCATCGCAGCACACCAGGCGCCACTACTAGGCAAATATACCTTGCTATAATTTACTGTCATATTATTTATTTTCTGCATTATTTACTTTGTTTCATATTTGTTATTTTTTTTATAAACTGTGCGTCCAAGTCATACTTGGGTGCAAGCGACTCTATTAGTCGTTACTTTATTTTTTGTATGTTGACTTAGTTTTAGTGGACTACCTTCTTGTTGGGGACATCCTTATATCTCCTTTGGCCATGATACACACTACACGGTTTGAGACAGTTTGCTAGGGGCACGACTTATGGACTGGCTATCTTTATTGTTGTGTGACGGATAGATCGTAACTACTACGATTAAGGTATAGAGACTCGAGCAGTTACAAAACTGGGCGGGTCATGGACATGACTTGGCCAGTTTGGAAAATCTTGGGGGAGGACAGTCACAAGTGCGTATGGGAAGCCAAACAGGTAAACCATAGTTTTCGAAAGGAACTATGGCGAGATTTTATTTGCAGATATCCTCTGACGTCTTGGACGTTACGGCCGGATACGAATGACTGGATGGCAGTTACGGACTTATAGCCTAAATCCCACCCATGCGCAATGAAGTTGTCCTCTAAATTGTACATTAGACGGTTAGAATCCCCTTTACATATTTGTGTCTAAGATAGTCTTTTGTATATTATTTTATTATTATGACAGTTCATATTAGCATATTCTTCGTGTATCTTGTTACGTCCCTCTGAGGACCTGGTAATTTCTCCAGGTGTGTTTGTGATTTTCGCAGGTGCTCTAGCCAAGGACATAGTTTACCATCTACCTTCACGATGCTAGCTTTTGGATCGTCTTTTATTTCGCTCGACTCTTCCACCGTTGCTATGTATTTCTCTTTTTTGTTGGTAGTGGATTTGTCTCCGTCTAACGTTTTGTACAAATGACATTTATAAGTTGATTTTATGATATATTGGTTTGTGGATGAGATTAGTTTCATGGCTTTCTATACTTCACAGCTTATGTATACATACGAGGGTTCCATATACTTCGTATGTATACAGCTGGCATGTTTACGTACTTGGTCCTTGTATTTTGGGACTGGGGTGTTACATATTTTTGTGGTGGCCTATTGTTGTGCCCCGTCCCTACATCGTGCCCCGTTCTCCGTCTACGGGGTACGCGAGAAAGGAACACTGTCGCTATCGATTCTGTCGGGACCGATAGGTCGGGATAAACTGAATCGATCGAACGAAAACGGTTGAATTAAGATCCATTCCCCGTTATGGAATGGATTCTTCGGAACCATGTCCCATATTCAGCGGGTAGCGCCTGAGGATTGACTCTGCGGCTGAGTCGGAAGAGACCTCCCGTTGCTCTGTTTTTCACGCCGCTTATGTTGGTTTTGGCTTTGGTTTTTTGAATGCGTTTTCGTGAATGTTTTCGATGGTTTTCATGGCTTACATTTCGAACTCGCATTTCCTATCGAACTTCTTGCATAATACAGTGTTCTAATCGGTTGCTTGTGAGATTTCAGGTAATCGCGTAGGCGACATCTAGCACGGCCAACCAGTCTCTCGCCCCAAGCAAAAACTCAAGGTGAGTGACTGACCCTTCTCTTCTCGACCCTTTCTTAGGTAAATCGACAGTGTTGTAGCGAATGAAAGAATGAATGCACGGGCACGGTAAAATGGTCAAGTTTTCAAAGAGAACGTAGGCTATATCTTAATAACTAAATAATGGCTTAACTCGATCATTGGACAACTTGTTGACAAGGAAAAAGTTTCCTTGAGCGATAACTCGGGGGCACGGGACCGACTCGGCCTATGAGGAAACACGGTATAGCTGTACTGGATGATAGCACGGGTTAGGCGGGGACTTTCAGCGGGGCTCGCTACTTGCGTTGAAAGGGCCCCGACTAACAAAGCTATAAGTCCAGGATGGCTTATGGTGTCAGTGACCAATCACACGTAATATTGCACTTGGTATGAAAAATGTTAACAATTGACAAGGAAGAACATGGTAAGTCTCATAAGGCGCGGTGCGGTCCGCCGTGGGTAAGTCTCAACGTATTTTATATTATGCTTGTCATATGCTTGTTTGAAATTCATTTGGATGGTTAGAAACATTCACAAGCTAAGTCATATAAACTCTTCAACCAAATGAGAGCGTGGAACTTAAATCGCCACGCACCAATACAAAGTGTAATGTACTGATCCTCGCTCTCCACACAGGTACCCCGAACCACGAAGGGCGTGCCACTTAAAGCTCAAGGCGACGTAAACCCTTTTGAAGCCTCGTCCGCATGTTGAAGGCTTGTTTCGAAAATCCTTTGAAGACTCTGCACTCAGTATAAAAGAAGACAAATGGCGACTCGACTTTCTTTTATAGCAGGTGGAAAGTGTAATAGTTTTAGCTTGAAAAAAGGGATGTAATGTATGGAACGACTATCTCATCGGCGTTTATTTTGTAAGTCGAGTCACGTTGTAGCCCATGCGACAATGATTGTAATAGAGTCAATGTAAATAAAGTTTTATTATCAATGAAAAGTCTACTTCTATTTCAAATGTGTCAATCAATTTCTCTGTGTACTCTAATTTGATGTTGTATTTCGGATAACCTTATGACTACGCCTTGTGCGATCGCAACTTAGGTTCGTGCGGCATCACGCCCGGGGGACGACTATCGATTCTACGGAATCGGAACGTGACATAATGGTATCAGAGCACGGCTTTATATCTTTTGGCCTCGCGTCTAGAGTTTCAAACCTTTGGCCACACATCGATGAGATAAGTTGTTCCATACAATGAGTCCGTAATAATTTGTGACTGATGCGTTTGCCTTCGTATTGCAGAAGTGTCGGAACCCATAGCCGAGCAAGAGCAGAGCTCTTCTAGCGGCTCTAGTAGTTCGCGTCGTTCACGGGCCGGACCTTCTAATAGTACCATCGAAAGGATGTTGCGCATGATGGAGGCACAGCAGAAATAGTCCGAGAACCGACATGATCAGACGGAGGCACGACAGGCCCAGTTTGAAGCTCGCTTCGACGCACAAGCTTAGCTGCAACAAAAGCAACTAGACACTTTACAGCAGATCGTCCAGACAATTGTGGCCAATGGAAATTCCACGACTGCACCTACTGTCACCGTGCCGACGGTCCAATCCATTGAAGTCGACACAGAGGAGCCCACCGTCAACCGGCGGTACCGAAAAAGTACAACTTTGAAGTGTCGGAATTCAAAAAAGTGTGTCGCACTTCCTTCAGCGGTACCGAAGGCCCTTCTATGGCGATCGACTGGTTGGAAGAGCTGGAAGATCACTTCGAGCTCCTCGGCATTGAAGAATCAAAACAAGTCGCCTGCGCACAACTTCAACTACTTGAATGCGCACGACTGGTGGGCCGTGCACAAGCGAACGATCCGACGCGATAATAACACAACGCCGATCTCTTGGGCCACGTTCTGTAAAGCTTTTGAAGTCGAGTACCTTCCGTCAGCCATTCGTCAAGCGAAGGAGAATGAGTTCATACAGTTGAGACAAGGGAACCGGACAGTGGAATAGTATGCCACAGAATTCAAAAAGCTGTCCAAATTTGCTAGTACGTTTCTTCCTATAGAGGAGTGCCATGTGCGACAGTTCGAAGTGGGTCTGCGACACTCTATCGGTGCGCATGTTGGGGTCCCGGAGTACAAGACCATGGGCGAGGCTCTGAATTACCCTTTCCGCCTTGAGGGCCTGTATCCTTCCGTTGCTGCCGACGTTGTGCGCCACTCCAATCACAAACGTCCTAGCTATACGGGAGGAAACAACTACACATCAAAGCGTCCAAACAACGGTGGCTATAGAGGACATAACCCATCTCCTCCCTGTACCAAGTGCAACCGCCACGGGCACACTGAAAGGGACTGTGCTGTCCTAGATGGGGGATGTTTCTTTTGCGAAAAAAGGGGGCACCAATTGCACTATTGCATGGCTCGAAGACAAAATCGTAACGCACCACCACAACCAAACCGTCAAGAGAATCGAGGACAGGCGCCCCGACCTCCTCAGCCCACTCGACCCAACAACCAAGACCGACGTCCCAATGCCCAGGGCCGCGTCTACGCCATGACTCGAGATGAAGTGCTTGCATCAGATACGGTCGTGACAGGTATACTAAATTTCAATAATGTGTCTGCTCATGTACTATTTGATTCAGGTGCTTCATATAGTTTTATATCGGCGGACTTTGCCGTCGACCACAAATTCCCTGTAATATTATTAGATCTCGACCTTAGCGTAAGTACACCTTCGGGCCCACCAATACTCACAAACTTAGCCTACGCTGACGGGATTATCTGTATCGGCAGTCAAAAGATCGATCTTGACGTGATAGTTCTAGATATGAAGGACTTTGACATTATTCTGGGAATAGATTGGCTCGGGCCGTGGAACGCAACCATAGACTGCGCCTGAAAGACGGTCACCTTCCGCATACCATAAGTGCCTGAATTCTGCTTTTCGTGTGGTGAGACGTCGTCGACCTGCATGCTGATCTCGGCAATTTCCGCTCGGAGGATGCTATATTCTGGGTGCGAAGGCTATTTGGCATCCGTCCGAGACATGCGACAGGATGGTGCAAACGCGGGTCAGACCGACGTTGTGGCAGAATTCCCCGATGTGTTCCCGGACGAGCTACCCGGCATGCCCCCCGACCGAGAAATCGAGTTCAGCATTGATACATTCCCCGATACTTGACCGGTTTTCAAGGCCCCGTACAGAATGGCCCCCGCCAAGCTGAAGGAACTCAAGGTCCAGTTACAAGAGTTACTCGACAGAGGATTTATTCGGCCTAGTATTTCGCCGTGGGGAGCGCCCGTGTTGTTCATAATGAAAAAGGATGGGTCCATGCGTCTGTGTGTCAATTACCGAGAGCTGAACAAGGCCACCATCCGAAACAAGTACCCACTGCCCCGCATAGACGACTTATTCGATCAGCTGCAAGGCGCCTCGATATTTTCGAAGATTGATCTCCGTTCGGGCTATCATCAACTCAAGATCAAGTCAGATGACGTGCAAAAGTCAGCTTTTCGCACTCGGTACGGCCACTACGAGTTCTTGGTGATGCCATTCGGCCTGACAAACGCCCCTGCCGCCTTCATGGATCTGATGAATCGGGTATTTCGACCCTTTCTTGATAAATTTGTGGTAGTCTTTATTGACGATATTCTCGTCTACTCGAAGGACAGGGTGCAGCATGCAGAACATCTACGGGTCGTGCTCCAGACACTTCGAGAGAATGAGTTGTATGCAAAGCAAAGTAAGTACGAATTTTGGCTAAGCAGCATATCCTTTCTTGGTCACATCATTTCGTCCGAAGTCATTGCAGTCGATCCGAAGAAAGTGGAAGCTGTTGCTGATTGGAAGCGGCCTGCGTTTGCTAATGATATTTGAAGCTTTCTTGGTTTGGCGGGATACTATCGACTTTTCGTGAAAGTCTTCACGAAGATTGCATCGCCTTTGACTCGCCTCACTCAAAAGGGAGTCGTGTATGAGTGGTCGGATGACTGTGAAGCTTCCTTCCAGGAGCTAAAACAACGACTAATTTCGGCATCTATACTCGCACTTCCGGATGGGCTAGAGGGTTTTCAGATATTCAGCAATGCTTCAGGCCAGGGCTTAGGATGTGTGCTCATACAGCAAAACAAGGTGATATCCTTCGCCTCCAGACAGTTGAAACCGCACGAAAAAAAACTATCCTACGCACGACTTGGAGTTAGTGGCGATTATGTTCGCGTTAAAATTGTGGCGTCACTATCTATATGGCATGGCGTGCGCAATCTATATCGACCACAAGAGCCTCAAGTATCTCTTCACCCAGAAGGAATTAAACTTGCGACAGAGGCACTGGCTCGAACTGATCAAAGACTATGACTTGACGATCGACTACACTCTGGACAAGGAAAATATTGTGGCGGACGCTCTGAGTCAAAAATATCTTGCCTCGCTATCCATCAACCGTAGACTACTACAAGATCTAGAAGAAATGGGTATCGACCTCCGGGTTTGATTCAGGGATGTACGGTTGGCGTAGCTGCAGTTGTCACGACCCGCACCCGCTTTTTGGATACGAGACGTGTCTAAGCCAGCCTACGCCGCAGAGTCGACGGTAGAACGCTGTCAAGCCCGCAAGAAATAAATGCTCAAGAAAATAATATTTGCTGCTCATTCACATTTCTACATTTGTTACAACATTTACAATTAAAGAAAAGTACAAGATTTTACAATTAATGAATCTGATATAATGCTTTCTATTTCTAGGTTGACCTCAGCATACCCATGCCTTCCCCAGTGCTAAGAGTGATCGCGGCTAACCTAAAAATTATTGGTTTCCAGTCAGGAATAGAACAAGTACACAAACCGACGGCAATGCAAAACACAATAGAATTAACAAGACATGAAAATAGCATATGGAATATGACAGCTAGTAAGAAAACTGATGACATAGCACGATAGAGAAATAAACAAGGAAAAACTAATAAAAGACATCTATCTAGGTGGTGTGAAATATCCTTTTCGACATGTGAACGGCTAGGGGGTAAATCCGGCTCACTGCACGTGTCGTGTGCAGCTGCTATCATGCAATAATAGATATTTTGGAGATATTTCTGGGTAGTCCACATGTTTACTAAAATATTTTCCCTCCCGATAACTCCGTGTGACGAGCGCGTCAACAACCAACAAGATATATGTATAAACATGAAATGAAAAGACTACTATGAATCGGAAAGCAATCAGAAAGTGCACTTGCCTGAGGTCCTTAGCTGGAGAAACCAATAACACTATACCACTCAATGAGCCACAATCAGTCAACACATGTAGAAGTCTCCGGATACTGAAATAAACAGTACCAACATTCTCAGAATAGTCAAATTAGCTAGGATTGCCTGTCCTTAAGTCCAATTTTGGACACAGGGGCAAAACGGTAATTTTGGGCAAAAACGGTGTCCGCCGTTGGACCCGCTTTGCACCGAAAAGCATGCCAGAGTCAATGGTCTCTAAAGTCGTCAAACTATATGTTTACAGATCCAATTTTCCGATACGAACCCAACCGTATGTCCAGAGTTGGATTTTGGCGGGCCGTGCACAAAATCGCCCGTTGAGTGGGACCGTGGGGCCCGCAAAACGGTAATTTTATCAACGGTCTCAGAATCGGACCAAACTTGGCATACAGGACCAGAAAAATGATACGGTTCTGTCGGCATAAGTTTTGTCTTGATCTGACGAGCGTGCACAAAATAATTGGAGAATTTGCAAAGTGCACGATACGGTGAATTTTGACGGATACGGATCAAATTCGTCGCACACACGCGACCAATTTGAATTTCGTCAAAGCCCACACGACCACGGAACCATTATGCAGCTTTCGATGCATTCGGTTCACGGCCACGTCGTCCGGATTGGCGTGACGCACGTCGTGTGGATGAATTTTCTAGTTTTTAAAATAGGTTTTTGGGAAACTTTGGGATTCGATTTCTCGACGCGTAGTCGATGATTTTCGAATCCGCAAAAAGGGTCATGAAGTCCTACAGGTTGTTTATAATTGTCTTCAAATAGTTTTTCAAATATTGTATTGGATCGATCGGGATCGATCGTCAAACTTGGATGACTGGACAGTATATACCCTATTTTTCGAACAGGTTTTTGGGCCGTGTTTGGCGTTGTCTTGCCGACAACCTAGGGCATCTAGATACAATACATTTGAAGGGAATTAAAGTCGGTTATATCAGGATCATACCTGATGAATCATCTCAAAAAATGATGGAGCAACGATCGTGGACTTCGATCACGAAGTCGCTCCCCCGCAGCACCTTGCTGCTGTTGCTATTCTCCACTGTTTGCGCGTTGGGCGCTGCCACGCCGGCCGACGGCGGCCCTCGGCGGCGACTGTCAACCCGTGCGCGCACGCGGGCACGCCCAGGCTAGGGGGTGGTGGCGTCGCGTCCTGAGGTGGTTAGGGTTTAAGAAAATCGTCAATCTCGATCTCGACCATATATATCAATATATACGATATATATATAGATCATATATTAGATCATATATATACAGGCTGGGTTATACTGTGCACCGAATGGGGGGTGATTTAGGCCTGGCTCGTGGGTTGCTGGCCTTGGGCCGAGCTCAGGCCTGGCTGGCCGGGCTTGGGCCTGGGCTTGTTTGTTTTATTTATTATTCTTTCTATTTATTATCTATACGTATATACATTTATATATATACATGTATATATACTCCACCTATATATGTATACTCATACACATACACGTATTTATATATAAATATAAATATAATATGTATATATGTATATATCTTGATAAGTTATAAATACATTCACACCTATATACGTTTATATATGTATACAAATATAGTATACTAACACACATATATCTATATGTATACAATTTATATATATATAAATTCCTATATATATACATATATATATTCATCTAATGATATCTATATACACACATTAAAAATATATATATATATATATACACACATATATACCTACGTATATACATGTTATTTATACATATATATATAAATGTCTACACAAAATATATGTCTCTATATTTTTCCTATATATATATATTTTCCTATATATATATATATATATATATATATATATATATATATATATATATATATATATATATATATATATATATATCGATAAAATATTATATTCCTCTTCATACTATATACCTGTATTTACACAGAATATGTGGGTGCCCGTATATTCCTATATATAATCCAATATATATATATATGTATCTCCTCGATGGACCTAATAAATCTTAATTTCTAAAGTAGGTCCTTCACATAAAATTGTGTACACAAAATAACATTTATAATATTTAATTAAAATACTTAGAAATTATTTATTAGATCATTAAAATGGAATACGACACAATCATACCGAAAATGCATCAACATGAATGACATTGGATGCCCCGCATGACTACATGGGCTTGGGCTTGGTACGGGTCTAGTCCGGGCTGGTTTGGTACAATCGGGTCTCCTGATGTCAAATAATATTAAATATAAATAATTAAACTATTTATAACGGTCATGTCACAACTTAGCGTGGTTTCCTAGTTAGGACATCACTATGGCTCGGCCTCCCTTGGCACGACTAATACACTAGTCAAGGCACGCCGCTGCACTACTTGGGCCATGATTCCTAGTCGTCTGGTACCTCAAAACTCAACCCTGACTAAAAATTATCTACCGTAATAACTAACTAAATAAACATTTATAAAAAAATTTAAAAGAAAATAATCACTATTAAATCACATAAATGTATGAATAAATATTTTTAAAAAAATTCTGGGAAGGGGAGCTACAAATCTACCCACCTTAAAATAATTTCGTCCTCGAAATTCTAACTCGTAAACATGCCAAAAATTCAAACAAAAATAAAATTAAAAATAAAATAAAATAAATCCACTATTACCACAATATCCTTGAATTTTAATTTCTCAAAATATTTATATCTTTCTCCTTGCCATTTCGTAACTACTAATCATCGAGGACTTCTACCCACCTTTGGTCACACTACTCCTCAAACTAAAATCTCATAATCTTCTAACTAGTTGCTAACAACCCTACCAACAAATATCTAGGCATCTGGTTTCTAAAATCCTCTCGTATCTATCAAGCAACCCAAAAAAATTTAACAAGCAAATTTACACAAGTAGCCAAGAATATTGGTAAATTCTAATAAGCATGAACTTTTGTCGTTCTGAAATAAAGGACAGAAAGGTAAGGCGAAATAATCGATGGCAATTATGAAGTTTCAAGAGCGGTAGAGAGTTTTCGGTGATGCAGATAGAAAGAGTGCTTATGAACCTATAGTCTTATTCGCTAAATTGGGCTACTCTAGTCTAGTCATTGGCTAAATCTAAGATTCGTTCGTTCTTTTAGGAGAGCTTGCAACCTGTGCAATACAGAAATCCCGTTCTCGAAATTAATCTAAACAAGGTTCCAAAATAGAACGAAATTTAAGAAATCAATATTATGGTCTTAATGGGGTTCCCTAATTGGACATCAAACGTTGGTTGGATGAACTTTGGATTTCAATCTATATTGACTGAACAAGACCCTAATGATAAAACTGCTTCTACTAGGTTAGGGTATCCTAGATTAGGTTTCTATCCAAGGGTTGAGCTAGTTGCCCGTCAGGTTGGTTAGCTAGGTCCCTAAAGCCCAAAATGCGCTCTCGGTGACTTTTGTGTTTAAGTAGCACATGAGGCCTCAATTGGGTGGTACCTTAGTGGCAGGCGTGTAGTGGGCTTCGAGTTGATCACAACCATATATTGGATCGAAAGAATTGAGTCAAGGTTGAGGCTCTAATGGGAGTCGGAAAGTATACCGACATTATGGTAAGGGTTATAGCTCGTCCTTCTAACCTGAAAGTCGTAGCACAAAAATAGAGTACAAGGGGACAGGTTTGAGTGGGACATGATATACCAAGATGAAGGTGGACTCGTCTAGATCTTGCATATGAAATTTGTTGGAAGATAACAGCTGGTCTCGTGCTTCAAATATTAACGGCACGGCCGGGGACACAAAATGATCTCAATGAAAAGTGGGAGTCCAAGGGCACTAATCGTCATCATAATGGAAGTTATTCTAATTACTCGATAATCCTGGTATATCCTAAAGTTTTTAGAAGGCTTACAATCTACCCACCTTAGAAGCTAGGATGGGGTTTTAGGAATAATGAGGTTAGAGGGTTCCCAAAATTCAAATACTGTACCTCGACTCTTGTTAATAGAGAATAATGCACGGCGTTACAGGATACAGTAGATATAAGTCATGTCAAGGATAGTTCCTCAATAAATGGAGAACGGGTGTGTACCATAACACATGGTCGATAAAATAGAATGATCTACTCGTCCACAGTATACAGGAGTTATCGACGGGGTAATCGACTCTAAGGCAAAAAGATTTCTTACAACTGAGTCATGAATTTCTATAGGTGTCAAACCTGCCAGACTATGGCTACAAGAGTTCTAGTTAAAGCAACTTCAAACAAATAATTTGAGGTTCACAACAATCGGTCTCTTGAGAATAGATAGTCTCCTAGGTTGGCATTTGATCAAGGAAAAGATCCTAATCATTCTCGGATTCCAAGGACTAGAAGATTAGGATAGTAGGTTTAGGGTCGAAGGGAGGATGAGTAACTCAAGGCAAGGTTCCAGTCACAGAGCTGGCCGATGGTAGCTACACTTGCATATACAACTATCATAGCCATGGGAATACTCTGTATCTACCTATTGATTACGGGCTTTCGTCTTTCTAAGCAGTGGAAGACAAAAACAATAAAGAGTTCAAGAGGGATGTCGCTGAATACAATTACGTGATTCAAAGGCGAATGCATAATTCAAGAGGAATTGTCAAAGCAGTCGCGGATGAGATCTTATAGACATCTATATTTCAATTCACGTAGGATAATTATATGAAGAGCGAACCAAATGCATCATGGTTGATCAGACCGTAATACAATGATTCTGATTAGACAATATGTTAGCGGGCGTCCCCAATAAACACATGCCTCGGATCAAGCTCGATAAAAGGGCAAGCTTGCAAAACTAGGCCGTAATTACAGAGTTGGTCAAGATAGTCAAAATACAAGTACGCAAGATTTTTGAATTGAGGGATAGGTAGTTCGAGTTTTTGAGAAAATCAAATCCTTACCTGGTGTTATTGCGTATACAGTCTTCCTATACTCTTCCAATCTCTAAGGACTTGGTCGACTAACGGGTTATGGACTTCTGATTTCTATTTTCCAAGTAAACCTATTAGTGTCGGTTAATTACCTCGTCAGTGGATCACAAGGACCACGAAATGCTAGGTTGGGAGACATGCTACTCAACTTACAAAACTTACACTAGTATTAGTTTTGGTTCTTAGGGTCATACAGGGTAGTCCCTATCCTCTATAGTATCCTAAACTTGTAATCACGTCTGAAATCATTCTACCGAGAATTATGCCTCACCCATATAATCTGGCTGTGGCAAACTCTTGGTTCCGTGATTCAGTGGGGATAAGCTATCAGGTATTCTACCTTATATTGACACAAGGGTATCTAAGATCTAAAGAGGTCGGCGAGAACATAGTTTCTGCAATATTCTATAACCTATGATCCTCAAAATAGTTTCATTTCTATGGATTGTGCCTCGTCAGTGCGCTGCTGGCTGCAGTGAACCCACATTCTCTACTCTCAAATAATTGACGACAGTGTACTGCTGTCTAAACTTTATGGGTTAGCTAATATTTCTCTAACTATAACCGTAAAAGTTTATGAGCTTCTAGAGATTCAAACAGGTTGACTATAAAAATAAAGTGCAGGTAATTGTCCTATCAGTCACACACTTAAAATAAAAGAGTTAGTGTGGAGGAAATAACTAAAGACAAAAGGGATACAAATATTATAGTATCTATTTCATGTGCATTTCAAATGTTGATGGAAAATCTCAAGTCAATCTACCTCGAGATTCGCATACGAATAACAGAATCATGAATCATGAATCAATTCCTTACAGCAAAATAGAATTTAAATAGACAGTTCTAATTTATGATATGATGTTTATATCTAATAAAGTAACAGAACATTAAATAGTTTATCAAAATTAACACCTTAATTATAGGCAAGCCTAACATACCAAGTGAATAGCATATCTGTATGGGGTCATATTGTCATATCAAAATAATAGTGTTTCTATAGAGATCGGGCAAGTTATCTGAATTCAAAAATAGCATGGCCTATTTAACAACCTTAACTACCCAACAGTCAATTTGAACAAGGGACTCCTAGTCCTAGTCATCCTCTTAAATTATTTTAATCCTAATTGTGAATGAGCGTTTCTTGGGCGCAGGCTCGCAATAGTACGACTATCGTACTATCACGAGTTCACAATATTTTGAGAAAACGGACCTGCATGGGCCACCACAGCAGTTAAAGTCGAGTTTGCTGAAAAAGATCATGACCGCTCAGAATGATGATCCGTACCTGAAGAAAATGCGTGAGCAAATTTCAACAGGTAGTGCGACCGACTTTACGGAAGATAAGACCGGCGTGCTGAGATTAAATGGCCCACTATGTATTCCGGATGATTCAGAACTGCGAAAGGAGATAATGTCGGAGGCGCATTATGCGAAATATTCCTTGCATCCAGGTAGTACCAAGATGTATAAGGACCTCCGCACGACGTTCTGGTGGCACGGGATGAAGAGAGATGTTGCGCTCTTCGTGTCACAATGCATGGCCTGTCAGCAGGTGAAAGCTGAGCATCAGCGACCGGGCGGGGAGATGCATAACCTTGCTATACCAGAGGGAAATGGGATCACGTCACTATGAACTTTATTGTTAGCCTACAGAAGATACCATGGGGGAACGACGCCATCTGGGTCATCGTCGATCGATTAACCAAGTCAGCGCACTTTATTGCCATCAAAGTTACTTGGAGCGTTGATAGCACGGCTGCACGGAGTTCCAGTATCCATCGTCTCTGATCGGAATTCACGGTTCATGTCGCAATTCTGGAGTAGCCTTCAGTCAGCACTGGGTACCAAGTTGCAGTTCAGCTCAGCTTACCATCCTCAGACCGACGGCCAAACGGAGCACGTTAATCAGATTCTCGAAGACATGCTACGACTCTGCACAATTGACTTCAAATCAAGCTGGGACATCCACCTACGGCTGGCAAAATTTACATACAATAATAGCTACCAGTTCAGCATCCAAATGGCGTCGTATGAAGCTTTGTACGGCCGGAAGTGTAGATCGCCCATTTGCAGGGATGAAGTCGAGGAACGGTAGATACTCGGCCTGGAGCTGGTGGAATAGACTGTAGAAAAGGTCAAGCTAATTTAGGAAAGACTAAAGATTGCACAGAGTCGGCAAAAGAGCTACGCCGACACCCATCGAAGACCACTTGAGTTCCTGAAGGACGATCACGTGTTCCTGAAGGTGTCGTCCATGCGAGGAGTTACTCGGTTCGGCGCGAAGGAAAAGTTGAGTCCGAGATTCATTGGGCCGTTTGAAATACTCAAGCGGGTCACCCCAGTAGCCTATAAAATTGCCCTACCGCCGGCGCTTGAAGGTGTGCACAATATCTTCCACGTCTCTCAATTGCGGAAGTACGTGCACGATCCTAGCCACGTAGTAGATTTTGGCCAGCTGGAGCTGAAGTCCGACTTATCCTACGTTGAAGAGCCAGTTCAAATCTTAGAATGCAAGGATAAGCTGCTGCGAAATCGAGCTATCCCACTTGTTCGCGTACTTTGGAGGAACCATGCGGCGGAAGAGTCAACATGGGAACTCGAGTCAGAGATGAAGGAAAAGTTTCATTTAATATTTTCATAGAGGTAGGTTCTATTCTTAAGTTTCGAGGATAAAATTTTCTTAGTTGGTTATGGTGTAGTGCCCAGTCCCTACATCGTGCCCCGTTCTCCATCCATGGGGTGTGCGAGAAAGGAACACTGTTGCTATCGATTCTGTCGGGACCGATTGGTCGGGATCAACCGAATCGATCGAACGGAAATGGTTGAATTAAGATCCATTCCCCGTTATGGAATGGCTTCTTCGGAACCAAGTCCCATATTCAGCGGGTAGCACCTCGAGGATTGACTCTGCGGCTAAGTCGGGAGAGACCTTCCGTTGCTCTATTTTTTACGCCGCTTGCGTTGGTTTTGGCTTTGGTTTTCTGAATGCGTTTTCGTGAATATTTTCGATGGTTTTCATGGCTTACACTTCGAACTCGCATTTCCTATCGAACTTCTTGTATAATACAGTGTTCTAATCGGTTGCTTGTGCGATTTCAGGTAATCGCATAGGCGACATCTAGCGCGGCCAACCAGTCTCTCGCCCCAAGCAAAAACTCAAGGTGAGTGGCTGACCCTTCTCTTCTCGACCCCTTCTTAGGTAAATCGACAGTGTTGTAGCGAATGAAAGAATGAATGCACGAGCACGATAAAATGATCAAGTTTTCAAAGAGAACGTAGGCTATACCTTAATAACTGAATAATGTCTTAACTCGGTCATTGGACAACTTGTCGACAAGGAGAAAGATTCCTCGAGCGACAACCCGGGGCCACGGGACCGACTCGACCTAGGAGGAAACACGGTATAGCTGTGCTGGATGATAGCACGGATTAGGCAGGGACTTTCAGCGGGGCTTGCTACTTGCGTTGAAAGGGCCCCGACTAACAAAGCTATAAGTCCAGGATGGCTTGTGGTATCAGTGACCAATCACACGTAATATTACACTTGGTATGAAAAATGATAACAATTGACAGGGAAGAACATGGTAAGTCTTATAAGGCGCGGCGCGGTCCGTCGTGGGTAAGTTTCAACGTATTTTATATTATGCTTGTCATATGCTTGTTTGAAATTCATTTGGATGGTTAGAAATATTCACAAGCTAAGTCATATAAACTCTTCAACCAAATGAGAGAATGGAACTTAAATCGCCATGCACCAGTACAAAGTGTAATGTACTGATCCTCGCTCTCCACGCAGGTACCCCGAACCACGAAGGGCGTGCCACTTAAAGCTCAAGGCGACGTGAACCCTTTTGAAGCCTCGTCCGCGTGTTGAAGGCTTGTTTCGGAAATCATTTTGAAGACTCCGCACTCAGTACAAAAGAAGACAAATGGCGACTCGACTTCCTTCGATAGCAGGTGGAAGGTATAATAGTTTTTGCTTGTAAAAAGGGATGTAATGTATGGAACGACTATCTCATCGGCGCTCATTTTGTAAGTCGAGTCATGTTGTAGCCCGTGCGGCAATGATTATAATGGAGTCAATGTAAATGAAGTTTTATTATCAATAAAAAGTCTACTTCTATTTCAAATGTGTCAATCAATTTCTCTGCGTACTCTAACTTGATGTTGTGTTTCGGATAACTTTATGACTATGCCTTGTGCGATCGTAACTTAGGTTCGCACGGCATCGCGCCCGGAAGACGACTATCGATTCTACGGAATCGGAGCGTGACACCTATGCAGGTCAAGATAAATTGTTTGGTTACTTTACCGTACCAAGCAAGCCTGCGTATAGGATTAGAGTCTAGGATCTCATCTACATACTTGACCGCCTTCTCGCTTGACTCCTCGAGTTACATCTGGCTTGATCCCTTCTATCGTGATTCGAGCCCATCTTTCGTGCTTGATAGAGATTAATAAGGTAACCCATACTCGGTGGACATGACCCATTGTTCCATCACCCTACTAGTTTAAATTTGTAAGTTGGGTAGAATACCTTACGACCTAACCTTCCTTATGACTTTAACCAAGTCTTAGACAAGTAGACGGTAGGACGACTGTAGAGGTATCAACATTGGACATGACCTAGATTTTTAAAGGACCTTGACCAAACTCTACTTCCTTTCAATCTTAATCTCACGTGCCTATATTTTTACCATCTTGACTAACGTTGCTACTATAATCTAGTTTTGTAAGCTTATCCATCAATCTAGCTTTTTCATGACTTATGCTATTGAGCGCACACTGACTAACATATTGTCTAATCAAAACCGGTACATGATGGTCTGATCAACCAAGTGCACTTTCGTTCGCTTTTCATACGATTATTCTACATGGTTGAGATATAGTTAAACTTGTCCTCTAGGATCTCAAACACGAACGACCTCCTATTCGAACTATTAAATCGTATTTGAATCCACAATTGTATTCGCTCGCATCTCCTTTGAACTCCGGTGTTTTGCAAAGGCATAGCTAGCCCTCGACCAAGTCATATGACTACAAGCTTGCCATGAGCTGCTCGTCCTTTCATTTGATCTTATATCTACGATCGCGACTTTCTAATCGTTTGGAAACCTAAGAATGATTATAATCGTTTCCTTAACGGTACCCCTAAACCAAGACGATTATATTCTTAAGGAACCATATCTCCCAAGTCCCTAAATTATTTTCTTTAACCTACTCACTGATCCCTAGTTCACGTCATCTTAATCTTGTATTTCATTAACTAGCAATCCTCATACATTACCTAAACCATAGCCATAAATTATTTTCCTAGCTATCTCATTTACGATTTTCTAATGCACGTTTGCATTGAACGTCACTACTTTGCCTCGTCCAAAGACTTGATTTTCCTTATCGATATACCCTTGTATCTTCTCAAACCCCCTACTTATTCTTAATTTCGAGGACAAAATTCTTGTAAGTTGGTTACGATGTAAACCCCCTAAATTTTCTACTACGATTTTTTTTAATTATTTTGTACTTCGTCGTGTACAAGTTCGTGTTCTTGTATTTGTATGTCGCAAGCAAATTTCATTTTAGTATTGCTCGTCGAGTACGAATATGTGCGAGGTACATTTTTTTTGGAAAATATTTTTTTATATAATAAATATATAAGCTCAAAGTAATATGTGATAGATATTTTATTTATTTAAATACATTTTTTTTATTGCTTAAAATTGTACAAAACGTATCGAAAAGTGAACTAGAATTTCCAAAATTTTATTTTATTCCTTTATATAAAGGCTATTTTAGTTATTGGTAATTTAGAAACTATATTATATAATTATTCTAGATTGATGCGAGGTACATGAATTTAATCATGTATATATAATTGTATTTTCAAAATTAATTATTATTATATTTTATTATTTATGAAAATAATATTTAAAATTTTGTTTGAATTAATATTGGATTAAATATGATAATATAAGTTAGAAAAGATTTTATTAAATAAAATTTTTATCTATGTTTTATCGGATTTGATTAAATTAATTTTTTTTAAAAACGTAATTGAATTAAATATGGTATTTATCTATTGGGGTTTTAAATCAATTCTAATCCTTATCCTGTCAGGAAGTCCACCTCCTATATAAGGAGAGACTCTTGTTCTCTTTTTTCTATAATAACACAAGCCAAATATCCACAAACCAGACGTGCATCGTGTTTGTGGCCATTTCCCTCCGTGTCAGCCGTGACGGCCACGGGTCCGACCCCGGGTGACTATCTTATTCCATCTATTTACATATACATTATTTCCTGTGTCGGACACACCCCGACACGATACATCAAATTAATAACCCCACCCTTAGCCCCGATCATGTCGTCGACTATTCACCATCCACCCTCGACAACCCGCAGCAACCATCTCCACACCATGTTATCTAATCACCACCGCAACCCTGGATCGCCACAACCCCGATGTCGTCCCGACCCCCGCCATCATCAATCCACAAATCCCAATTCCCTAACCCTAGTCTATTGTGTTGGCCGCCTCCCTGGCCGAGCCAATTTTTGTCCATCTTCGTCGGAACCCGCCAACCACCGCCACCACAGACACCATGATGCCACCCTCACCGAACTCACAACCACCCCGTCTCCGGCCTTGGCCACTATTGCAAAACTCAGGTCTGTACCACCGTGCCCCCGACCAGCACACACCACCATCACCGTCCCCGATACCACAACACACCCGCCACCACCACTCCAGCCGATCTCCGCCCTGCCACTCGGCGTCCCCACCACCATCACCACCAATTCATCACCACAGCCACACCAGAGACAAAGAAAATGAGAGGAAACAACAAACACAACCACCTCACCTACCTCCAGCGAGCCGCGTCGCCAGATCCGGCCAGGCTCCTCCAGCCGCGCCGACCCGCACGTACCACAGATCCGAACCAACCAAAATTCAACCGGCCCACCTTGCCATAGCACCGCCTCCGCGCAGTGCCACCACCGAACCCATTGACCCGCCTCCACTGCTCCTTCTTCTCCACCTGTCCGAGCCCCTGGCCGTTGACCACCTGTGCGCTGAGAACCACATGGCTGACCTTCTGATGGAGAGCCCCTGTACGAACCCGCCCGTCGGCGTTATTTCCAGCCTGCAAGCTTGGGGCGGTGCCACCGCACGACCTAGATAGGTGCGCCTTCGCCCCATCCGTCGGTAGATCCGTCACCAGCGCCCTCTGGTTCCTCCTTCCGTGCCACCCTCTTCTCCTTCCGAGCTCGTCTTCTCTCTCGCTCTTGTCTCTCTGTTTTCTTTCCTCCCACTCCAGCACTCTCTCCCACTCGTTTTTTCTATCCTTCCTCTCTCTTTCACTTTTCCTTTTTGGTAAGTGTTGTCCTCTCTTTACAGAGAAAAAGACAGCTGCTTCTTTTGTTTTGTATGTTTTTTTTTATTTTTGTTTGTTTGTTTGGGATACTTTGCTTATATATTTATATATCTTCTTTTGTACTTCTATTGGAACTGTTGTGTTTTTATATATATTTAATTTCATGACTATTATTTTTTGTTGATTAAGAATTATGGTCATTATTAGTTATTATTAATTATATATATATATATATACAAATTACTATTAGTATTATTGATTTTTCTACATAAATTATCATTGTATCATTTTGCAAAATTAATTTATTACTGAAAATGGTACTTTAATAAAATAGGGTTAAAAATATTATTTATTTGTATTTTCTAGCCGTTCTTGAAATATGATATGTGGCTTAGAGGCTAAAGTATTATTATATTTTGTGGTACTTTAAAATAAGCTTTATTTATACTATTTTTATGGTATAAAAACAAATGGTTGTAATATTTTCGACCCTGGAAAATTTTCACTATTTAGTTAGAAATTACTTTCCAAACCCTAAGGGTATATTAATTTATGATAAGTTATTTTGATCTACAAATTATCGTTTTGCCCTGAAATAATTCTCCTAGATTTTTAAGAATTATCTGAAACTATTTTAACTAACAAAATATATTTTTCAAATATTATAAGTACTATTCTACACACACATATATATATATATATATATATATATATATATATATATATATATATATATATATATATATATATATATATATATATATTATTCTTTTAAATTCCTTCGATTCCTATCCAATCCTTGCTCATCATATTTCCTATCGTCTTCCAAAATTTAACTTCCTTATGTCGACCATAACTAATTTGACCGTTTTGGACCCGATGGACCAGTCCGTTCCACCATCGGAGGCCCCTTTGAGAAGTTGTAACACCGAAGTCAAACTTTGTGCCACATTGAGCATCGCAGCACACCAGGCGCCACTACTAGGCAAGTATACCTTGCTATAATTTATTGTCATATTATTTATTTTGTTTCATATCTGTTATTTTTTTTATAAACTGTACGTCCAAGCCATACTTTGGTGCAAGCGAATCTATTAGTCGTTACTTTATTTTATGCATGTTGACTTAGTTTTAGCGGACTACCTTCTTGTTGGGGGATATTCTTATATCTACTTTGGCCATGACACACACACTACACGGTTTGAGACAGTTTGCTAGGGGCACGACTTATGGACTAGCCATCTTTATTGTCGTGTGCCGGATAGATTGTAAATGCTACGATTAAGGTATAGAGACTCGTGCAGTTACAAAACTGGGTGGGTCATGGATATGACTTGGTCAGTATGGGAAATCGTGGGGGAGGACAGTCACTAGTGCGTATGGGAAGCCAAACAGGTAAACCATAGTTCTCAAAATGAACTATGGCAAGATTTTATTTGCAGATACCCTCTGACGACTTGGACGTTACGGTCGGATACGGATGACTGTATGCCAGTTACGTAATTATAGCCTAAATCCCACCCATGCGCAATGAAAGTTGTCCTCTAAATTGCATATTAGACGGTTAGAATCTCCTTTGCATATTTGTGTCTAAGATAGTCTTTTGTATATTATTTTATTATTCTGACAGTTCATATTAGCATTTTCTTCATGTATCTCGTTACGTCCCTCTAGGACCTAGTAATTTCTCTAGGTGTATTGGTGATTTTCGCAGGTGCTCTACCAAGGACATAGTTTACCATCTACCTTCGCGATGCTAGCTTTTGGATCGTCTTTTGTTTCGCTCGACTCTTCCACCGTTGCTATGTATTTCTCTCTTTTGTTGGTAGTGGATTTGACTCCGCTCAACATTTTGTACAAATAACATTTATAAGTTGATTTTATGATATATTGGTTTGTGGATGAGATTAGTTTAATGGCTTTCTACATTTCACATCTTATGTATACATACAAGGGTTCCATATACTTCGTATGTATACAGCTGGCATGTTTACGTACTTGGTCCTTGTATTTTAGGACTGGGGCGTTACAGGTGTTAATGTGAATACCTCTTCCTGGGACTTGTATAATTTGATCTCTCATAAACGCAAGACAAAATAGACCTCTGTTATGCATAATGTTTCTACTCCAGGGCACACTTATGCTAACATAAACATCAACTGCTGATGTAATCAGGCAACGGTATCTCTACTAAGAAGGTAGTTAGTTTTCCAATGACTGCGATCGTCAGCACCTATTTGACGACGTCTTGGCAAAAGGGTGTTGACTGAAGATAAATATGAACTTTTGATTGCTCCGTGCAATGCTACGTGGAGTTCTCCTTCCATTATGAAAACATCCAAAAATCCTTTTGTTTCGGCTAGTAAAAGCCGACTTCAAAGCAACATGGCGGCAGTACCCAACACGGGTATATTCCAACACACTCGATCCAAGGCTAAGTCCTCATCAGAGGGAACTGTCGGTTCATCGACAGTGCAAGCTGGGGTAGCAAGCCCCCGACATTCTGTAAAAACCCGTCGTTCCGACCAAACGAGGGTTTATACGGGATGGACACAGATGCTTCTACAGGCATAAAATATCATCAGGCTTGGGTTAGCTATTCCGTTGAATCAGAAGATGATAACAACTTACCAGTCTTTCCTCAGGGAGGTGAAGTCCAAGGATCTGAGTCGGAGAGCGAAAGGTCCACTGTGCAATCGACTTCCCACCAACTAATGTCAGTATATATGACAGGGGTGAAAATGTGGGGAGTTGCGAAGGGTTAAACCACCTGCATTATATAGAGTCCCTTGAAACATGCCTCATTACATTGATCGAATCCATGCAAGCCTTGACTTTTGTGGTTCTCGAACTCAAGGACAGGTTGCTAACATATGCCCCTACTCTAGCAAATCAAAACTCGGAGACAAATGGGGAATCTAATACACCTTCTCAGATGCTGCTCCCGACTGACAACCATGCACTACCACGGTCATATGGCCTGCCAATGTCAGAGGACAAATAACTGGCTCCCAATGACCTGTACACTCATTTTGATGCCAAAGAAAAATACGAGTCACTCCAAAAACTAGGAATCCGGCAATCATATCCCCCTGAGTGGAACAGTGTAGTTTACCCTCCCAAATATAAACCACAAACTTTAATTATGTTTGACTGAAAAGAGTCTCCTCGTCGATATTTGACATACTTCGCCTCTATGATGGGGCATTTGCAAAAAGATGATTCCCTGCTCACAAGCCTATTCATGGAGGCATTACAGGGGGTGGCATACTGTGAAACCCGTAATTTTTCAATTAATTAATTAAATATTTAATTAGCTAATTTTATTTATTCCGGAATTTTAGTTGGTCAAACCTGTAAAATTTAGATTATATTTTTTTTTGTGTTGTTAAATAAAATTTTGCTAAAATAATAATTATTTAATTAGTGAATTTATGAAAATTATTTTCAAAGTAAAATAATTGGATTTTTGGTTCTATCCCGAACCCAGACTCGAACCCGAACCCGTTCTTAATTCCCGAAACCGAATTTCGAAACCGTCTCCGATCCATTTCCGAAACCAATCTCGATTTTCGGAACAAATCTTAAGTTTTTTTTTTATTTTGTTTATTTATTCATTTTTATAAAGGAAAGAATACCTTTCTTTTCCTTTCTTCTTTAACTCTCTCTCCCTCATGTTAAAACCTTTACATTTCTTTTTCTGTAACCGTAGCCGAAACCGTCGGCCTCCTCCTATCCCTCTCCTGTAACCTCCTCTTTCCTACTCCTATTTAAACCCCCTTCACCACCATTACCATCCTCATCACCATTCCTCTCCACCACTTCCAAGAACGTGCCCTAGTTTCCCATTTCCGGCAATCCCGAGCCGGAGCTCCACCACCCGACCCCGAGCGCCAACCTTCCTCCGGCGCCGAGCCCGGCGACCTCTTGGCCGGCCGTGCCCTAGCGCCGCCCTCCGCCCGAGCACCAGCTCCGGCGTTCCACGACCCCGCGTGGCCTCCTCACGGTACCCCTGTCCGAGATCCCTCCGGCCAGCCTCCCTAGGCCGACCGTCGACTGCGCGCACGCCTCCGACGCCAGCCTCGGCGACCTCCTTCGTCGCTGTCCCTCCGCGTTCCCGAGCCGCAGCACCCCGCGGGTTTCCCGACCCGCTGTCCGTGCTTCTCCGTGCCCCGATCTCCGGATTCTGCTGTTCGGTTCGTTCCCGGGCGTTCCTGTGCTTTCCGCGGTCCTAGATCCCGCTGTCCAGTGCATCCGTACACCGGCGAGGCGCTGTCTCGAGCCGATTCACCGTCCGTGAGTTCTATTTCTCTGTTACTTACGTCTGAGAGCTCTAGCCGAGCACCTGAGGTATAATTCCTTTGACCCGTTCCATTTTTGTTATTGTTGATGATGATTCTTGGTCCCCGATCCCACAACGGGATTCGGCTGTAATTCCGGTTGTGTTCTCGGTCTTTCCGAGACTCATTTCGGAATGAGTTTTGGTTGGTTGTTATTCTGTGATTCCGAGTTAGAATTCTGTGGATTTCTTCTGGAAGAAGGTCCTGTGATTTTCATTTAAATTTTGATTTCGGAATTTCCGAACATTTTTCGGAAAGGTTCTGTACAGTTTGGTTTTGGAAATTCCGTGGTTGTGGTTTCTTGGAATTCCCGAACTTTTCTTCGGAAAGGTTCTGGGAATTTTGATGGTTGTTTAGTTTCGGATTTTTCCGAGAACTATTTTCTGGTGCTATATTTAGTTTTTGTGGTGTTTGAATTCCGATTTCTATTTCGGGTTTTCCGAACATTTTTCGAACATGATCAGCGAATTTGATTTTATATATATATATGGTGATGGAATTAATTCATGGGTTATTTCCCTGGTTTGGGATATTGTTGGCGCATTTTTCCAGTTTTGGGTTATCCCGAAAATAGAGGGAATGCTGCCGGAATTTTCTATAAAATTTGATTATATAATTTTAAAATGGTTTTCGGAAAAGAATATTTTGGATTTTTGGGCGACGACCGTATTGGTCAATGGGCCCTGGGTAAGTGCAAACGAAACCAGTTTCGTCTGGACGTTGAGGCATTAGCCTATATGACGATCGGACCAATATCTGAGACTCACTATTATAATTATTTTAATTTAAATTATTAGTTTATTTATAATTAATTTGTAGGAAGATTACAGTAATAACAAATTTTCTTCTTATTTTAATTCATTGGTCTGTAAGGGCATAAGCCCATTTACTTCTCTGCAAAATTGTAATAATTAGTAATTATAACTTTGGATTTTTCTGGTTATTGTTCAGACGCATAATTTAGGGTAAATAACTATAGAAATTTTAGAAATTCACGTTATTCTCATTTAATAAGAAAAATGTATTCTTATATATAAATATAAATACCAAGTTTTTCGAATAAATTGATAAATACAAGTTTTCCCAGAATTAAATATAAATTGATGTTTCTTAATTGTAACGCACTAATAATCGCGTCTTGGTTGTGTTAGCTAAATAAAGACTAAAATTGTCTAGGACACAACTAGAGATTGCAACTAGTATAGTATCATTGGCGACTTTGGTTTTCTGAGACAAGTTTCCCGAATGTAGGATTTCAAGGAAGAACCTGATTTCCCATCCCGACGTATCGACCCGTCCAGTCTAATCAATTTGAGGCAAGTACATTTTGTGTTAGTTTATAATTATTTAGTAAACGTTTTATTGCAAGTTTAAACCACGATGCAACACGGAACTCTCTCTGAGAGCACTGACTGTAACTACTGTAACTATTGGGGACTGGGGGAATAGTGTAATGAGTATGACCATATCCTTTACTGTAACAAATCTCATATCCTTTACTGTAACAAATCCTATATCCTTTACTGTAACAAACCCAAGCCGGTCATATTTTATTGTCTATTCACATCACAGAACTGTAACTGTTTTAAAACTGTAACTGCTTAAATTGCTGATTTTCAAAACTGTTTAAAAGTGCATAATTCTATTATTATTTCAATTGTTAAATTAGCATGAATTGTACTTTGCTCACTCCTGACTGGAGACCCAACATTTTTAGGTATCATCGATGATGCTTTGTTCCGCGGTATTTTTCGAGGCCCCAATTAGAAGACGATAATCTCGAGACTGATGAGCTGGTTGCCTAGATTTTCTTTTTCATGATATTTGTATGGATTTCAGTTGTATCTTTCATTTTGTTGTAAAAGTTTTAAACTATTCAAAATATTTAAGTTGTGGCAAATTATACTGTGTTGTTGAATTACCTGCAAGTGGAAACAGCTTACTGCCGCCGTCTCAACAACGGTGCAGGCTGGGCATGATCCAATTCGACCCAAGAAATTGGGACCGGGTCGTGACACATACGAATGGTTCTGCAGCCTCACCGACAACTATATTTTATCTTTCGACGATGTTAGGCGACTCTTCCTTTCCTGATTCTACGAAGGGGAATGGACAAGACAATGTCTGCTCTCATGGATATTATTCAAAAAGAGAAGGAGTCTATTCGTGCCTACATCGAGCGCTTCTGCCAAGCGGTCTTGAGGTTACCACCCGGTGTGCCTGAACCTGTGGAAATGGACTCATGCCGTAAAAATATGCTTCCTGCAATCAAACTCTGGCACAACCCTCCTCAATGCACGAAGTGGATGCCATTTATTATCAGTGTCGATTGTGTTGAGAGGAATGCTCGTGATGCACGCTTGCTGGAGGTGCACTTTCCTACACTCAAAGACAAAGGAAAACGACCGTCGGGAAACAATCCTGCCAACACTAGCAAGGATGGAAAGGGCAAACAGGCCCTGACCGTCAACATTTCTAAAGGTTCAGCATCTGTGAACCAAAAGCCGACAGAGGTTCCCAGACCAAAAGAAAATTATTCCTTTAACGACGAAGACATGCTAGAGCTCTTCAACATACTAATAAAGGGCGAGAAGCTACAGCTCCCACCTCCCAAGCGTCTAGATGAAGTGAACAAGGTGAACAATCCTAAGTATTGTCACTACCACCGGTACGTCCACAACTCGACACGTGATTGCTACATATTGAAGAAGCAGATTCAAAGGCTCATTGATGCCAAGGTCCTCTCACTTGACTATGAGGACAAGACGGTCACTGCCAACATGGTGACCCTCCAATTTGGTAGCTTTCCAAAGACGAAAGTCCAAGATGGTGTCGTCTCAATCCCTAAGATGACAAACGAAGTTGTTAACCTTCCACCGGCCCGTGACAATGCTTAGGGCCTGATCCGCTTACAATGCCGCAAGACGAAGTTGTGTGGGTTCATCCCGATCTTGCCCCAGACTTGATGCAACCCATGATGCGTTCTATTAAGGAAAAAAATCCAAATCGTGCCACATGGTTTCTGCCATGACTGATGAAGCTCTAGTTGGCACCCGCTCTGGTCTTTCCTACCAGTGGAAAGACAGTATGGCCCTAAAAGAAGATGCACCTCCACCTGCTGCGGCTACCATGCCCAATACTCCAGAAATAGGTCCATCTCAACCTCCTGCAATGGATAAACAAAAGCAGAAGGAGGTTCGCTTTGATAAACCTTTGAGGAAAGACTCAGCGGTAGGGACAATCAAGCCCCACAACTTTGATATATTGGCACAACTTGCCAATACTCTAGCCAGGCTGTCACTTTTTGAGCTTCTATATCTCTCAAAAAGAACGTGGGATGCCTTCAGCGAGGCATTACAATATGTTGACTCCTTTTTCAGCCAAGTCCAATCGCCTAAGAAGATCCTGTCTCTGGCCCACAATGCACAGTGTGGTAGAGGCGATCTCAAACACCACCTTCACTCAGCAAGACATGTTGCTAAAAAATAATAGGTATAACAGACCCATGTACTATACAAGATATATTGGTGCCATTAAGGTCGATCGCATCCACATCAACCAAGGCTCTTTCCTCAGCATCATTCCCCAAAGTTTACTCTAGACCTTGGGGATACCAATGCACCGGTTGACCGCATCCAACACCACCGTCAACGGATTCAACGCCAAAAAAAGTAATCCTTTAGGAAAAAAATTGTCTGAAGTGCCAGATGGTGATCTCCAAATAGATGTTATGTGTTATGTCATTGATGCGGATATATCTTACAACGTCTTGTTGGGACGTCCATGGATACATGAATACAAGATCGTGCCCTCCACCCTCCATCAATTTATGAATCATGGGGCCAACAACGGGGTCATCAAGACAGAGTTTGCTGACATCGATCCTTTTCGAGGACTTGAGACATACTACACTGATGTTGATTCGTACAAACTATTCCCCTGGGACGATGATGCCAACGATGTAGACGATAAAGCAAAAACGGTAACAATGACTGAAGAACCGCTAAGAGTCCGACAAAATTGGAAGCCTCCTCAAACGTCGGCTCCTCTCGTGGCCAAGCTTCATGGAAAGGCTTCGCCCCCACGACTGTCAAGTTGCCAGCAGGGACCCAAGAACCTTTCTGGGTCAAGTTTCCTCGAAGGACCAAAGAAGCCTCTCCAAAGTTACGAGATCCTCCGGCTTCAGCTCCCTGGTAGTCAAGTATGGCGGAAGGCTCCACCACCTTCCCCTGTGGCTGTTCTGGTCCTCACAGACGAAGAGTTAGTAGACTATATATCTGCCAATACTGAGGCACCTTCTTTAGGCGATGTAATCCCTCGGGATAAAATTCCATATTTCATTAATAGAAAGCTATCTTTGAATTACTCTTGTGCACAATGGAATGCTATTTATGTCTTGGATAATGTTTTAGGTATGTTACAAACACAAGTAACAACAGCCCATATTACAAACGACTTATCCCATCCTGAGACGCTTACTTCGTGGTTCTGGCAAGAAAGAAAGACCAGGAACCCATTATCTTCGGTTGGATTGAACGTCCCCAAAGACTTACCTCTACCAAGCCAGAACCTGATAATGGCAAGATACAAATCTACCGTTATACTGCTCAGGCCAAACACCTTATCCAGAAAATGGGTTATGACTTGCCAAAGGTTTAAATTATGGTAAAGGCCGACGCCTCCCTTTACGACTTCATGTTCCAAAGGAAAAGTCTCAAAATTACTACCAACATACATGCCGGGGGTTGGGCTATGTTACGCCCTCGACAACTCCGGAGAGTTCGAAAGGTGAAGTCGGGATGCACTCTCACTCATCAGATTCCTTGACATGGGACTCCTATACTAGCATCAGTCAGACCTTCAAGAGGGTACTATCGGTCAATATGACCTTTATAAATCCTCCAGTGGAGGATGAAGACCAAACGCTAGAATTCTTCGAAGAAGAACCCTGGGATCAGCGTCTAGGATCCTAATGGGAGTGGCATTTAGAACAGCGAGAACTGTAGGATCGATGGCACCTCTAGAGGAAAATGAATAGAGTGTAGCATAAAATATTTCATAATTAAAAAATTAAGCAGGTAAGGCAAATATATAAATCCTTAAAAGCAGTAAAGTAAATCAATAAGTAAATAAGGTATGAAAGCAATACGCAGACACCGCGGTTTATATTGGTTTCCCTCTGAGAAGACTACTCCAGTTCGTGAGAACTTTTGCTCGCTATAATCCACTATTTTTGAATAGAGATTATTACGTGCTTTACTCCGGAGAACATGCCAACTTCAACACCGTCGTGTTTTTATCCGAAGCCCACGATCAAACTTCAACACCTTTCTTCAAGAAAGCTTTTATACTCCAAGCTTGTACAACTCGAATAATCCTAATCAAAAACCAACGTCACTTAGAAGAACATAAGTTGTCTTGGGAATAGGAAGATTAAAACTCTTAAGGAGATAGGAAGGCTTTCGAATACATAGAGAAGATGAAAAATGAATGAGTGAATAGAAATATGAAATTCTTCACTATTCGTAGGTTTTCCTAGGACAGAGTTCGGACAAAACTTGGAAGGATTAACATTCATAATTTTGAACGTTGTAGATCCAAATAAATATGTATTTGCTGCAGACCAGGAGAGGTTTGAGTGGACCGAGTTCGGGCAAAACTCTGGCCGAGTTCGGTTAGGGTGAATTTAGGTCATTTTGGTTTTGTGGAGTTTTTTGATATAACAAAGAAGTTAGGTTTTGTTGAGGGATAGAAAAAGAGATTTTGTAAGGAAAGTCTTCCAAGTAGCCAGTGATCCCGATGCACAATTTTCTAGACTCAATAAAAAATACAGAATATATTAGAAATTTTTGTTTCGATGAAATCTGTGATCTTCTTACTTTTCATATCAAGGTCAGAGTTTTAAGTCAATTATCGAAATCAGTTCGACCATGGCTGTATGGGCCAACAATCTTCCCCATTTTGATAATTTAACAGAACTACGATTTGATACTTACAAATTTGTTCATCTAGGTTCGAAAGAAGACTTGATGCAGTACAAAAGTAGCTTTGCTTCGATCATTCGTATAATTACTTGCTCTTCCGTAAAATATGATCAAGTTCTATTACTCCTCCATAACAAAACAAGTAGGCTGAACATCTGTAAAGTCTAGAAACAGAAACTCCAATAAAAACTTTAGAGCAAATTATAGTGTAGTATAATCAACAAAAAGAAGTTTCGCGTTTTCTCTTCTGTTTTGTCACATAAGCAAAATGACATAACGATAAGAATAGTACTCAGCACAATAGAAATGCATAAACTTAGACTAGACACATTATAATTCATATAGCTAAATTAGGAAAATGATATATAAACTGAAATAGGAGAAAGTGCATACAAGCCAGCTAAATAAATTCAAACTGATAATGCTTGAAAGAAGCATTTATCACTAGTACATAGCAGAAATAAAACTAAAAAAGACGAAGGCATAAATAGTAAAGCTCTATCCCTAGAAAACATCCTCAATCATCATCATCATCTGTAGCACCTGCCACCCTAGAAGGACCGGTCTCAGCAGAACGATTGGGATCATAACGGGTAGCACGAGGGTCAAAGTATCACTGAGCCTCTGGATCATCAATGCGATACCAAGCACTAAGGGATCACGAACCATGGGAATAAGACCACCAAGGTTGTGAGAAAAGCTGTAAGAAACATCCCTCATGGTGTTAGATATGGCCTGAAGCTGAAGAGTAGTATGGAAGTCCATGGCCCTAAACTGATCCAACATCAAGTCCTGAAGGGACTCAAGAGTAACACCACTAGGAGGATGTGAGCTGTCGGCTGATGGGTCAACTGAAACATGAGGAGACTGGACTACAAGAATAGGAGTAGATCGACGATGCTCATAAAGATGGGTAGGTGGAGCATCCTGAGCACAGTCATCTGAAGTAGCCTCAAAGTACTGAACGATGTAAGGCAAATAAATTGCATAGAGAAGACATTGTGGTTTCTTGCAACACTTTTCTGTAGCAGCAATGATAGTCGTAGGAAGACTGAAAGAAACTTGGAAGTGAAGATGATAAATAGCAGAATGTTTCAAGTATAAAATTTTATCAGCGGAGGTATTTTTTGAAATAATATAAGAAAATATCATCCGATGCAAATCATAGAAATAGTTGTTCAAATGCTTAGGACGAAGAGTGCCTTGTGGACGTAAGTTTGGTGCACATAAAGAGTCACAAAAAGAATCAAAAGCCATATGAGCTTGAAATTGCACTGAGGTGATTTCCTCTAATGCTTCCCAACATTGGGTATGTGAAGCATAATTACCATATCATCGGCATCGAACATGATGTCAATTCCACCAACTTTTGATTTAACCATGCCTTTTATGACTGATAGGTCACAATAAAATATTCTAATAGCATTTGAAGAGATCGAAAAGCTAGTTTGAACTAAATCGAGTAAGTCAAAGTGTTCAAAGACATTAGTATGATTGAAAAAACAAGTTAAAGTTAATAGAATTTTCTGCACAAATCTTTCTTTGATGAAAATCATTAAACCATTCATTGGATGCATCTTATGACACAAAATGAAATTATTAAAGTAGTCTTTGTTCGGCATGGCGGGACTAAATAAAGAAAAATAAGCTGCCTCTTGAGTAGAGGAGAAAGCTTCACCAACTTTTCTCTTTTTTTGAAGAAAAAGGAATTTTGGGAGCCATGGAAATTAAAAGTAGGGAAAAGAAAAGAGAGATCGAAATTGACTCGAAACAGTGGAAGAGAACCTCGAGAAAGCTCCGAATCCAAATCTTAGGGATAAGAAGCTTGGAGGAAGGAGAAATATGAGGCTAGGGTTAGGGTTTTCGATGGTATTCTCGGATGTATTGGTGGAGAAGATGATGATTTGAAGGGTTTATAAAGAGGAGAATCCAACTGTCCAGCTTTTGTTCTGAATCGCCCAGACTGAGTTCGGTCCATGGATAGTCAGGACAGAATTGAAAAGAATGTGATATGATTTTTAACATAAATGCAAAGACTAATTAGAAATAGATGTGTTGAAAAAAATAATTAATATTAATCAACTAAAATACATAAACCGTATAGAATATTTTGGGTTAGTTGTAGGAACCGGAACCCTGCTAGCGATAGTCTGAAGACACTTGGTACTGAGTCGCTTAGACTTTTACGTCTTTTTGTCAGAATGTCCCTTTCGGCTTATAACCAAAATATTTTTTATGTATTTATAATTTTCAATCAAATAATATTTATTTATATTACTTCAACATCCAAAATTTCTAACTCTCTTCGTATGAAGTTAAAACGATCTTCAGTCAAGGGCTTAGTGAAGATGTCAGCTAATTGATGCTCAGTGTCAACAAATTATAAACTAATATATCCCTGCAATACATGGTCTCTAAGGAAGTGATGTCTAACTTCTATATGTTTAGTGCAAAATGACATACAGGATTCTTCATGAGATTTATTAAGCTAGTGTTATCAGAGTATCACGCCCCAGTACCAGAATACTGAAACGGACTAGGCCAGCTACTCCATATGAGGTATATAAACGTCATACGGCGATCGTGGCTGTCAAGAGACAAGGGGGTGCATGCTACAATCAAGTCTCCTATGGTCTCACAGAGCATTTATGTCTCAATCAATCAAAACAAGAAGCAGTAAATAATGATCATATAAGACAAAGCAATAAGGCATCTCCGACGCTTCATCAAAATGATTCATGAGCTTAGCTATACAAAATGATAAGCTAGTACCGAAAGTCAATAGTACATAACTATAGTCAGCTGCAATCTGATTTAATTACAATTATGTGAGGAACTAAATGTCCAAAACAGCCGGCTAAACAGGTGCCAGTGGCTAAATGCCAAGTACAAAATAGAAGATATCAGAGCGGTGAAGAAGAAACCCACTCATGATCCCTGGCGCCCATACTCCTGGTATGCACCATTGTTCGGATAGAAGGCTGGATCCTCTGGCGCAGCTACGAGATGTGGCCAAACAAAACCAGCTGGGTCAGGCCCCGAATAGCAAGTACCACAAGGGAGCACAAAAGAGTGAGATAAAACCCAATGAGTAAAATAATAAGACCTGATTCACGAGTTATAGGCTTATACCATATCATCGAGACAATACGACACCCTTATAACCAAACAAGGACAAACGGTGCCAATATCATGCCGAGATAAGATATATCATTTAACCATGGGTAGGTAAAGGGCTTCTGATCGCGACTTCGGTCCGTAGCCTATCGCAGCACAATAGCCTAACCCAACAACCAAACAAGGACATGGGTTGGACCACGCACCACGATAGTCCATGTTCCTCAGTTGCTAATAGAAGAAAACATATCACAATCAAGTCGGCTTACAAGCGGCCAATCAATCCTACAGCTTTCTATGATTTTCCTGGGTTATCCCAGTAATGCAATATAGGAATCCTCAGATCGTGTCAAACCAGCAGGGCTAGCTAATCCATTATAAATATACATATACGTATAGTACTTTGATTATGCACTGATCCCCCGTAAGGCCACCGTGCTAAAATATATAACACATTGCACGTAGGAGTCGGATATAGTCATCCGCTATAGGCGAATGAAACCATATCCGTGGTGGCTAATCCAACATGTCAGGACGGGACCTGGGGTGGCTAGTATGGCATGATCTCGGGATTCTTCCTACCCAATGCATCTTCAAAGTTAAGTTGCTTAGGTTAACCCTATCTTGATATTGGAATTACATGTCGTGGTCACATAGTCATCCTCCTATATCTCGTACCCTAGTACGTGTATCCTAAGTATGAATCCACATCGGCTCAATCTAGATCCATGCTTAGTGTAATGCATCAAACAACAATTATTTTACCACGACACTATTACTGACCAATTAACATGACTGTGCTGGAAGGTACACATGTATTGACATATAACACGAATGATCACTTAGCACACAGAGTCACACCTCAGTGCACTCATTTAATAGCACCACAGTGCATACTAATATTGTATCTCAATACACAATTAGAATAGGTACCAGCACGTATACAAGTAATCAAGTCAGGAACACGGTTAAGTCAGGAAGTTATGCGGACCCCTCATGACATAAAAGTCACATATGAATTCTGGTTAAAGTGAGACATGAAGATCCTTGAAGCCAATACAAAGATCTACAACTTTCACGTTGGGATTTGGAAGAAATTCTGGCCACAAATTAGCCAAATATGGCATAAAATAGCCAAAAATAGCCAAAATAGGCACTATGCAAGCCATACGGCACTATTCATTCCATGCGATACTATTCATTCCATGCGGCACTATTCATCTATACGACACTATTCATTCCTGTGGCACTATTCATCTATACGGCACTATTCATTCCATACGACACTATGCAAGCCTGCGACACTATTCATCTATGTGGCACTATTCATTCCTGTGGTACTATTCATCTATGCGACACTATTCATTCCATGCAGCACTATAAAATCCTACGATACTATTCATCTATGCGGCACTATTCATTCCATATGGCACTATTCATCTATGTGGCACTATTCATTCCATGCGATACTATGCAAGCCTGCGACAATATTCATCTATACGGCACTATTCATTCCTGCGGCACTATTCATCTATGCGGCACTATTTATCCATGTGGCACTATTCATTCCATACGGCACTATTTATTTTTACGGCACTATTCCTGCGGCACTATTCATCGTCCCTGCCAGAACCAGGACCGATGAACTAGAAATGTCCAAATATTGTTTTGGCCATAACTTCCTCAAAACAAGTCAAAATCTAACTTTTCAAAGGTCAAAATTGGGTAGAATCAAATTTCCAACAACATAGGACTATTAGTTTTTGAAAACAACCAAGTTTGATAGATCAAAACTATGAAAATCCATAGAACCCTAGTTTTAGAAACTTAGATCTACATAAAACTAGCCATTAAAATCAAAAACTCCAAGAACTAAACTTCTAGAGGATGATGAGAAGAACAATATAGACAAATCATATCAAAGAAAAATCCAGAAATAAAAAATGCAAGAATCTCTCCATTTGGTGCAAGATATACTTGTCTAAATGTTCGCTTGAGGAAAATAAATGAAAGAGTGAATGAGGAGAGAGAGTGTGGAAGAGAATATATATAGGGGTTGGGTTGACTCAAAGAAATCCTAATTTTAAGCATGCCCTAAACCATATGACTAATGACATGTTAAATGCTATATGATACAACTAATTAAATTAATTAAATAAAACCCTAACCACAACACGGTCCAGAAATCCTATCATCGAAATAGTGAACCACACCTACAACCAGACAAGGACAAGGGATGGCACACTAATCCGTGATGAGATATTGTTCCATGTCATGGCCAGTTACAAATACATGATACATACAATCAAGATACAGGTGCCAGATACCATATACAGAAAATCAAAAATTTACGTATTTCGGGAATGGGAAGTGACATCTCTACCCTCCTTAGAAAAATTCCGTCCTCAGAATTTCGATAAGGCTAGTCGAGCACGCTCTCAGATCATGAAATACACTCATGACATATAGCAAGCACAATTATCAAACAACACATGGCATATGAACATATTACGAAAGAAAGAACAATTAAGTAAAAACACAAACAATAAGCATACCCTTAGAAGGAAAGTGATCAGAGACATACGAATAAAATATGCCTCCCAAGTCAGTTAAGTAGGAATTCGACCTCGAGGTCCTACACTGACTCACAAAGTGGATAAGGGTAAACGCTTGAGATAAGTCGGTACCAATAACTTAATCAAGAACAAGACTCTGTCCAGGACGTACTCTCGAAATCAAGACACATGATGAATATTACGTATCACTTGATACGAGAGCAGATGAGTGAGACGAGAAAGTCGCCTTCACTCTTCGAATATAGAATTCAAGGAATTATCATGAATAATACTAAAAACTTATCCACAATCTGATCGCCTTCGGCCAACCTCTGCTCTAATACTCCAAATTCTATTTGCCTCTGCCCCTGCTGGACTCTCTGCTGTTGCCTTCCCTGGCCTTGCTGTTGTGGCCTCTGTGGCCCTGTCTGATGTGGTCCTACCTGATGTTACATTTGTCGGTACATCTGAGCTTGCATCACTAATGAGCGCTGGGCTAGTGGCCTCACTGCTAGTGCTGGCCCTTGATACAGTGCTACCTCTGGAGCTGGCAATGCCAAAAACTGTTGAGCTGGCGTTCCTGGCCTCTGTATCTGTGGGAACGTAGCTATATGATGGTCTTAACCTCCACACCTCAAGCACTGCCCATTCGCTGACCGACACACTTCCCGAGTGTGCCCTCCCTTACCATAATAAGTACAACCCACTGGTGCCTCCTGACGTTGTTAGTGCCTCGGTTGCTGCTGTCGAACTGGTGCCGTCATAACTGTTGTGACCGGAGCTGCATCACAAATAAGGACGCCAGGCGCTGGTGCTGACGTCCGAAGTACTGCTCCTCCTCCTTCCGTACTCTGCGTATGAGACCTCTTCTGGCCTCTAGTCCTTGTTGATAACCTTTGAATAGTAAGCTCGTACCTTCGAGCCGCCATCAATACTACATCGAATGTCTGGTAGTCGTACCCCTCGACCAGCTGCATAATCTCTAAGTAAAGTCCCTGCTGGAACCTCATAGCCTTCTCTGGCTCTGTCGCAACCATCGTCTGAGCAAACCTACTTAACCTACAGAACTCCGCTGTATAACCATCCAACGTCCTGTAGGAACCCTAGAGGGGGGGTGAATAGGGTCGAGCTAACTAATCAAGCACTTAGAACAAGCTAATTGGCAATTTAAAAATATAAGTGCAAGAGAAGAAGTAATAACAATACCGACACACGATATATCCTGGTATCCTTCCAAGAGGCACTCCAGTCCCGGAACTCTCTCTGGCTTTAATCCACTATTTGAGTAAATAGTTACACACGAGTTTGGATCCGAAGAACTCGCCAACTTCTTACACAAGAGCTTTAATCCGAAGGGCTCTCCGACTTCAACCGAGAGTTTGGATACGAAGACTCCCCAACTTCAACCAAGAGTTTGGATACGAAGACTCTCCAACTTTAACCTTTCACAATAGGTTTTGATCTCCTTATACAATAGGATGAAGATCTCACTTTTCAACTCAATAACTCTAACACAATTTGTGAATGGCAAATGAAAGCTTTGTAGAGTTGTTTGTGGATAGGCTTTGGTGGTTTAGAAATTTTTAGGCTCAAAGCATCAACCTTGAATGATGGGGTTCAAGGCTATTTATAACCAAAGCTTGAAAAGAAGCCAAAGGCAACTTTTCAGTCACGAACCGGCATACCGCCAGTATGATCCGGCATACCGGCGGTATACCGGTCTGGGATTGCAACTGCTAGAAATATAGCCGTTAGGATCATTAATGGCTGGAAATCCGACCGTTGGAATTTCAACGTTTCGGAAGTGGTATACCGTCGGTATGGACCGGTATGCCGTCGGTATGTCGGTTTTGTAAACAGAAACTTTCTGTGAACAAAAACCGGTATACCGTCGGTATACACCGGTATACCGTCAGTATGCCATTTTCTACCAAAAATGATCCTGGGCTTATTTCTGCCCTAGCTTTCGATTTTGCCATCCATTTCTTGTGTTTACAATAATTCCTAAGACTCATTACAGACTCCAGATAAACTTAGGCAGGTGCAGGCTTCTTTAGAGTCTTGGAATGATGATGGCATGGCTTGGCTTCTTCCTTTGATAGGTGCTGGCTTTTTCCTTTGGCGACAGCTGTCCAAAGATATCCAGTTTGTGAAAACTGAACCCCCGACGAGGGGCGCTGCCCCCTCGACCCCCGTCCGCTGACCGGGCAGCGGAACCCCCGAGTGCGTGGCTCCAGAAATGTCGTCGGGTGGTTCAGAGAAATCTTGTAGGATCCGTCGTCTTTGGTCCACCATGATTTCTTTATTGCATATGTCCACATTGATCTTGCTTATTGCTTTTCTGCATGTACATGTTAGACGAACAAAGCAATATACATATTAGCAAGTATAATAAGTTTAATGCACATTAGGACAATGCTGAGTTTAAGTATAAGTGCTAAGGTGATAGCATAAATGTTAGTGATATCATAATGATTAAACTTAATTGAATGACCACAATCAAAAACATAGTTTTGATTTTGGCAACCCGATTAAGTTTAAGATAGAAAGCTCATATCACTAATATGTAAACTAATAGGCACATATCACCAAAGGTATAAGTATAAGTAGAAATGCTATAGCGATAGTATAAAGATTAGTGATAATGAAATGCTAAACTTAACATATTAACTGTCACGCCCCGATTCATAGAGTCATTTATTCATATATTTTATCTCTTGGAATCGATCGTCCTCGCTTGGGCGTGATGCCGTACAAGTCTGGTATTGCACTTGTACAAGGCAAAGATGGCACATAATCGATTATTCTTCAAATAGGAACACATCGCAGCGGCAGAAGCAGATAAATTGAATTTAATGAGGACAATCTTTCTTATTGAGTAGAAGTACATCACTTCTTTATAGCAGCGGAGAAAAGAGTAACTTGAAGCCACACAGAGATATGTAGAACTTTATTCTCTTTATTGATAATTGAAGAAGAGTACAAGACTTGTATTGAAGTACAATGATTACAGCACATCTCACTTTACATTGGAAACCAACTGAACAATATACAGCTTACATTTGATATTTGGATACAATGGATTACAACTCGATATACCGACTTGGCTTACAATCTCACTGGTACAACTGATTACAAGGTTCCATACATTATGCCTTTTATAAACAGAAGACATCATCTTGTGCAAGGAGAGCTTCTGTATGCCCAACAAATCTTCGATGCCGCGGGACCAATCAAGCCCATCTTCGTGTGAAGAACATTCCAAGCACGAGCACCTGCCCACAAAACGTGGGTCAGCACATCATCTATGTACTGGCGAGCAGAATCCAACCCACTCGCATAAACCAACATTTAAATGATCATTTAAGCATGCATTTATTAGAGTGATCTTTCTATTTGGGGCCTAGCATCAGTTTACAGTTCATGGGCAATAATCAGAGTGAAGCATGTAAACATATTCTTAGCAGCATTCATGTGGACATATCATTTATCATTCTTGGTGTTATCATGCAAAGGCATCATTGAGGCATACTAGGTGTTATCATGAAAAGGCATCATTGAGGCATACTAGGTGTTATCATGAAAAGGCATCATTGAGGCATACTAGGTGTTATCATGAAAAGGCATCATTGAGGCATAGTTAACATTAACAATTTAAGCATGTTATAACAGTTTTCACTTCAAGCATCACTTAGCATGTATGTTGTGTTTGAGCAATGATTATAGCAAGGCATCTTTCTAGCATACTAAATAGAATATGTTAAGCAGACAAGTTAAACCAACTTATACAATATCACAATTATGTGATTTCTTACCGATAGCCGACTCCTCGTACCTGTATCAATTACAGGTTATCTGATGTACTTACTCTGCCTGCACAAAACATTTATTAGCATGCATCCTGACTACATGGTCACTGGTGTTGTTAAACCATATGGACTCTTCTCATTTCATTTCATTTTAAGATAATGCGGTCAGCATAGTAGGTGGCGAGCCTCTATGCCACCCCGCCTTATCCGTGCTCCCATAGCACTCATCATTATTTCCTCCTAGGCCGAATCGGTCCCCAGGGCCCTAGGAACCGTTCGAGGAAATTATTACTCAAACCTTGTATACAAGTTGTCCATGACCATGCGAATGCGTGTCCGACTCGATTGTGAACAAAATCGCATGGTAAAATATATTAAGGAAAGTAAAGGCAACAGTGCATCATTAGTCATATTTAATGACTTATTCATTTCATCATTACCATCATTTCATTTGGTGATCTCAACGATCCCAGCTTTATCATTTCTCATTCATTGCTTCATTGCAACGTATCTCATATCATTCCTTTCTTAAGAGGAACTTAACATTCATTCATTTCATAGGGACATTTATTCATTCCTAACTTTCTTATAAGGGACATGCAGCATTTCATATTCTTGCAACAGATATACAGAGAGTACATGATTCTAGTGTTTCATTCAGTTCATTGATTCGATAGCATAGCCAGTTCATTTCTTATTCTATCATTCATAAGGCATCTCATTATTCAAGTGTCTACTTGTTCCAGCAGTGTTAAGCATAAGGGGCAATATTATCAATTCATTCTCAGGCAGCAAATCACATTAACAGTTCAATGTGTTGTACATTTCAATAATTCTCAACAAAAGCATCTCTATTACTCAGCAACTAACATAAGGGACATTTAGGGGCAGTTCATAGCATTTCAATACTTCATCTATTAAGCATGAAGGAGTAAGGAGGAGGAAGGACAGTTCCACTCACCCAAAATTCCACTAAGCGTAGCTCCACCAGCGAGCCATGTTCCAATATCCATTCCGTCTAGCCAGCTAAGAGAGACTGCATCAGTCTCAATTCTCCTGATTCCCAACATAAGTCATGGTCCAATATTCTGATCCCATCCAATAAGCCAACCAAATGCCTCGTGCGGAGCGGGGCATTACATAATATACCACTCAGAAAAAGTTTCGTCCTCGAAACTTAAGGAAACAAGTCTTCTACAAGATTCACTTAATCACCATGAGTTTACTCATTCAGCTTCAAATCAATATTCATTTCAGCCCACTCGGTCATTTTAAAATATCTATCCAACTGTACCATTTAAATCCATCAACGATTCGATCTGTCTATCTCTTTTTCAATTACTTGTAACTTCTCATTGATTCGCCAATATTTCCTTACATTTCTATTTCAGTCGCAACATATCACTTCGTTTGGGTCCATACACATACTTTAGGCGTCCCCAAAACATATGCATTTCAGCCAAAGTCCGTGCTAGTGCGATAAATTCTTCCCATAATGTTATCTCAGTCACAACCAATCACTTCTGCTGGATCCATACACATATTTTAGGCGTCCCCAAAACATATGTACTTCAGCCAACTTCCATGTTAGTGCGATTCGATCAGCCACAATATAACTCTCTTTTCTAAATCCAACTTAGCATCCTTTCAATTGACTTATTGCTTTATTCACTTTGCCAAAATCACTATCTTTCAGGCTACCACTTAACATCAGGGACAATCTCCATCCAAGCATAACATTTCTAACATTCGATCAAGGGTCTAACTTAGAGCCAATCATATCAAGGTTTCACAACGACAATCATTTTCCTTCCCAAATCCAACAACATTTTTCACCGAGGCAATTCATCTTTTCTAAAAGATACAATCCGAAGTCACCCACTATCGATTACCCGAATCAGGGTATAATTCTATGCAACAGTCAAGGTTAACTTAGCTACCCGACTATAGGTACACTCAAGCCTTACCTTACGATTGCAATTCCCACTTATGGCCGACATATAATCCTCAATGGTCAAACATCTCTTAAGGCTCAAGTTGAAGCATACATTCCCTTAGGTCAATACTCATTAGCACCATCTCTCATTCAATGCCACAAGGTTATTCTATGGGTATCCAATGGTCACCTATTATTCAATCAATCTCTAAGGTTAGCTACACTGACAGCTAAACTTAATCATTCAGGTGACTTCCCTAGAGTGGACGGCTACTAGGGTTATACTAGTTTCTGTTTCTTAGGGCCAACAAGCAACCAACAGTTCTAAGGAACTCTACCCAAACCTATGGGTTTTAACTCTGTCTGAATAACTAATCGCCAATTGGGCTAAGCCAGCAATTGGTAAATCAACAACTGGTCGCTAGGGTCAAGTCTATCTATTCAGGGTCTTCCTCAAGGAAATAATTCCCACAGAGGCTCATTCTAGACTTACCCAACAATCGACTAAGATTGATCTATCAACATTACGTTAAATTCCAAATCCGACATACGATCTTCATCGTTCTAATAATCCATCAAGTAAATTTCCAATGATTCAATTTCTATTCCAATTCCTTTATACTCACACAAACCCATAAGCCAATGCTAACTATTCAAGGGTCATCGATTCCGATAGTTTAACATAACTATGGAATCATACTATTCGGTCTGTATGACAGAGTCAAACCACTAAGTCATAAGCCAACAATCTATATCCCAACCAACAATCACCTATACCGACATTATCCAACATGTTTACAATTTCTCGTTTCCATTTGTTTCTCAATCATCAAACTATCTTTCGGCATTCTTAATCTCATGCAGTAATGGTCAAGTAGTTCATCCCATTCAATCCGACAATTTATGTATCACTTAACCACCCCTTAGGCAACAACAGTATTCTGAGTCACTACTTGTTATTTTTCTAGTGCAATTCAATTCCTCAGCATACATGCACATAGGCAACGACTATCCTTTGGTGATCTAGATGGGTTAATATCTATTACACCTTAGGGTCAAGGCACAAAACTCTAATATTCCTTTGATTTACCGACAATATTTTCAAACTTTCAGCTTGGCAACCAACTTTATATTAGCAACATTTGATTTACATTCAACCAATCGAAGTCAACATTCAGATGTTCTAAGCCACAATATTCTCTATCCAAGTCTATTTACCCGTAGCATACTAACTGTCTTACTAGCTCGAGTCATCACTCGACTAAACAATTTCTAACCAAGCCACTGGTTACAATTTCTTCCAATCTCGCTACTCAATATAACATCACCGTCAAGGGACACTCGAGCAATCTAGCAACAATATATGACTTCCGGCTAAGTCTCGGCACTACCCAGTACCCACAAATAGTCTCATTGCTATTCTATGGAAAGGTCAACATACATCTCGTTCTGAGGTGATAGAGGCAATATACCACTCAGAAACGAAGCCATCCTTAAACAATACCAACTCAATCTATTCCGGACATTCATGATCTTATAATGATCATAATACTTAACCAACATCTCGGGGTCTCAATATCACAAGCCAACATTCTTAGGGTCTAGAAAGCAGTAGCCAGCACGCATGAGTCAATTCACCAATTCTGTTGAACTCATCCATCAATTATTTCATTCCCAACTCTTTCTGCATCACATGCAATTCTCAACTTGTTACAGCATACCCAGCCATTTTTCTATATTCCCACATTTCTAACAATATTCACAATATAGCATACTATGGCATCGAGTCATTGTTGGGTTATTTGTGTCCAAACCAACAACAATCATTCTTTCAGGGGCATCACAATGTATATAGACTTATTGTATGGAACATCCAGTGAGCAGCCAAGAGGGTCAATGATCTTTCAGACACGAACAACATAGGATGATTACAGAACAACAACAATATAATCGCGGAAGCAATCTTTGATTTAATCGCGGAAGCAACGTTGAGTGATCGCGGAAGCAACTTTGGTCAATCATCGATGCAACTTTAATTTGAAACGAACCAAAGAAGAGACCAAGGACGTAAAGCCGTGCTCTGATACCAATTTGTCACGCCCCGATTCATAGAGTCATTTATTCATATATTTTATCTCTTGGAATCGATCGTCCTCGCTTGGGCGTGATGCCGTACAAGTCTGGTATTGCACTTGTACAAGGCAAAGATGGCACATAATCGATTATTCTTCAAATAGGAACACATCGCAGCGGCAGAAGCAGATAAATTGAATTTAATGAGGACAATCTTTCTTATTGAGTAGAAGTACATCACTTCTTTATAGCAGCGGAGAAAAGAGTAACTTGAAGCCACACAGAGATATGTAGAACTTTATTCTCTTTATTGATAATTGAAGAAGAGTACAAGACTTGTATTGAAGTACAATGATTACAGCACATCTCACTTTACATTGGAAACCAACTGAACAATATACAGCTTACATTTGATATTTGGATACAATGGATTACAACTCGATATACCGACTTGGCTTACAATCTCACTGGTACAACTGATTACAAGGTTCCATACATTATGCCTTTTATAAACAGAAGACATCATCTTGTGCAAGGAGAGCTTCTGTATGCCCAACAAATCTTCGATGCCGCGGGACCAATCAAGCCCATCTTCGTGTGAAGAACATTCCAAGCACGAGCACCTGCCCACAAAACGTGGGTCAGCACATCATCTATGTACTGGCGAGCAGAATCCAACCCACTCGCATAAACCAACATTTAAATGATCATTTAAGCATGCATTTATTAGAGTGATCTTTCTATTTGGGGCCTAGCATCAGTTTACAGTTCATGGGCAATAATCAGAGTGAAGCATGTAAACATATTCTTAGCAGCATTCATGTGGACATATCATTTATCATTCTTGGTGTTATCATGCAAAGGCATCATTGAGGCATACTAGGTGTTATCATGAAAAGGCATCATTGAGGCATACTAGGTGTTATCATGAAAAGGCATCATTGAGGCATACTAGGTGTTATCATGAAAAGGCATCATTGAGGCATAGTTAACATTAACAATTTAAGCATGTTATAACAGTTTTCACTTCAAGCATCACTTAGCATGTATGTTGTGTTTGAGCAATGATTATAGCAAGGCATCTTTCTAGCATACTAAATAGAATATGTTAAGCAGACAAGTTAAACCAACTTATACAATATCACAATTATGTGATTTCTTACCGATAGCCGACTCCTCGTACCTGTATCAATTACAGGTTATCTGATGTACTTACTCTGCCTGCACAAAACATTTATTAGCATGCATCCTGACTACATGGTCACTGGTGTTGTTAAACCATATGGACTCTTCTCATTTCATTTCATTTTAAGATAATGCGGTCAGCATAGTAGGTGGCGAGCCTCTATGCCACCCCGCCTTATCCGTGCTCCCATAGCACTCATCATTATTTCCTCCTAGGCCGAATCGGTCCCCAGGGCCCTAGGAACCGTTCGAGGAAATTATTACTCAAACCTTGTATACAAGTTGTCCATGACCATGCGAATGCGTGTCCGACTCGATTGTGAACAAAATCGCATGGTAAAATATATTAAGGAAAGTAAAGGCAACAGTGCATCATTAGTCATATTTAATGACTTATTCATTTCATCATTACCATCATTTCATTTGGTGATCTCAACGATCCCAGCTTTATCATTTCTCATTCATTGCTTCATTGCAACGTATCTCATATCATTCCTTTCTTAAGAGGAACTTAACATTCATTCATTTCATAGGGACATTTATTCATTCCTAACTTTCTTATAAGGGACATGCAGCATTTCATATTCTTGCAACAGATATACAGAGAGTACATGATTCTAGTGTTTCATTCAGTTCATTGATTCGATAGCATAGCCAGTTCATTTCTTATTCTATCATTCATAAGGCATCTCATTATTCAAGTGTCTACTTGTTCCAGCAGTGTTAAGCATAAGGGGCAATATTATCAATTCATTCTCAGGCAGCAAATCACATTAACAGTTCAATGTGTTGTACATTTCAATAATTCTCAACAAAAGCATCTCTATTACTCAGCAACTAACATAAGGAACATTTAGGGGCAGTTCATAGCATTTCAATACTTCATCTATTAAGCATGAAGGAGTAAGGAGGAGGAAGGACAGTTCCACTCACCCAAAATTCCACTAAGCGTAGCTCCACCAGCGAGCCATGTTCCAATATCCATTCCGTCTAGCCAGCTAAGAGAGACTGCATCAGTCTCAATTCTCCTGATTCCCAACATAAGTCATGGTCCAATATTCTGATCCCATCCAATAAGCCAACCAAATGCCTCGTGCGGAGCGGGGCATTACATTAACCATATTCAAAAACATGATACAATCATTGGGCCAACACGTCCTACCAGCCTGCTTGAGGCTGATAAATCTCTGTTGAAGCTCATACCGATCTACCATGCCAAAGTACTTGGCCTTGAATCTGGTACTGAAGCTATCCCAAGGAACATGACGCCTCATTCCAACCTTTTCCGATGCCCACCAGTCGCGGGCGAGGTCCTGAAGTAATAGTCTGACTTGGTCAACCTTCTCTCCGGCTGAAACCTTTGCTGCTGTCAATATGGCCTCAATATCCTGAAGCTAAGCATTCACCATGATGGCATCCTCCGTGCCGACAAAGTATCTTGGGTTAAGTCGATAAAAACTCCCCGACGTACCCGAGTCATTGCTGACGCTCCTCTCAAGAGCTAGCTGTAACCCCTGATTCAATAATACATTCTGTTCTTGCTGCTGGGTCTGTTGTTGTTGTTAGGCTGCCATCTGGTGTTGTTGGGTCTCCAATAACCCTCTGACAATCTGCAATAGTACCGGTACGTCTAGTGCTACTGGTACTACCGGCATCACTGGAGGTACGGGAACCTCTGGCCTCTTTGGCTCAACCGGCTCATGTTCGGTAACGTTCTTGATGTGAATCTGTCCAGGTAGAGGGGCTACCCCTTGCTGATCTCCAACTGGTCCCTGCTCTAATAGATTCTCTCCCATGTCGGCTCCTCCAATAGCCGAGAATGATATGCCCCTAAAGGAAAGGATACAAGGTATCAAAAGATAGGACGGGAAAGAATCGAGGATGATAATCAAGTTAGCAATCAAGACGGAAGAAAAAGAAGATGAATCAGAAAATCAAGGGGAATATATTTTGATTGAGACTCATATAATCGCAACACCCCACAAGTCTTAAAAAATAGACCTGCATGGGCCACCAATAAAACCTTGTCACGTTCCAGTACCGGAATACTGAGACGGACTAGGCCAGCTACTCCATATGAGGTATATAAACATCATACGGCGATCGTGGCTGTCAAGAGACAAGCAGGTGCATGCTACAATCAAGTCTTATATGGTCTCACAGAGCATCTATGTCTCAATCAATCAAAACAAGAAGCAGTAAATAATGATCATATAAGACAAAGCAGTAAGGCGTCCCGACGCTTCATCAAAATGATTCATGAGCCTAGCTATACAAAATGATAAGCTAGTACCGAGAGTCAATAGTACATAACTATAGTCAGTTGCAGTCTAATTTAATTACAATTATGTAAGGAACTAAATGTCCAGAACTGTCGGCTAAACAGGTGCCGGTGGCTAAACGCCAAGTACAAAATAAAAGATATCAGAGCGGTGAAGAAGAAATCCACACATTGTCCCTGGCACCCATACTCCTGGTGTGCACCATTGTTCGGGTAGAAGGCTGGATCCTCTGGCGCTGCTACGAGATCTGGCCAAACCAAACCAGCGGGGTCAGGCCCCGAATAGCAAGTACCACAAGGGAGCACAAAAGAGTAAGATAAACCCAATGAGTAAAATAATAAGACCAGATTCACGAGTTATAGGCTTATACCATATCATCGAGATAATACGACACCCTTACAACCAAACAAGGACAAACGGTGCCAATATCATGCCGAGATAAGATATATCCTATAACCATGGACAGGTAAAGGGCTTCTGATCGCGACTTTGGTCCATAGCCTATCGCAGCACAATAGCCTAACCCAACGACCAAATAAGGACATTGGTTGGACCACGCACCACGATAGTCTATGTTCCTCAGTTGCTAATAGAAGAAAACATATCACAATCGAGTTGGCTTACAAGCGGCCAATCAATCCTACGGCTTTCTATGATTTTCCTGGGTTATCCCAGTAATGCAATATAGGAATCCTCAAATCGTGTCAACCCAGCAGGGCTAGCCAATCCATTATAAATATACATATACGCGTAGCACTTTGATTATACACCGGTCCCCCGTAAGGCCACCGTGCTAAAACATATAACACATAGCACGTAGGAGTCGGATATAGTCATCCACTATAGGCGAATGAAACCATATCCGTGGCGGCCAACCCGACATGTTAGGACGGGACCTGGGGTGGCTAGTATGGCACGATCTCGAGATTCTTACCACCCAATGCATCTACCAAGTTAAGTTGCTTAGGTTAACCCTATCTTGATATTGGAATTACATGTCGTGGTCACATGGTCATCCTCCTATATGTCGTACCCTAGTACGTGTACCCTAAGTATGAATCCACATTGGGTCAATCTAGATCCATGCTTAGTGTAATACATCAAACAACAATCATTTTACCACGACACTATTACTGACCAATTACTATGACTGTGCTGGAAGGTACACATGTATTGACATATAACACGAATGATCACTTAGCACACAGAGTCACACCTCAGTGCACTCATTCAATAGCACCGCAGTGCATACTAATATTGTATCTCTACACACTTAGAATAGGTACCAGCACGTATACAGGTAATCAAGTCAGGAACACGGTCAAGTCAGAAAGTCACGCGAACCCCTCGTGACATAAAAGTCACATATGAATTCTGGTTAAAGTGAGACATGAAGATCCTTAAAGCCAATACAAAGATCTACAACTTTCATGCTAAGAGTTGGAAGAAATTATGGCCATAAATCAGCCAAATATGGCATAAAACAGCAAAAAACAGCCAAAATTGGCACTATGCAAGCCATACGGCACTATTCATCTATGCGGCACTATTTATTCCATACGGCACTATGCAAGCCTATGGCACTATTCATCTATGCGATACTATTCATTCCTGTGGCACTATTCATCTATACGGCACTATTCATTCCATGCGGCACTATGCAAGCCTGCGGCACTATTCATCTATGCGGTACTATTTATTCCTGCGACACTATTCATCTATACGGTACTATTCATTCCATACGGCAATATGCAAGTCTGTGGCACTATTCATCTATGCGGTACTATCCATTCTATGTGACACTATGCAAGCCTGCGGTACTATTCATCTATGTGACACTATTCATTCTATGTGCCACTATACAAGCATACGATACTATTCATCTATTCGGCACTATTCATCAATGCGACACTATTCATCCATGTGACACTATTCATTCCATGCGGCACTATTCATTTCTGCGGCACTATTTATTCCTTTGGCAATATTCTTGTGGCACTATTCATCGTCCCTGCCAGAACCAGGACCGATGAACTAAAAAATGTCCAAATATTATTTTGGCCATAACTTCCTCAAAACAAGTCGAAATTTAAATTTTCAAAGGTCAAAATTGGGTAGAATCAAATTTTCTACAACATAGGACCATTAGTTTTTGAAAACAACCAAGTTTGATAGATCAAAACCATAAAAATCCATAGAACCCTAGTTTTAGAAACTTAGATCTACACAAAAATAGCCATCAAAATCAAAAACTCCAAGAAATAAACTTGTAGAGGATGATGAGAAGAACAATATAGACAAATCATATCAAAGAAAAATTAAGAAATAAAAAATGCAAGTATCTTTCCATTTGGTGCAAGATGTACTTGCCTAAATGTTTGCTTGAGGAAAATAAATAAAAGAGTGAATGAGGAGAGAGAGTGTGGAAGAGAATATATATAGGGGTTGGGTTGACTCAAAAAAAACCCTAATCTTAAGCATGCTCTAAACCATATGACTAATGACTTGTTAAATGCTACATGATACAACTAATTAAATTAAATAAATAAAACCCTAACCACAACACGGTCCAGAAATCCTATCATCGAAATAGTGAACCACGTCTACAACCAGACAATGATAAGGGATGGCACACTAATCCGCGATGAGATACTGTTCCATGCCATGGCTAGTTACAAATACATGATACATACAATCAAGATACAGGTGCCAGATACCATATATAGAAAATCAAAAATTTACGTATTCCGGGAATGGGGAGTGACACACAGTAAATAGGGATATGGGTAAGTGACAACTGTAGTCTTCCAAAGTTTGTTTCATCCATAAAATCCAAGCACAACAACGTCATGCGGCTATATATTCAGCATCGGTTGTTGATAATGCAATATAATTTTGTTTCTTACAAAACCAGAAGACTAATGACTTTCCTAGACAATGACATGTGGCACTAGTACTTTTACGATCAACCTTGCATCCAGCAAATTCTGCGTCCGAGTAACCTATTAGGTCAAACGAGTGGGATACCAAAGACTGGTCGTCAAATTACCTTTCGGAGGATACGCTTAACGGCACTTACATGTGATTCTATAGGACAAGCCTGATATCTAGAACATAAGCATACTAAAAACATAATATCTGGTCGACTAGAGTTAGGTATAGTAAACTACAAATCATACCTCTGTACTTATGTACTTCATTTGGTGTGCCACTTTTATCTATATCAAGTTTTGTAGACGTTGCCATAGGAGTGTCAATCGGTTTGACGTTATCTATGTCAAATTTTTTTATCAGATCTTTTATATACTTAGCTTGATTGATTAATATCCCAGGTGAACTTTGCTTGATTTGTAGCCCAAAGAAGAATGTTAGTTCTTCCATCATGCTCATTTCGAATTCACCCTGCATATACTTAGCAAACTCGTTACAAAGCATCTTATTTGTTGGTCCAAAAATTATGTCATCTACATATATATGCACTAATAAAATATTTTTTATCTAAAGATTTTATAAAGAGAGTAGAGTCAACCTTCCATTTTAAAAAACCATGCTAAGCAAGAAGGAACTAAGGCGCTCATACCATGCATGAGGTGCTTGTTTGAGACCTTAGAGAGCCTTGCAAAGCTTGAATACGTGATCATAATTTTTGAAATCTTCAAAGCCAGGCGGTTGTTTTATAAAAACTTCTTCTTTTATAAAATTTTTCATTTAGAAAAGCATTTTTGACATCCATTTGAAAAAGTTTACATTCATAAAAACTTGCAAAAGCACAAAGCATACGAATGGACTCTAGTCTAACAACCGGAGCATACATCTTGTCATAGTCAATGCCTTCTTCTTGATTATAGCCTTGAGCTACTAAACGTGCTTTATTACGTGTGACTGAACCATTCTCATCTAACTTATTTTGAAACACCCACTTGATACCAATGATCGGATGATCATTAGGTCTGGGAACGAGTTCCTAAACTTGATTCCGTTTAAATTGGTTTAGTTTCTCTTGCATTGCAAAAATTCAAAATTCATCATTAAACGCTTCTAAGACATTCTTAGGTTCTATAATGGAAAAAATGCAACATTAGCAACTATATCTCTTGTGCTTGAGCGAGTACTTATGCCTCTTGATACATCACCTATTACCAATTTTTCTGGATGATTTGGTGTAAACCGCAATCATTTCGACAAACTTTCCAGGTAGGAGGTTGGTGTATCTTTAGGTATTTTACCTGAAAGAGTTTTTTGTTAGCCCAATGATTATATCATGCTTTGAATATGGCTAATCAGTTAAGTTTAACATAATGATGTCACTAATATTCATATATTTGCTATCATATTGCCACTTAAACTAGCATTATCGTACTGCTCACTAAATGTTATCTTATTATCATACTTTTTTTTTCGTCTAACATGTACTTGTAAACATACAGTAAGCATGATCAAGCATGATCAAACCAGGACATATGCGATGAAGAATTAATGACAGGCCAAAGACGGCGTTAAACCAGAAAATTTCTCTGAACTACCCAGCGACCTATCCGAGGCCTCACACTCTGGGATTCCGCTGCCCGGTCAGCGGACAAGGGTCGAGGAGACAGCGCCCCTGTAGGGGTTCGGGGGCGAAGCCCCCAAAAAGTATTCAGATTTCCAGATCTATTTATCTTTGGACATCTGTCGTCAAGAAAAAATTGTGTCTTCAAGTCAGCTCAAAGACGTCATAAAAAGGGCTATTAGTTTTTCCAATTTATTCTGTATTTTTCTTTTCTTGAGTCTAGATTATATTGTGAGTTAGGATCACTGGCATTTAGAAGTTTATCCTAAACCAAAACAAACATATCTTTGATCTCAAACCAAACCATCATCTAAAAACCCTGCTGGACCAAAAATGACCTAAAATCAGCCTAATCGAACTCGGCCAGAGTTCTGCCCAAACTCAGACCGAACTCGGTGCGCTAGGATCACTCCTAGTCAGCATCATTTCCTAGTCTTTTGGATCTCCAACGTTCAAAATTAGAACGTTTACCCTACTGAGTTCTGTCCAAACTCTGTCCTAGAAAAATCTATAAATAGAAAAGAATTTTTATTTCTAATAACTCATTATCTCTTCATCTTCTTTATCTATTCTAAATCCTTCCTATCTATCTAAATAGCTTCAATCTTCAAATCTCCAAGACAACTCCTATTCTTTGAAGTGCTAGTGGTTTTCGATTAGGAGTATTTGAGTTGTACAAGCTTGGCATATAAAAGTTTTTCTCAGAAAGGTGTTGTTGAAGTTTGATCGTGGGCTTCGGATAAAAACACGATGGTGTTGAAGTTGGTGTATTCTTCGGAGCAAAGCACACAATGTAATCTTTATTCAAAATAGTGACTTAATATCGAGCAAGAGTTTTCACGACTAGACTAGTTCTCTCAGAGGAAAATAATTATAAACCTCGGTATTTGTTTTGCTCTTTTGAACTTATTTACTTTACGCATTTACTTTTATACTGCATGTTTGATATTTGTTTGCTTACAGCCATAAATATTTTTATGTAGTAATTATTATTCTGCTGCACACACGTACTCTATTCACCCCCTTCTAGAGGTGCTCAATTGGTCCTACAGTTTTCTCATCTTTATTGTCACTGTCGTTGTTGCGTTGACGGCTCAGCTTGTCGAATGTGACATTTATCGATTCTTCAAGAACAAGTGTTCTTTTGTTGAATACCCTATATCTTTTGCTCTTTGCAGCATACCTCAAGAATATGCCCTCATCAGTTTTTTATCAATTTTCCTAAGTTGTCTTTAGTGTTCAAAATAAAACATCTTCAACCAAACACCTTGAAATAGCTGATGTTAGGAGTTCTATTAAACCATAATTCATACGGAGTCTTTTTAGAGATTGGTTTAATAAACTATGTTCAAAATATGGCATGCTGTATAAGCAGCTTCAGTCCAAAAAAACTTTAGAAGATTATGCTGGTTAAGCATAACTCTGGCCATATCGCTAAGACTTCTATTCTTCCTCTCTACAACGTCGTTCTATTGAGGAGTTATGGGGCAAGAGAATTCATGTGATAAACCATTTAAATCACAGAAAGTTTTAAAGTCATGGTTATCAAATTCTCCTCCATGATTACTTCGTATGCGAGTAATAATGAATCTTTTCTCATTCAATACCTTTTTACAAAAAGATACAAATTTAGAAAAGGTCTTATTTTTATTTGCAAGAAACTAAACCCAAGGATACCGTGAATAATCATCAACTATCATGTAAGCATATATCTTACCGCCAAGACTGGCGACTCTACTTGGTCCAAACAAGTCCATATATAATAATTGCAGAGGTCTAGAGGTACTTACAGTATTTATTGATTTGAAAGATGATCTAGATGTCTTATTCTTTTCACATTTGGCATAGACTATATCTTTCTTGAATGTAATATCAGGTAAGCCTCTTACCAGTTTCCTTGTGGACAATCTTGTAATAGTGTATATGTTTCATGTCCAAGATGCATATGCCATATCCAGCTTTCGTTTTGAGTTATGAACAGACACTTTCCTGTACTGTTAGTACTTTCTGACAGATATAATATATATATATGTGTCCTCTCTTATTCCTTCAAATAAAGTTATTCCAGAAGTTTTATCATAGACAAAACATTTATTTTTAACAAAATTAATTCCATAACCATGATCAGTCAGTTGACTAATACTTAGCAGGTTATGTTTTAATTCTATCACTAATATACAATTTTAATAATGGGTGAGGAAGAAGTACCTATGCCGCCAATTCCAATTTTATGTCCTTCAAGTTATTTCCAAAGGAGACATAGCCTTCTTTCTTCATCGATAGAGTTGCAAACAACGTGTTGTCGCCTGTCATATGCCTGGAGCAACCATTATCGAAGATTCACTTGCTTCTAATAGGAGGAGGAAGGTCCACCTACAACACAAGTTGAAGATGTAACCTTTGGTACCCACTTTCTTGAGGGTCCTAATTTTTAGTTTTTTGGAACCCAAACATACAAATTTATATCTACTAGCTTTCTAACCTTACATTGATGTGATACATGTCCTTTTATACCACAATAATGACATGTAGCAAAAGTGTTAGTGCTAGGTGTAGTTCGAAGATCATGTATGTTTGTTTTAAAGAAGTGTGTGATTTCTTATTTGAAAAAGTATACATATATGCATGGCTTTTGGAAGTTCTACTAGGATTGGTCGTGTTGTGTTTGTGCTTAGCCTTGTGACTTGTGTTCACTTGAGCTACAGGTTTGACAATCTGTTTACCCAGCTTAATCTCCAACTTTTTAGAGACGTCACAGGCTTCATTGTACTTAGCCGTTAGTGGATCTATTCTTTGAAAATCAATATTATACTTCTTTTTCTCTAGCTCGTAGAGATTGTTGAATTTTACATTCTTTCGATTAGCTCAAGCTTATCAAGAGTGTCATATAGACTCAGCTTTAAAGAAGTTACATCATCCGTGTTACTAGAAGATTTTCTAATATCTTCTAGCATATAAGATTGCTTAGAAAAATCAGATTTTACAAATTATAGCTCCTTCTTGGCACTTTTGTACAGATCTATAGTTTTCTTCAGATCTTCTAACAGATGAAGGAAGGCATCAGATAGTTCATCAGATGTGAATTTGTCATAGAGAGGGTTCGATATTACCTTAGCATCTGTAGCCATAAAGCAGAGATTTGCTGTGTTGCAAGGTACTTCTTCGTCTTCAGAGTCACTAGCATCGCTTTCATACCAGATACTAGTATTTGCATAATTCTTTGTCGAAGTCCTTTTCTTGTTTGACTGATCATGCCTGCTTCCCTTTCTTACAACAGGACAGTCTTTCTTGATCTGACCTGTTCACTTACACCTGTAGAAATTTGGTCCTTCGCCATCTCTGAAATCTTTCTTCTTCTTGCTTGACTTCTCATACTTAAGGAATCTTCTAAAGTTCCTTGTCATGAGGGCCATCAGCTCGTTGTCTGAGCTATCAGATTCACTTTCGTCATCGGATGTTGTCTTATAGTGAGCTTTAAATGCTATAGCCTTCTCTTTAGGTGCTAGCTCTTCAAAATCCTTAAGGTCTAGCTCACGTGTCATAAGCTTTCCCATAAGGATTTTAAGAGTCATCGTAGTGAGATCATTTAGTTCAATAATAGCCATCTCTTTAGGATTCTAGTTCTTGGTTAGCCCTCGAAGTACCTTCTGAATCTTCTCATGATTGTTGTATTCTTTTCCAAGGGAAGATAGAGGATTAACAATATCTAGAAACTGAGTAAACATATTTGTAATAGTCTCATTAGGCTTCATTTTGAATGCATCATACTTTTGCGTTAGTCGTGAGATTTTTGACTCCTTCACTTGTGAAGTACCTTCATGAGTAACCTTAGGAAGTTTCCAAGCCTCATGAGACATGGCACATGATGATACGCTATTAAACTCGGTTCTATCTACAGTATAGAATAAAGTATTAATAGCTTTTGCATCAAGACTTGCCTTTTTTTCATTGTCAGTATATTTGTCATGTAATTTTAACTAGATTACCATCTACCACAATAGGTAGTGGTTTCTTGTAACCATCAATGACAATTGACCATAAATCAAAATCAAGAGACTTAAGGTAAAAGCTCATACATGTCTTCCAATACGTGTAGTTTGTGCCGTCAAATAGGGGTGGCCTATTTATAGATTTGCCTTCACCATTGCTTGTGTATAATGATGACATATCTCAAATGAGATTAAATCCAACTAGAGAGAAACTGTGCTCTGATACCAATTGTAAGATCGATGGAACCTCTAGAGGGGGTGAATAGAGTGAAGCAGAAAATATTCCCTAAAAATTAAGCCGGTAAGGCACATATATATATATATATATATATATATATATATATATATATATATATATATATATATATATATATATATAAATCTAAATATAAAATATATATATATATATATATATATAAAATACATATATATATAAATATATATATATATATATATATATATATATATATATATATATATATATATTTAAAAGCAGTAAAGTAAAGCAATAAGTAAATAAGGCAAGAAAGCAATACGCAGACACCGAGGTTTATACTAGTTTTCCTCTGAGAGGACTAGTCCGGTTTGCGAGAACTCTTGCTCGCTACAATCCACTATTTTTGAATAGAGATTATATCGCGTGCTTTACTCTGAAGAACACATCAACTTTAACATCGTCGTATTTTTATCTGAAGCCCACGATCAAACTTTAACACCTTTCGTGAAGAAAGCTTTTATACTCCAAGCTTGTATAACTTGGATACTACTAATTGAAAACCATCGGCACTTAGAAGAATAGAAGTTATCTTGGAATAGGAAGATAAAAGACCTTAAGTAGAGAGGAAGGCTTTAGAATAGATAGAGAAGATGAAGAATGAATGAGTGAATAGAAATGTAAAATTCTTCTCTATTTATAGTTTTTTTTAGGACAGAGTTCGGGCAGAATTCAGTAGGATTAACATTCATAATTTTGAACGTTGTAGATCCAAAACAATAGGTATTTGCTGCTAAACATGAGAGATTTAAGTGGACCGAGTTCGGGCAGAACTCTGGCCGAGTTCAGTTAGGGTGAATTTAGGTCATTTGGGTTTTGTGGAGTTTTTGGATATTACAAAATGTTAGGTTTTATTGAAGGTCAGGAAAAGAGATTTTGTGAGAAAAGTCTTCTAAGTAGCCAGTAATCCTGCCGCACAAATTTTTAGACTCAATAAAAAGAATATACATAATAAATTAGAAAATTCTGTTTCGATGAAATCTGCAATTTCTTGCTTTTCATATCAAGGTCGGAGTTTTAAGTCAATTAACGAAATCAGTTCGACCATGGCTGTATGGGCCAACAAGAACCTCCCACTGAAGATGAGGTCGTGCAAATCGACCTAGGAGACGAGTCTTCACCTAAGCCCATATATATTAGCAAAAGTCTGACAGGGGAAGATAGAAAATCTCTTATACAACTTATCCAAGAGTACATTGATGTCTTCGCCTGGAATTATGAGAATATGTCAAGATTAGACCCGCACATCACGACGCATAAGCTGAATATTCGACCAGGTGCTAAATCGGTCAAACAGCAGCAGTGACATTTTTGCCCTAATGTTATGGATGTTGTGAACAAGCTCATCACCGGTGGCTTCATTTACTAGGAGCAACACCCATATTAGGTAGCCAATATTGTTCCTGCCACCAAGAAGAATGCAAAGATTCGAATATGCATAGACTTTAGGGATCTCAATTTGGCCTGTCCAAAAGATAAGTTTTCCCTCCCAATCACGGACGTGATGATTGATAATACTTGTGGCTTCAAACATGTCTTTTATGGTTGGGTTTTTGGGCTACAACCAGATCAAAATGTTCCCCGACGACAAAAAGCATACCTCATTCCGGACGTCAAAAGGAATCTATTATTACACAGTAATGCCTTTGGGTTTGAAGAATACTGGGGTGACATATCAGCGGACTATAAGCACTATATTCCGTGAACACCTCCGTAAAATGGTAGAGTTCTATGTTGATGACATTGCTTTAAAAGTCGAAAGAAGTCCGACCATTTGGAAGACCTGAAGACAGTGTTCGACCTAAAGCAGACGCATCAACTAAAGATGAACCCAACCAAATCTTTTCTGGGGGTTTCTAGCAACAAGTTCTTGGGCTTCATTGTTATGGCTAAGGGTATTCACATTTACCCTGAGAAGACCAAGGCCATCTTAGAGATGGCTCCACCAAAGAATCTCCATGACATCAAGAAATATCTCACCAGTCCCCTAGTCCTGGAAGCCCCGATCGTGGGAAAGCCCTCTTACTATATGTCCGAGCCATAGACCATTCTCTTAGTGCCTTACCAGCCCAGAAAAGCAATAAAAGCCACGAGCAAGCAATCTACTATCTGAGCAGGACCATGATTAGTGTTGAACATCGGTATAATCATGTTAAAAAAGAGTGTCTTGCTCTAGTTTTTGCTATCCAAAAGACACTCCATTATATAGCTGGACAGACAATCCACGTTATCTCTAGAGTCAACCTCTTAGAGTCCTCATGACCAAGCATGGAGTGCTAAACTCGTGATTTGCTATGTGGGCAATCCCGCCATTGCCTTATGAGGTAGTATTCGTCCCACAGAAGGCGGTTAAGGGTCAAACATTAGCCAATTTCTTGGTGGCACATCCTGTGTTGGAAACATTAAAACTCCATAATGGGATTCCAGATGAGGTCTTGGAGTCTAATACGGTCACGAAAGATTTCGTTTGGCGAATGTTCTTTGACGGTGCTTCAAGAACAAGGCCCAAAGGTGAGATCCTTGCGGGAGTAAGAGTGGTCCTGGTCACTCCTGAAGGCCTAATCATTCATGGTGCATATTCTCTCATGGAATCATGCACCAACAATGTTGCTGAGTATATCATCGGACTCCAGCTCGCTAAGCAGTTGGGAGTCGACTACCGAGAGGCTTATGGTGACTCAAAGTTGATAATAAATCAGGTCAAAGGCCAATATGAGGTCCGACATAAGGATCTGGTCCCTCACTATCAAGTGTCAATCGACATCATCTCCACCTTTACAGCATTCTTTATAAAAAAACATGTACCACGATTGTAGAATCTGGAAGCCGATGACCACGTCGGTCTTGTTGATTCTTTAGCAGCTCTTGTCGGGACCCAGTACTCTGTGACCGTGATGGGTCAAAAATTAGTTTGCCCAAAGAATACCTATGCACGTGTTTGAGCTACTCTGTATAGGCGGACATTAATATTGACATTAGAGACTGGCGATTCCCGTTCATAGACTACACGATCTATGGGATTCTACCCAAGGACTCGAAAGAGGCCACTTCCGTTAAGAGACATTCGCTTCGATTTTACTACGTCGTAGCTACTAAAATGCAGTATCATTGTTCATACGATGGACTCCTTCTTCGGTATTTATCTGATGTCGAAGCAAAAGAAGCACTCCGAGAGGCGAACTTGCGGCACTCACCAACCCGGTCCTAAGCTGCAAGACCGACTGCGTATGGGCTACTATTAGTCCACCATGATGGTAAATGCTATTGATTATGCTAAAAATACTGAGTTTGTCAACTGCATGCTGACTTCATCCACCAATCCTTTGAGTTCCTGCACCCCATGGCTGCGGCTTGCCCATTCGAAGCATAGGAAATGGATATCGTCGGACCAATTAGCCCTCCGTCCTCTAAAGGACAACAGTTCATCCTTGCTATTACTGACTACTTTTCTAAGTGGGCAGAGGCGATACCGCTAGCGGAGGTAAAAATATCGAACATGATCAACTTCGTTAAGCACCATATTATCTACCGCTTCGGGATTCCTCAAAGAATTATTCACGACAATGGCCCCCAGTTTATGAGCCATGTCTTCCTTCAGTTTTGTGATAAAAATCGGATACATAATAGAGCATCCACAACCTACAATCTAGCGGCAGATGGGCTAGCAGAAGTATTTAACAAATTGATCGTTAAGATACTCAAGAAGGTCATATCATCTAATAAATACGACCGGAATAAAAAGTTAGGAAAATGTCTATGGGCTTACCGAACACAGTTCGGACACCCACTGGCAACACACCGTTCTCCCTCGTTTATGGGAGCGAAGCATTTCTCCCCCTAGAGATTCAAATTCCATATCTACGAGTAGCTATCACCAACTAGTTGATGGATGAAGACAACCAACATCGTCGGCTGCAAGAATTTGAAGCGCTAGATGAAAAACGTCTACTGGCTCAGCAACGTATCGAACTATATCAAGCTCAAATTTCTGGAGCCTTCAACAAAAAGGTCAAAGAGAGAATGTTCCAGGTCGGCGACCTCTTGCTATCAGTTCAAAGGACAATGGTCATGACTTATAAATCAGCCGGCAAGTTTGAACCCAAGTGGGAGGGTCCCTTGGTCATAGAGACGGTGTATTCCAACGGTGTTACCGACTCGCTAAGCCTATGGAGATCTACTAATGATGCGGATCAATGGAAAATTTCTTTAAAAAAATATTATGTTTAGTTTTGAGCATGTATTTCTAATAAAATTCTCAGAAAGCGATCATGTTCATATTACCTCTGAATCGCTCTCCACAATTATATCTCACCATGTTTGTTTAAACCTCTGAGCGAGATGTTATGTTTCACCATGTCCATATTACCTCTAGGTATACATTCTTATGGTTAGCCACCTCTGTGTCACTATGAACCCTACATAAAGACATCCACGTTCACACTACCTCTGAGCTATTTTTATGTACCCACAGAGTTTTGTCTTTCTAGGTTCGCACAACCTCTGAAAAAGTCAAACATGCCATCAAGTTAATGTTTACCATGTCCGTATTACCTCTGAGTAAACATCTCTACAAAAACATCCCCAGCAAAGTTATTTTCATCCTATCATGTTAAAACTACCACTGAAAGTATTTCTCACAAAGTTTGCAAATAAACAGAAAAAAAAGCAAATAAAGACCTTTATTTCTTTCATAATCAACGAAAGGAAAAAATTTGACTACAGGAAAATGAAAACTCTCTCTATAAGAAGGCATAAAACGACAAAATAAGTCAAAATTATTGACTAAGATGGTCGGCGCGAAAGGTCATTGATCCGACTCTTTAGGAAGGTAATCCTTGGTCCGACGGCTACTTTGGCCCGGCGTTATGCTTCTTGACACCTCGCCGCCTCTTCTTTAAATGAAGACATACCTCGATAAGCATCCTCCAGCTCCGTCTGATGGATGCTGACCCTCTCAGCAGCTTGGGACAAGGCTTCAGATTATTGATGAAGAGACATCTGTTCATTCCTTGCCTTCTCCAGGTTACCCTCCGCAGTTACTAATTTTCCTTCCACAAGTCAAATCTGCTTACGGATGTCTTCACACTGCTTTACCAAAGTTTCTTAGAGACATGCTTGGACCTCCTCGACAGTAGCTAGCTCTACCACTCTCACCTCAATCTCAGTTGCCTCATGTGCAAGGGTTTCCCAACCGAATTTGTATTGGGATATCCCAGTTGTCAGCTTTCCCAGCTCCTCGTCCACCAAGGACAAGAGATCACGTTCGAGGCCTCCAAGCTCTATGAGATGAGCCTATAACTCCCTCACCAAAGCCTTCAGAGCATCGGTTGTTGCCTCATATCTAGCTTGGCCTCGTAATGAGAAAAATCTCGTCGGCATCACTTCATCCACCTTGCCAGCCTTATCTTCAATGGTCTTCCCGGGTACTTTATCAGTATGGGGAGAAGATTCTGTAAAGGTATCATGAGCCACACTTTCAATGTCCTCGGTCTCCTTATTCATCTTAAACGTGGGCTCCTTGGCTTCGTCTTCGGCCACTGCAAGATTAGCGCTCGATGCCACGACAGGCTCATTTTTGTCACCCTCACAAGGGCCTCCTTTTGGCACGCCTCTAAAAAAATTAAGAACCCGATGCTCGTAATTGAAAGTGGTGATTGGAGCAAGCGGAGGCACCCCTTCTGGCTCAACGACCTTATCAACATCGGTCAACAGAATCTCTCCCAGGGCAATGGCCTTCCCAGCCTCTGTAGTCGTATGCACCTCAACTATCGAGGGTCCCTTGTCTGGAGCTGTTTCTTCAACCCTCACCAACGGAGGTCATTCCGACGGTACAGTATCTCAACCCTAATTGGCAGGCGAGGTGGTACTCAAGGGGGCACCCTAGCAGTAGGTACCGGAGGAAGATCCCCAAGGACTTCAAATGCACAATCGGTCATATATTTCTTTGACCGTTTCGATTTCTTCTTCACAAGCTGTACCAACAAAATAGAATAAGCAGAAATCCTAAAGTTGATAAAATAAAGAAGAGAGTATATTTGATATCTAACAAGATGACTCAGTAGCCTGATCTTTCTTCCGCTCCACAGGTGTCGAAGATGGTCGATCTGATGCGGTTTGCTTATGCGCAACCCGCTTAACCGTCTTAGAGGGTGGAGAGCTCACCTCTAAAGAGGCTCGATGCTTCAAAGGCAGGACTACGGGAGCCTCCTCCTCTTTCTCTTCACAGAAAGCACTGGACCCCCTGATACCTTGCCCCCTGATGGCACAAAATCTCGAAGGAACTTAAGGACGACCTATGAAACCTCCATCTTGGTCCTGACAATGAAGCTCTGCTCCCGATTGTAGCCCAAAGAAAAGTTGTTAGCTGAGCATTAAAACTTTATGGCAGAGTATAAGATGTATGTCTCGAGACAAATTGTAGGTACCGTGAAGCTCGCCCTGGTGCACCCGACATTGTAGTAATGCCATGTGCGTGCGCCATCCAGTAAAGTTCCTTCATAACTCAAGCAGGTGCTTGGGTTATCCATCATCAGCTAGCTGTAGTCGAATTGATGCATAAATCGACTCAGTAAATAAGGTTCCAGGAAAACATGATTCTGATTCCTGTACACCAAATATGACGGTCGGATAGATTGAAGCCAATAGAAGGCTCCAGGCATCAGAATACTCGTCTGGTTGCCCTCATCCACCAGTATGTCTCCCGCGTGAAAGCCTGAGTAGGTCAGTGGGACTTTAAAAAAGTCATAGCCGGCTAAATTCTCCAGTACCCATCTACAAATGGGGACACCATGATAGACCCACTTCTTCCGACGGTAGCTACGGATGGAGGCGTCGTCGTTCATATGACCTTCTTCCGGATTATGGTCCATTAACCCTGGATGGTGTAGTACCAACCAAGCCATCAGGTAATTATAGGGGAGTTCCACTTGGGGAAACTCATCTTCCTTTCCGCCGTGCACAATTATCCTTTTTGAAAGCTCTCGTGAGCCTCGTAGAGTATTACAGACCATTACAGAAAGAAGAGCCAGCTTATTGCCAAACACCAGCTTTACGACCGACATGATAAGTTTTCTACTCACCCCGTCCGACGGACCCGAAAACATCAAGCATTACGCAATTATGCAGTCATATCATTAGAAAAGCAGCCAGCACTGCCTTCGGGGTCATGGCGCTTAGGTTTCTAAAAACATAATTGTGGACAAAAGATGTTGGTTTTCCCTCAACATCCACTGTAGCACTCGTCTCCCCCGTACTTCCATTAAAATTTCCACCTCAGTCATGGTATACTATTTATGAGTGGAGATGTGAGATGAGTATTTTGTGCATCTTGACGCATGCATAGCTGGTGGTGACACAACAGCCCTTTGTATACATCCATCATCTCGGGCTGTCGCACTTCCATCCCTATGAATTCCTCCTTGTAGGGAGTATACTCTTCGTACGGCTCCTCTCCCCAGGGCAGCTTCGAAATTGCAATCATCTCGTGAAGAGCAAAACCCCAATTCTCCCACAAAAGTATAGAATGTCCAGGTGTGGTGATTATATAGTTCCAACAGAGCTAAAAATATGTGCTGGTTAATCTTCATCCCATACTCAGTAGCCCTAATAGCGTGGTGTCACGCCCCAGAACCAGAATACTGGAGAGCGGGGGCAGACATAGCCAGCTACGTATAATGAAATGGAATCCATCTCACCATACGGTCACGACTGTCTAGATATATGAGGGTTTATCTATAAGCCACCAATCTCTTAAGGTCAATAACAAGCCTAGTGCCTCAATCATAAGCAAGTAAGAAAATGTTACAAGATGTAAGATCACCAAATATACAATAGTAAGGCGTCCCAAACATTACATATTCAGCTGATCATGAAGCTAGTCGTTACAAAATATGAGGACTAGCAAGAGTTTTAGTCATACATGATCAACCCTAGGTTGCCAATCATGTTACAGACCGTAGGTAGACAGTAAATAAAAATGTACACGAGCTAACACTTGCTCCGCGGCTAAACGCCTCAAAAGAATTAATTTTACAATAGAGTGGGAGAGCAAAAATAAACCCACTCGTTGCCCTGGTTACGCCTGGTGTTCACCATCGGGCTGGAAGGTCGGTAGATCCCTTGCTGCTGCTCCGGTATCTGGCCATACAAAACCAGCTGGGTCAGACCCCAGAAAGAGCAAGTGCCACAAAGGAGGCTTCACTTAAGAGCTAAAACCAGCAAATTAGCACAATAGAATAATTACATAATAAGAGACAGTAATTTTAAGAAAATATTATAGGTGAATATAAAAGACAATCTTGTACAGAGTCGATAAAAGACAAAACATATGGAAAAGCATGACAGGATGATATACGATGAGATAACCATGGGACTATTCAGATAACCAGGTTACAACCCGTAAACCAAACAAGGACCGGGGTTGTAACCCTTCGTCTGAACAGAACTTGGAATTCTCACCATTTATCGGTAAAATAAATACAAGCATTCTGGTGATGCAATAATCTGGAACAAGTTCAGGGCAGACTAGACAAATTAGACTCCATCCAATCATTCACGGCCAAGCAATAAGTACGGCTTGATACTTTAACTAACTAGGGTTATCACAGGCCTAGTTACTAGCAAGATGCAATGAGATGTTCCTCCAGCCACAAGCCCTGCAGCTAATCCAGGTTATCCAGGCAACTTAGATTCATTAAGCAGTTATCAATAATTATGTGCCCCACACGACGGTGGACTGGAAATGTGCCCTACTCGACGGCAGGCTACAAGTCCAAACAATTGTGGCCGGGATAACGGGATCGCCTGTAACTGGAGAAATCTCTCATAACTACTGTGTAATACTAGTTATTAACCTTAGTCCATTTTAGTGGGTACTCCTGACCGTGGTACTCAGGAGTCCCTGTCCTAGACATGATGCAAGACAGGACTGGTTCATTTGTACAAGCACAATTGCCCACGGTGTCCAGGATGTTCATTTTTGTCAGGTCATGTCATGTCAAGTAGTCGTCGTAACAGCTTATCAAGATATAACATGTCAGGTTATCAGGTCAAGTGTACTAGTCAGGAGTGCGCCACGGCGGGCCATTATCAGGTCATGTCAGGTTAACATGTCAAGAGTGCACCACTACGGGTCACTGTCGTGTCGAGCTCAGTTATCACTTCCAAACATATTACATAAATTCGTGATTATCAAGTTCATGACAAAAGGCGTAAGGATATAAAATAGGCGTAAAATATCTAATAAATATCAATAAACAGGGCTATAGAAGAGCCAAGCTTAAGGAAAATAAAACCAAACTGACACGCTGACATAAGACCAAGTCAGCCAAGGCCATATGCTTAGGTCAGGCTACGCTCAGGTCATGCTACGCTCAGGTCAGGCTACGCTCAGGTCAGGCTACGCTCAGGTATTGCTACGCTCAGGTCATGCTACGCTCAGGTCAGGCTACGCTCAGGTCAGGCTATGCAAGACATACGCTCCCAAAAGGCAGCGTATGGGGTCCATACGACTCCTTGTCAAGCAAGCGAGCGTATGCGAGTCATACACTCCCAAAAGGCAGCGTATGGGGTCCATACGACTCCTTGTCAAGCAAGCGAGCGTATGCGAGTCATACGCTCCTAAAAGGCAGCGTATGGGGTCCATACGACTCCTTGTCAAGCAAGCGAGCGTATACGAGTCATACGCTCCCAAAAGGCAGCGTATGGGGCAGACTGTGCAGCGCTAAAGATCATGCGCAGCTCAGTGACGCAAGCTAAAAGCTCGCACACTGCTCACTGTCTTCTCCAAATCAGCAAGAACTCCATGGCTTGAACCCAAAGCTTCAAAAGTCCATAACTTGGTCAAAACAAGTCCAAATCCAACTTTTCAAAGGTCAAAATTGGGTAGAATAAAATTCTCTACAATATGGAACAATCAAAACTTGATAACAAAGAAGTTTGATAGATCAAAACCACCAAAATCCAAAATAAGTAATTTCTAGATCTACAAAAATTAAAGCTTCAAAATAGAAAATGACAAGTTCTAAAGTGTCTTAGAAACATGAGGAGAAGCTATTGGAACAATAAAAATAAGCTCTCTTGTGGAAGCAAGTTGCACTTGCCTAAGGGGTGTTTTGGTTGGTGGTGGGTTTAATGGAGAAGGAAAAGAGAGTAATGAAGAGAGAGAAAGAATAGGTAATAAATATGAGTGGTGGTGGTAGGTAGGGGGTTCACCCCTTGGTTCATGATGAACTAAGAGCAATCCTAAATCGAACCAAGCCAACCCAACCAAGAATAAACCAGCCCAAGGAGGAATTAAGCAAAGAAATCATGCAATACAAGAATAAATACGTACACGTATTCCAGAAATACGTAATACGAACCACAGACATTACAACTCTACCCACCTTAAAAGAATTCCGTCCTCGAAATTTAATCAAGAGGCTAGAGATGTAAGGAAAAGCTATTCTATCAGAGGCAATCTACCACTACCAATCAATCATACAATCATTCATGCAAGCAAGGATTCGAAGCACAAGGCATAAGGAAGATATTACACCTTACGAGTCAACCAGCCAGGATGACCTGATCAGATATCATCCTCATGCTCCCGAGTTTGACTCTTCCAAAGAGGGATGACTCTAAGCAACACGGACTGAACTGATAGTCTTGTGCTTGAGGTCTCTCTTTGGTCAAACATGGACACGGGCCTCTCCTCATATGAAAGGTTGGTACCAATAACCAGTTTCGAATGACCTAGGATATGGCTCGGGTCCGGGATGTTCCGTCGTAATTAGGATACATAAAATACGTCATGCACCCCGCATAATGACGAAAAAGCAAGATGAGAGGACACATATACCTCTCGGCCGATTCTGAACCTGAGCCTGGGCTAGGGCAAACTCCCGCGGTCCTGTTGCTGGAAAGTTTGGGCCTGAGTCGGCAATGGCCTCGGAACAGAAACTGCTGTTGCTGGTGACGGGAGCTGGTGCTGGTGCTGGTGCTGGTCCCCTAACCGAGGGACTAGATACTATCGATGCTGAATCAACTCTGAATGGGCAGGACCCCACCCTATGGTCCATTGCTCCACACAATAAACACAATCCCAACACCTTGCGATACTCCGCTACCACGTGTCCAGGCTTCCCACAATAAGAACAGCCCACGGTGGAAGACTGCTTCGGCTTCTGTTGCTGAGGGACGTGACTGACGTTACTGAGGCCGCCTGCCTCGGAGTTCCAATTGTCAACTCGGACTGCCGGGGCTGGTGCTGTCGACTGGATCATCTGGCCGTGAGATCGCTTCCGACCTCCGGTCCTGTCCACGATCCTGTGTGAGGTATACTCATGCGTCCTAGCCGCCCTCAATACTGCATCAAAAGTCTGATGCTCAAACTGTTCTACTGCCAATAAAATCTCGAGGCGGAGCCCTTGCTGGAATCGCTGGGCTCTGTCGAACTCGGTCGCCACCAGGATAGGAGCAAACCGACTAAGTCTGGAAAACTCGGTCGCATATCCGTCGACCGTCCTGCCTCCTTGCTTCAGATTGGTGAACTTGGTCTGAAGATCGTACCGAGCTACCGCATCGAAGTACTTGATCTGGAATCTCTCACGGAATACTGCCCAAGCAATAGGTGCCACTAATCCCATGGCCTGTGCCGCCCACCAACTGCGGGCAAGATCCAGTAATTGCAGGCGCACTACGGCCACCTTCTCGTCCTCGGGCGTCTTTGCTGCCTCTAGAATCACTTCTGTGTCCTGAAGCCAAGCGTCTGCGGCAATAGCATCTTCGCTACCATCGAAGAATGGAGGGTTCAGATGCTTGAAACTGTTGGCTGCACTTTCCCATGACGACCGCCTCTGTTCAGAGCATCTTCCACTGCCTGGTGCAAGGCATCTCCTCGCCGATCTTGGGAAGCTAACAGTGTCCTGATGAGTCCCACCAGGTGCCATCATCAGGCTCTACAGGCTGGACGGGCTGAACTGGGGTACTGGTCCTTCAGAAGGCATGGCTCGAGAGGCTGCTGCTGAGGACTGAGCTTGATCTTCTTGCGGTTGTTGGGCTGCTGGCTGGGCTCCTTCCGGCTGATCAACAGGAACGATGTCACTGAAGCAATGACATCAGGGATATTAAGGAAGGACCAAGATAGAACAATGATGCAAGCATGTTATCAAGTCAGGGATCCAAGGTAAGAAGATACGAGTGGAGATCAAAGGCGAGTACAGATTGAGACATCTATCTGGTAAACCCTCACATATCTTGATTTACAAGACCTTGCATGGGCTACCACTTAAACCATGTCACGCCCCAGAACCAGAATACTGGAGAGAACGGGGCAGACATAGCCAGCTACGTATAATGAAATGGAATCCATCTCACCATACGGTCACGGCTGTCTAGATATATGAGGGTTTCTACAAGCCATCAGTCTCTTAAGTCAATAACAAGCCTAGTGTCTCAATCATAAGCAAGTAAGAAATGTTACAAGATGTAAGATCACCAAATATACAATAGTAAGGCGTCCCAAACATTACATATTCAGCTGATCATGAAGCTAGTCGTTATAAAATGTAAGGACTAACAGAGTTTTAGTTATACATGATCAACCCTAGGTTGCCAATCATGTTACAGCCCGTAGGCAGACAGTAAATAAAATGTACACGAGCTAACACTTGCTCGGCGGCTAAACGCCTCAAAAGAATTAATTTTACAATAGAGTGGGAGAGCAAAAACCCACTCGTTGCCCTGGTTACGCCTGGTGTTCACCATCGGCCTGGAAGGTCGGTAGATCCCTTGCTGCTCTGTATCTGGCCATACAAAACCAGCTGGGTCAGACCCCAGAAAGAGCAAGTGCCACAAAGGTGGCTTCACTTAAGCTAAAACCAGCAAATTAGCACAATAGAATAATTACATAATAAGAGACAGTAATTTTAAGAAAAGCATGATAGGTGAATATAAAAGACAATCTTGTACAGAGTCGATAAAAGACAGAACATATGGAAAAGCATGACAGAATGATATACGATGAGATAACCATAGGACTATTCAGATAACCAGGTTACAACCCGTAAACCAAATAAGGACCGGGGTTGTAACCCTTCGTCTGAACAGAACATGGAATTCTCACCATTTATCGGTAAAATAAATACAAGCATTCTGGTCATGCAGTAATCTGGAACAAGATCAGGGTAAGACTAGACAAATTAGACTCCATCCAATCATTCACGGCCAAGCAATAAGTACGGCTTGATACTTTAACTAACTAGGGTTATCACAGGCCTAGTTACTAGCAAGATACAATAAGATGTTCCTCCAGCCACAAGCCTTGCAGCTAATCCAGGTTATCCAGGCGACTTAGATTCATTAAGCAGTTATCAATAATTATGTGCCCCACACGACGGTGGGCTGGAAATGTGCCCTACTCGACGGCAGGCTACAAGTCCAAACAATTGTGGCCGGGATAACGGGATCGCCTGTAACTGGAGAAATCTCTCATGACTACTGTGTAATACTAGTTATTAACCTTAGTCCATTTTAGTGGTTACTCCTGACCGTGGTACTCAGAAGTCCCTGTCCTAGACATGATGCAAGACAGGACTGGTTCATTTGTACAAGCACAATCGCCCACAGTGTCCAGGATGTTCATTCTTGTCAGGTCATGTCATGTCAAGTAGCCGTCGTAACAGCTTATCAAGATATAACATGTCAGATTATCAGGTCAAGTGTACTAGTCAGGAGTGCGCCATAGCGGGCCATTATCAGGTCATGTCAGGTAACATGTCAAGAGTGCACCACTACGGGTCACTGTCGTATTGAGCTCAGTTATCACTTTCAAACATATTACATAAATTCATGATTATCAAGTTCATGACAAAAGGCGTAAGGATATAAAATGGGCGTAAAATATCTAATAAAATATCAATAAACAGGGCTATAGAAGAGCCAAGCTTAAGGAAAATAAAACCAAACTGACACGCTGACATAAGACCAAGTCAGCCAAAGACCATATGCTTAGGTCAGGCTACGCTCAGGTCATGCTACGCTCAGGTCATGCTACGCTCAGGTCAGGCTACGCTCAGGTCAGGCTACGCTCAGGTCAGGCTACGCTCAGGTCAGGCTATGCAAGACATACGCTCCCAAAAGGTAGCGTATGGGGTCCATACGACTCCTTGTCAAGCAAGCGAGCGTATGCGAGTCATACACTCCCAAAAGGCAGCGTATGGGGTCCATACGACTCCTTGTCAAGCAAGCGAGCGTATGCGAGTCATACGCTCCCAAAAGGCAGCGTATGGGGTCCATACGACTCCTTGTCAAGCAAGCGAGTGTATGCGAGTCATACGCTCCAAAAGGCAACGTATGGGGCAGACTGCGCAGCGCTAAAGAGTGCGCGCAGCTCAGTGACGCAAGCTAAAAGCTCGCGCACTGCTCACTGTCTTCTCCAAATCAGCAAGAACTCCATGGCTTGAACCCAAAGCTTCAAAAGTCCATAACTTGGTCAAAACAAGTCCAAATCCAACTTTTCAAAGGTCAAAATTGGGTAGAACGAAATTCTCTACAACATGGAATAATTAAAACTTGAAAACAAAGAAGTTTGATAGATCAAAACTACCAAAATCCAAAAATAAGTAATTTCTAGATCTACAAAAATTAAAGCTTCAAAAGAAAATGACAAGTTCTAAAGTGTCTTAGAAACATGAGGAGAAGCTAATGGAACAATAAAAATGAGCTCTCTTGTGGAAGCAAGTTGCACTTGCCTAAGGGGTGTTCTTGGTTTGGTGGGTTTAATGGAGAAGAAAAAGAGAGTAATGAAGAGAGAGAAGAATAGGTAATAAATATGAGTGGTGGTGGTAGGTATAGGGGGTTCACCCCTTGGTTCATGATAAACCAAGAGCAATCCCAAACCGAACCAAGCCAACCCAACCAAGAATAAACTAAGCCCAAGGAGGAATTAAGCAAGGAAATCATGTAATACAAGAATAATACGTACACGCATTCCAGAAATACGTAATATAAACCACAGGCATTACACGTGGTACAGGCAGCTCCTTCTCGTACCGGGCTAGTATCCGTATATTCAAATTATGCTACTTTGTTTCGGGATGGACCCAACCTTTAACCCGAAAAGCTTCCTTCGGGTATGAGACCTCCACTTCAAGAAGCCGGTTGGCAAAAAGGGAGGTCCCGAAAGGATGAATGTCTGGAGTCATATTATTGTACATGTGCCCAAGGTGCAATACTCTCAAAGAGTAGAATGGGCCATCACGGATGTAGGTGAAGGCATCTCTATTCCTAGAACGGGAGTCCAGTTTAAAGTGAGCCGCCAGCACTCCTCCCTGAGTGGGTCAAGTCCCACTCCATGCGATGTTTCTCGGCAAAACATGAGAAGACCAAAAATGGAAGGTGTCGACCGGTCGATAGCACATACAGGCTAAGGTCATAATTGCCAAAGTACCACTCCTTCTTCAGCTTCAAGAGTTTATTCTCTCTAACGATCAACTTATCACTAAAAAAATTGAGGCTTTAGCATCTCACCACCAGTATCACCCTCAAGCGTCTGCTTGCCTTCATTCATCATACGTCAGAAGTAGGCATAGTGCTGGAGATTTATCAGGGCCAATCGATGTTCAAGTTGGTCGCGAGCAATGAACTCTTTTGCAGGGTTAACCACCTCTTCATCAAATTCATGCCCAGCGCACAGACAGACGAGTTGAAGAGGACCTCGTCGAAGCGGAGGATGACCACAGAAATTGCACACAAAATAAACAAAGTCAGAAAAGAAAAATCTCTTAAAACATTCTTTTTCTACAAAAAAAAGAAATAAAAAATGTTTGCTTCTATAGTACTTGTCTACCTAAAATTTTACTTATTTTGGGGAGTATATTTTCA